>VIIQ02000664.1:0-461605 GCA_007449985.2 Desmodesmus armatus
GCGTGCGTGCGTGCGTGCGTGGCGCGTGCGTGCGTGCGTGCGTGTGCGTGCGTCGACAGAGGGAGTACTTGGATACAAGCAAGCTCACTAAGGCTGTCCTACTAGATAGGCAAGCAACAGTGACGTAATCCCTGTGTGTGTGGGTTGGGGGGGGGGGATAATGCCATAAGCGTCATCAGATTGACGTTCAGCATGATCATGAGTGCTGTCCTTGGGGCACTTTTGATTGGCAGGAAGGGGAGGGACAGGCGAGTGTGTGTAGGAAGGGGGCCATGCATGAGAGCACGAGACCGCGCAGCCTTGTTCTCAGCTTTTTGCTGCATGTCACGGTATCGTCTGCTTCCGGCAAGGCTAGAGCAGGCCCTTTGTCTGCATGCTGCCAGTCTGTTTGTACGCTGCAAGGTGTAGCTGCAGTGATGCAGGTGTGTGCGCTTGTAGGCAGGGTGGTTGCGCATTGCAGCGTCACAATCTCACTGTTTTGCAGCAATTTTTCTCTCATGAACACAGCAATGTGTTCATCCATAAGTTTGCTGAACCCCTGCTTTGTACGATATGTCCTGTCAGCTTCCAGTTCCGAATGTTACTGGCAGTGATCTGCCTCCACACCTTGGAGCGCACAACATGTAGATTACATCTGCCGGGCATTTCACATCACAGTGCATTTTAATTTGTTGGTGACCTGCATGCCCGCCGCCTGCAGGAATGCAGTGGACGTGCTGTGTCTGGGCCGCCATCAGTGGCCTGCTATTTATGGCATGCTATTTATGTCGGGTACTGCTGGGACTGCTGGTCCCCGTGCTGGGTCGGTGCTTCTTTGGATGCATTTGCTGCAGCAGTATGCCTTTGCTGCCAGGATTGATGCTGCACAGCATCCTTCTCACCGCAGCCTCATGCCATGTGTTGTTTGAGCCTACCGTACTTGCCGGCCTGCTTCGGAAGCAGGCCATGTGCTTGATGTCACATGTGACAATCTGGTTTGGGCAGCAGCAGTGATGGCTGGCTGTGTCTCGACTGTGGTGTTCATGTGCACCCTACACTGCGGTAACTCTTGTCTGTTGCTATCACGCTCCCCTCAGCTGTGTCATGCTTCCAATATGCACAAATCATGGGATTTCACAAGGACCCTGCCAGGCGATCTCTACTGCAATCTACACAGTTGAAAGATCAAACACTGCCAGCAGACCCTGTGCATGAGCCTAATCAGCACAGTGCCATATATTAACAAGCAGCACGTCAGCGTCCCCTCATCATGACTTGCGCCACTGGCCTTGGCATGCCAAGCGGCACATGCCAGCATGTGATGTAGCACACGCTACATGAGCCAGCTCTATCACAAGCCTTCGTCACTACAGCCGCTGCTGCTTCCAGCCGCCTCCAAGTATTGCTGCAACGGCGGCACACACTCCTCTGCATGCTTCTTGCCCACTGATGACCTCTTTCTTCAGCACTGGGCGCACCAGCAGCTTCCACCCCAGCAGTACTGCCAGCGCTGCTGTTGTTCCCAACAGCAGCAGCACATCCAGCATTGCTTGCTGGTACCACTTCTGCGTCACCTTCACTGGATGCAGGAAGGGCCCATCCTCCTTGACAGCAGCAGCATACTCAACCCAGTCGGCTGCTAGCTCCTGTACGGCCGCTGTACTGCCTTGAGCCTCCTGCTCACCACCTGTGCTGCTGCTCGGAAGCTGCTGTCTGCTAGAAGCCGCCGCAGCGCCTGAACAGTGTGTGCCACCTTCCCTCGCTCCAGCTCCTTGGTCGAGACAAACAGAGCACGCCCTTGGTCGTACGCGAACCGAATCAGCTCTGCTTGGCCTGGGATGAAGGGCAATCCCAGCACGGGCACACCGTGGTATGCTGCTTCCCCCATACTGAGGTATCCGCCTTGTGTCACAAACACCCGTACGCTGGGGTGGCCCAACAAGTCGTTCTGCGGCAACCAGTCACTCATCCAGACGTTCTCCAGCTGTCTGACATTGGTAGCTGTTGCTAGCGCTGCTTGGTGGTCCTTCGACAGCTTCCAGACAAAACGGACAGGCTGTAATGCTGCCATAGCTTTGACCAGGGCTTTGCTAGCTGCCAGCGGTGCTTTGCAAGTGGAGGCAGCCCCGGGACGCTGAGGCTCACCGGCCGCAGCTTGCATGATGTCACCAGCACAGAGGGTGGATCGCAGGTGGGCAAGCATCCAGCGGGTGGCGAAGCAGCTTGGGGTGCTGCAGCATTCAGCAACTGACTGATGGCGTTGTCACTTGCTGTTCAGAGGCCAGAGATGCGCCTGCACATCAATCGAGGCAGGACCACCCACTTGCTGGAGGCGTGCCTCAACAGTGACGGCACACGCAGCTACAGGATCGACAGCAGAAACAAGACTGCCACACAAGTCAAGGTTGGTGCAACAAACTTTCACAGGATCTCAGCCGTTTCCACTCGGCTGTCAACAAGCTGCTGTTTGACATGCACTCAGTGCTTTCAGTGCCTGAAGCACGCCTGCTTGGCTCACCCAAGTACCACCACAATTGCGCCCACAAGTGTGCCACAGTGGCAGCATCTCCATGTCCAGCAGTGTATTGTGAGGCTGGGGTCGGTACTGCCACATCAATAGCATCAACCGACCAGCAGCTGTACTTCACCATCACTCGGCACCCTGCACATGCACGGCAGGACTTCCTGAAGGCACGCGGCATCGTGGTAGACAGCACCACAGTCATCCAGCAGGCAGCCGTCACTGGACTGTCCGACAGCAACAGTGAGTTCACTGAACCAGCCCGTGACACAGCTTATGCTGGCTCTCCTTGCTGGTGTCATCATGATCGTCCCTATCAGCGGCTGTGCTGCGGTGGGCCCTGCACAGCCCCAGCAGCAAGAGCGCCACCGTCTCATTCATGCAAGTGTGACTGTCATTGCATCCCTGCTTACAGGTCCATCAAGTGAGATCCTGACAAAGCTCACAAGTCCCACCCCTAACGTAGCAGTCACAAAGTAGGGATGGTGCAATGGTCTCTGACATGCTGTTGGCAACACCTCTTTGCACCGCTGACCCTGTGCATGCTGCGCTGTGCCTGCTCCAGATGCTCAAGCCCTGGCGCAGTTGGTGGCAGGAGCAAGCGGGCTCAGCAGGTAGGGAACCTTTGCATGCTGGTGACATGTGCAGGGCAACATGACCAGTATCCTTGCACAGCTGACCAACCAACTGGATGTGTGTACATGTCCGGGGTGCACAAATAGTGCCACATCAAAGCCTGTCCTTCTACAGAACTGTGCTTGATACTTGTGCATGGTGTTGGTTACGTGGCTTGCGCTTTGTTACCATTGCACAACCGTTGTGTTGATTGTGACTATGCATGCAGCTGGAACCAGGAGACAGCAGCAGCACGGCAGGAGATCACCCGCACCCACAAGGCCCTGAAAGACATCCAGTCAAACATAAGCAAGGTGCAGTCAAGTGTGGCAGCTGAGAACGCTGCCTTCAAAGCAGCAGCTGAGGCAGCACAGCTGAGCAGCAGCTAGAGCAGCAAGTGCAGGAGCTGATGTGTGGCCTGCAGCGGCGGCAGCAGCAGCTGGGGCAGCAGCTGCAAGAGCGGCAACAAGAGGAGCAGCAACAGGAGGTAAGGCATGCGTGGTATCCAGGTTTTTGCATGATTTGTCCTTGCACCTTGTAGTGGGCAAGTCACAATGGGAACACCACGGCCGTCCAACTGTCTGCAGCAGTGCTGACACATGCACAGTTGCCCAGTATGCGAGGAGACCATGTGACCCTCTCTAGAGCCCCGAGATGCAAGCCGGTCGGTACGCTGCAATTCAATCTGTGTGGCTGCCCCATTGGGGCAAAGCGCAGCAAGGGCACTGTCAAAAGCTGTGTGTGCTCAATGCTGCAGGGTGCCCTCACTACTTGTGGTGACAAGCTGCAGCAGCTAGCATCACGGCACCGTGCCCTTGCCACACAGCAAGCTGAGGTGCTTGCACAGCTTAACACGTGCGCTGAACATACCACTGGCAGCAGCCCCAGCAGCAGCAGCCTTGTGCAGCGCATTGCTGCTGCAGAAGCAGATGCTAGCAGCATCCAAGCTGCTGTTGCTGCTCGCGCTGACTGGGCCACATAGCTAGAGCAGAAGCAGCAGCTGCTGCAGCAGCAGGAAGGCCGGTGTCAGCAGCTGCAGCAGAGGCTTTCAACCCAGCAGCAGGAGACAGCGCGTCTCACTGCCAACCTAGCGGCCGCCAAGTCCAGCACAGACGCAGCAGCTGCGCTGCAGCAGCAGGCAGAGCAAGCCCAGGTGCATGCCAGCACAGCTGCTGCAGAAGTGCACCAGCAGCAGGAGGAGATCTCAGCAAGGCAGCAGGATGTGCAACTGACTCATGGCATGGTACAGCATCTGCAGCAGCAGTTGCAGGATGCAGCCACTGCCGCAGCTGGCACCCAACCACCTCACCAGCACAACCCCGAAGCACCTGCCAACCCCCCAGCACACCCCACCACACCAGCAGAGGCCGATTGTGCTGCAGCGTCAGCAGCCGCGGACGCAGCAGCTGCGCAAAGTGCTGCTCAGGCACACATGCAGCAGCTGCAGGAGCTGCAGCAGCAGCAGGTCCGCCTGCAGATGCAGATGCAAGCAGCAGAGCGTCCACTCACCCCTCCCGCCACCGGCAATTTGCTTGCACAGCTGGGCAGCCGATGCAGGACAGTGCCACTGCACGCCTGCTTCAGGCTCAAAAGTGCTGCTGCACTGGGGTTGACCCCACAGCAGCTGGAGCAGCTGCTGACCCCTCTGCCTGTCATAGCAGGGCCTGCAGTGCTGCAGACACTCGTGGCACCCACAGTGCAGGAGGCCAACACACTGCTTGCAGCTGCTGCAAGAGGGGCAGGGGGCAGCAGGGGTGCTGGCGGCGGCGGACGCATGAAGATCTGGCCACTATATAATCTGTCAGTGCAGGACATGCAGCATCAGCAGCGGGCAGCGCAGCGGCAGCTGGGGGAGCAGGCAGTAAGGCTGCCGCTGGATCTATTGGAGTCTGATGCTGTGCACAGGCCTGCGCTGCTGAGGGCGTTTGGGAGCCTGGTCATTGCTGCTGATGATGTCACTGCTGCTGCCCTGATCAAGCAGTTTGGGCTGCCTTCAGTGACAGTGCAGGTGGGTTGATGTGGGAGCTTGCTGTGCCATTGCTGTGTGCTACATCAACATGACACCCAGCTTGTGCTCTGAGGGTGTCAACGGCTCCTGTCATGGTGTGTGCTCCCATGACATGTGACAGCTTTGCATAAGTACACAAACAGCACACCTGCTGATGCTTGTGAGCCTTGAAGTGCAAAAATGGTGCCATCAGACGCTTGCTGCCAACTACAAGCTGGTGCTTGCTGGCATGCTGACCAGGCGCCTTGCTGTTTGTGCATGCAGGGTACAGTGAGCCGCAAGGGTTCCATGTCAGGCGGGTGGGCAGGCTCCTCTGGCAGCTATGCTAGGACCTACTGGGCCAACAAGCACCGCCGGGATGAGTCAGCACAGCAGCTGTCAGTATGCTTGCAGCACCTGAGGGCTGCTGAAGCGACGGCGCAGCAACTGCAGCAGCAGCGCATGGCAGCAGAGGTGCAGCTGGCAGGCGCACAGCACCAACAGCAACTGCTGCACGAGCTGCATGCAGCGCAGGCACAGGCGACGGCAGCTGCTGCTGCGTCGCAGCAGGAGCAGCAGCTGCTGCAGGAGTTGGAGGAGAGGAGTGCTAGCCTGCAGCAGCGGCTGCTGCAGTATCAGGCAGCGCTTGGGCCGCACCTTGCAGGCAGCAGCACAGGACTTGGTGTTGCTGGCAGGCGGGGGTCTCAGGGTGGCGCTGCAGGCAGGGCAGCTTCTTCTGTGCTGCTGCAGCAGTTGCGGCAGGAGGCGCATGAGGCTGCTGCTGCTGTGAAGGCAGCAGAGCAGCAGCTGGAGGAAGCACAGCAGCAGGTGGGCTGAGTCAGGATGCAGCAGGCAGCGCCTTTGACCCCTTCTCTGCAGGTTTGCACTGTTGCTGCCAGTGCCCCACATGGTGCTGCATACCTGCACATATCTGACATCTTCCATGCAGTTGAAAAGCCGTAGGGCTGCTGCGCTGGCCTTGCATGGGCACATGCATGCAGCAGTCACCAGCTCACTGCACCACACATGTCAAATGTGGATCCGTCTGCAGTCATTGAGGCTGGCGCATCCATGCCTTTGACCAGCTTTATCCCCTACTGGGGTCCCTGTGACATGTGGACCATTTGACTGCTGTTCCTGCTCTGCTGCTGAATGCAGGCTGAGGAGCTGTCAGCATGCATAGAAGCCCTGGAGGTGCGGCTGACTGGCACCATGGACCCCCAGCAGCAGCAGGAGGCCTTGCAGTCCTGCCTTCAGGCCCTGCACCAACTCAAACAGCAGCAGGAGGCAGAAGCAGCAGCCGCGCACACGCTGCAACAGCAGTTGCACAGGCTGCAGCAGGAGGCAGGTCAGCTTGAGGAGCAGGTGCGGGCAGCAGAGCAGCAGCTGAAGGCAGCACAGAAACAGCTGGCGCAGGCAGCAATGTCAACTAAGGCTGCAGCGACAGTCCTACAAAAGGCGAAGCAGGAGTGCAAGCAGCTTGTGCAGGAATTCAGCAGGACAGATGCAGTGCATACCTTCAGTGACAACCCAGAGATTGCTGGTGCAGCGCCAGGTGGTAGGCAGGGCGGCAGCCCTGCACCAGCAGCAGGAGCTGCAGCAGGAGCAACTGCAGTGCTGACAAGTGCGCAGCTACAGCAGCTGACCAGGAGCGCCCGGCAGGTGCAGAGGAAGCTGCTGGATCTAGATGTGCCTGAACTGCTGCCTGGTCAGAAGGTGGGTGCAGCGCTGCATTGCTGGGACATGCTGTGGTGTGAGCTGGTTCTTGATGCTGAGGGAACATGCAAGCTTCGCTTTAGTAGTTTGGAGGCATGAGCAGCAGTGTTGTTGCAACACAATGCAACTCAAAGGGTGCGCATGTGCTGCTTGTCTACATGTGCAGATTTCATGAATTCTCATCATAGCTGCGCCCAGCGTGAGGGTGTGTGAAGCTGGTATGGTGCTGCTGTGGGGATCTGCTGAGCCAGCGACAGCCAATCGTGCTCTTCTTTCTCTCAAACTGTACTGCCATCCTAGGACCTGCGCTGCAACTGTGCTGCACCTGCAGGACGCACTGGCTGCCAGGCTGGGGCAGGTGGCAGAGTTCAACAAGCAGTCTGATGCACTCAAGGCGGCAGCAGCTGCACTGGAGGGCGCAGTTTCAGGAGCTGCAGAGCAGGTGCGGCTGTCCTATGGGAGGGTGTGTGCGAGGGGTGCAACACTCCCTTAGGCTATGCCTGAAACGGCTGTGCATTCAGCTTTCACCCGTTGTGCAGTGCTCAGCACAGCCAGCAAAAGCATTGCTCTTTGAGACCAGCAGCTGTTATCTTGTTGAACACCTTTTTCAGGTGTGGAGTTTTCACAGATTGCATGCTGACAGGCTCTCCTCCAATAGACAGCATTCAAGGAAGGGGTTGAGCAAGCCACTGCATGTGCTACTGTTCCATGCAGGTGTATGCTGCAAACGACATTGTCTATGAGGATGTGGCAGCCGGCTTCCGTCAACTCTGCAGCAGCCTGCTGCCTTCCCTGGAGCTGCAGCTGGTCAGGACAGGCAGCCAGGCACATGAGGGCCTGCAGTTCAGGTGGGTGGGTTGTCAACTTGTGGGTTGCCAGGGCAGAGCGCGACAAGACACCTTCACACACAGAGCTTGCATGTATCCAAGTACTCCCTCTGTCGACACACAGCAATGGCATCCTTGTCGCCTAGGTCGTGGGCCCCTGACACAAGCGGTTGAGCATGATGCTGATGTCAGTCCCTGAGATGCATGCCTGTTCCCATCTACGCAAGGTTACAGCAACACAACAGACACTGCCTGATTGCCGTACATGCTGCTGTGTGTTTATCTGCCACCCGGTTCCGTCGGCTGCAGGACAAGGCAGTACCCACACCATCAGACCCAACAGCAGCAGCAGAGGACTCCTGCTGGCACATCAACCTAGGCCAGCTGTCGGGTGGTCAGCGCACGCTGGTGTCGCTGGCAATGCTGCTAGCAGTGGCGCGCACAGGCGGTGCATGTGGGCTGCTGCTGCTGGATGAAGTGGATGCAGCACTAGACGAGGTGCATTCTGGGGCTGGGTTTTGCAAAGTTCCAAGTTTGGATCTCGGATGATTGAGTGTTGGGGCTGTGTTTTGCTAGCCGGCTACCACCCATCGGACTGCCGTACAGGGTTTTATCTGTCTTGATGGAACCGCTGTATGTGACATCAGCCAGCTTCAACTGTTTGAGTATTGTGGTTAGAGGGGTGTCATGTATGTTGTATGTTTGCGCAGGTGAACCAGGCGCGTGCGTCTGCACTGCTGCACCAACTGGCGCATGACAGGGGCTCCGCATGCCAGATCATGTGTGTCACCCACAACTATGGCTTCCAAGAGAGCTGCGATGGTTTTGTGCGGGTGACCAAGTCTGCAGCAGGACACAGCGTGCCAGCCGACCAAGGTGCCAGCACTAGTGCAGCGGGCGCGGGAAGGGTCGAGCAGAAGAAAGGCAGCAGAAACGTTGCCAAGCAGAGTGCAGGCCAGCGCACCGCAGGGAAGGGAGGAGGGGAACAAGGTGATGCTGCTGAGGGGCCCGCAAGCAGGAAGGGTGGAGGCGGGAGGGCCAAGCGCGTCCGCTTTGCTGCCAGCACTTGAAGTTCTGGACAATGTAAGGCTGTGTGGTCGTCATGAACCACATACCGCTTCTTAGGAGAATTCTTTTTGCATGCAATCATTTTCGCAGCCATGCAGATTCACATACTTTCCTGCCACTCTCGCCAGAACAGCTTTTTTAAACAACCAATCAAGTGGGCACTGGCTCGCTCGTGGGCTCGGCGGGGATCACCATCTCGTGAATTATCTCGATTCCGAACCTGAAATCTAACTCTGCATTCTTGTAAAGATTCCCCTCCCCCTACTCACGGATAATAGGGTCAGTAATTGGCATTTCATGTAATGCATTGGAAAATAAGTTGGCTCACTGGTTGGAGGCCAGCCACACTATCTCAAACTGCGAGCAAAGCAGTGTTGTGAGCTGCCAACATGGTTTGGTAGCAAAAGCATATTTATACCTGGAGGTCACAGTGCAGGCTTGCGATCATTCCATGATTTGGTGCCTTCGTCACGCAAAAGTTCCCTGGATCATGAGGCGATGCCTTGGTCACTTGACACAAACACAAACACACTCCAATAGCACCATGTGCCCAGCCGCACCCCATAAGGAATGGCATGCCAACCAGCAAACACACATTGTGCCGAGTAGGACTGCACTTGGCACACAGCAACACATTGTGCCCAGGCGCATTCCAGTCAACGGGACATTGCACTTAGCAACACGCTATAGCACATGTCAGCAAGACAAACTGCACTTGCTATGCCAAGCAGTGACCAGAAGACGTCAGCACCACCCTGTGCCAAGCAGCCTTGCACAATGAATGAATCCAACCATCATTCTGCCGGCACCTTCCAGTGAAGCGCCGTGCTATGCTGTGCTGTGCAAGGATGTGCTGGGCCTGACGAGCCTGCACGACAGGACCAGACGTGCCCACACCCGAAACATTTGCCATTGTGGAGGTCATGCACTACATGTCTGCTTCATCCACGCTGTCATCCTCTGCTCCCTCTGACATCTGCAGGCGCCGTGCACCACACAAATCTAAGCTATTCAAGAACTGCTGCATCAGCTGCTTATCACAATTTGGTGAGCCCCACGCTGTGTCGGGCAAAACAACACTGCCTTTGGAAACCCATCCTTGGATCTCTGCATCCTGGATTGCAAGGGCAGCATGGAAGCCACACAGGCGGCGCGATGGGCGAGCCAAGCGTGGCAGCTTGAGCTTGCCACCATGGATGTCTTGCCATCGTATGCTCTTGCCAGCGTTGCCAGAGATGTACTGCTGCCTTGGGTCATCAAGAAAAGGAGGGTACAGAACATGGACCTACAGCAGCAAATATGCATTGACAGTGGTGTTCCTTAGATCAGCCCTTGCTGTCAGAAACACCTTGGTCATCCAGGTGTTGCTATAGTGTGGGCTGCATGGAAGCTGGCATGGGATACCAGGAGGGGCATTCATCTTGCAACTCGACACATCGAGTGATCTACCTGGTGCACGGCTGCTAGGTAGTGCTGCAAGTACTTGACTGTTTTAGGCTCTGCATGCAGGCAACTGCTCAGCACACATGGGCACTAAGTGACTAACTTCATCACCAGGGCTACTGCCACTCAACCACCTTGTAATCATCAGGACCCTCTGGTAGCACAATCCACTGCCACTTGTCAAAGGCCCTCTCAAGCTGTGACTGCATGATGATGACGTTGGAGGGATCATGGAGTGTGATGCCAACCTTGGCCTGCATAAAGCAGAGATAGGGCAGTCACACATTTTCACACTGAAGTGGTTTGGCTATCTATGGATTGACTAATAATATACTAATCAACGGCTTAATCACTGCATCATGCCCCCTCTCCCTGAGGCAACGTCCACGCTTGCCAAAATACGCCAACAGCACTGTGAAGCATTGTGCCAAAATCCAGGATGGGATTGAAATAAGACCATCATAAATACCATTGAAAGAAAACCATGCTACACCCGCTGCTGAGACTTAACGGCGGAAACGCTTGCGACGCCTTAAGCTGCGGGGAGCGACAGCCGGCTGGTTGACTGCATGATGAGAAGCCTCAAACTCAGCCACTAAATCATCGTCAATGTGTGCCAAAGGCTCCCAGGTGTCATCCTCGGGGCCATATCCAAGCCAGCGAACCAGATACTCCACGCGCTGACCGCGACCATAGCGCCTTGTGCGCTTGTCCAGTAACCTGTCCACTTTGAAACGATTCTCGTCCTCATTGACTGGAGGTGGATGGGTAAGAGCAGGCTGATGTGCCGGGAACACCTCATCCTCACGCCATGGTTGCAACATACTGACATGAAAGACAGGATGGATCTTGAGGGCCTCAGGCAGCTTCAGCTTGTAAGCCACAGGATTAACCACACGCTCCACCACCAAAGGGCCAATCCAGCGTGCAGTGAGCTTGCGGCATTGTAGAAGGAAGGGACAAATTAGCTGTCGAGAGACGCACCTTGTCACCAACCGAGAAGGTGATATCACGCCTGCGCACATTCGCTTGCTGAGTCATGCGCACCCGTGCTTCTTCAAGCTTTGAACGGGCATGCTGCAGGGTGTTAGCCATATCATCCACTGTAGACTGAGCAGCAGGCACCAATACCTGAGTAACAGCTGCATCCACAGGTGAAGTCGGCTCCTGACCAAAAGCCAGTTGGAATGGAGAGTACCCTGTGGAGGGGTTGATGGAACTGTTGACTGCAAATTCAGCCAAGTCCAGGTACTCATCCCAATCATCCTAACGAGGGGAAATGAAGTGGCGCAAATACTCCTCCAGTGTACGGTTAGCACGCTCACTCTGACCATCAGTCTGAGGGTGAAAAGCAGTGCTGAAACGCAGCTCAGTGCCAAGAGCTTTGAAAAGAGCCTGCCAAAAATTTGACAAAAAGCGCTTGTCCCTGTCAGAGATGATCACAGAAGGCAAACCGAAATGCCGACACCAGACCAGCCTAAAAGCCCGTGCCAAATCCTTTGCTTTTGCATCCTTGCGAAGGGGTGAAAAACTGACCAGCTTTGTCAGACGATCCACCACTGTAAGCACAGCATCACAACCACCCTTGGTGACTGGCAAATCAGTGATGAGATCCATGGTGATGTGATCAAACTTCCTCTCGGGCACAGGAAGGGGCTGCAATAAACCCAAGGGCAGCTGGTTGGTAGGCTTGTTCAACTGACATGAAGAACATGATGTGACGTAGGAGTACACAGAACGGCCGAGGTGAGGCCACCAGAAACGGCGTGCCACACGCTGCAAAGTCTTGGTGACGCCCATGTGACCTGCACTAGGACAGTCATGACACTCGGCAAGGATAGCCTGGCGCACAGCAGAAATGTTAGGAACTGCAATGCGCTCTTGGAAATACCACAAGCCAGTATTGTCGTCATACCTCAACCCAGCCTTGGGCTCCCCAGTGTAGTAGGAGTCCTTGGCATAACCAGCCTGAATGTCTGCAATAAATTCAGCTGACACAGATGGAGCGCTGGCTTGCAAAGCCGCGAGATCAGGCTGGCGGGATAAGGGGTCACTCAAGTTGTCTTTGCCCGCTTTGTAGGAAATGCCAACATTGCCATAATAGCTTTCCAACCACAAACTCCACTTAGCTTGGCGGCGTGACAAGTCCCTCTTTGTTTGAAACCATGTGTGATTTAATGATCCGAATTGACTGTAATCTCAGCTCCTTCCAAATAGCAACGCCACTGCTGTAGGGCATAGAAAATACCCAGCATTTCGCGATCACCAGTTGGGTAGCGGCGCTCTGTATCGGTGAGTTTCCTGGACAAAAAGGCCACAGGTTGCTTGCCATTTCCATGATTTTGCAGCAGAACTGCACCGAGCGCAAAGTTAGAGGCGTCAGTGTTCACCTCATAAGGAAGCTGAGGGTCTGGAATTGCCAAGACAGGGGCTGAACACAGCGCAGACCGTAGCGCGTCAAAAGACTTTTGTTGCTCAGGGCCCCAATGCCAAGGAATATCAGACCTGGTGAGGTCAGTGAGCGGGACGGCCTTGGAAGCATAGTGGCGAATAAACCGCCGGTAGTAACCAGTCAAACCAAGAAAAGAACGCACCTCTCGCACACTTTTGGGAACGGGCCACTCCCGCACAGCCTCGACCTTAGCAGGGTCAGGCTTAATTCCATCCGCACTCACCACATGCTCCAAGAAGTCCACCGAGCTCAGCCCAAAAGCGCACTTGTCAAGGCCCACATAAAGCTCGTGCTTTTCAAGCGCTTCTAGCACCATTTGCAGGTGCTGTTCATGCTCCTCCGGTGTACGGGAATAAACCAGAATATCATCCAGGTACACAATGACAAAGCGATCCAGGTAGGGACCCAAAACCTGGTGCATAAGTGCCTGGAAACTGGCGGGAGCATTTGTGAGGCCAAAGGGCAGGACTTTCCACTCATAATGTCCATAACGGGTGCGGAAAGCTGTCTTGGGGATATCCTCCTCCTTGATGCGGATTTGCCAACAGCCACTCTGGAGGTCCAATTTTGTGAAAACACTTGCCCCTTGCAGCCGATCCAGCAACTCGTCAATTCTGGGCAGTGGGCAGCGATTTTTGACAGTGACCGCATTGAGTGCCCTATAATCTACACACATGCGCAGCTTGCCATTTTTCTTGGGCACAAAGATGATTGGAGCACCAAAAGACTGGGTCTATCAAAGGCATTGCCACTGATGTCGTGTACAGGGACATGCATCGTCGACCCATTATGTATCACTGGGTGGTGCTGGCTGCGCGATGGTGGACAAAGTTGTCTGATGCTCTTGACGATCAGCCGAGATCCCTGGCGGGGTGTGTGTGGCGTGAGGATGTCGCGCTTGCACTTGCAGGTTGTCGGGAGTGTTGGTCCTCTTGTTTCCTGCAAACTATGTGCTCGTTGCAGTTGCTTGCTGGTGATTGGCGGCAGCAGTCGCTTGACTGGGTGATGCAACAGAGGGGGGAGGAGTCTGCAGTGCAGGCCGCGCTGGCTGCCCTATTCAGGGCCCGGTGGCGAGGTCTCACCCAAGGTGACCCACGCTCCGCCCCTTCTATCGGCATTCACAAGCTTACACATCATGCATGGGTCTACCCGCTAGATCCTGGCTTCAATCCCTTCTCAAGGGACGATGCACCTCCACATATCAAGTTGTGCCTGCCCTTTGATGTAGCGCGTAACCTTGCCCAGTTGCGTATTGGTTCAGCCCACCTTGAAATAGAACAGGGCCGTAAGCGAAGGGTCTCTGTGCCCCGTGCTGACCGCCTGTGTCGATTGTGTTGTGGAGAGGATGCTACCCTGGCCCACCGCCAAGCTGTACTGGCAAGGACAGGTACTAGTCGTAATGTGGAAGACTTGAAGCACTTCCTGTTGGAGTGCCCTGTTTACGATGATTTGCGCGCCGCTTGCCCGGCCTTCCCCCTGTCTGATGCTGTGGTACTGGACGACCCTGAATGTGTGCGATCAGTGTTTCAACATGGAGAGCAGTCTGCGTTGGCATACACTCTGTACAAGATGAAAGTGCGCCGGGCGCGCCTTCTTGGGCTGACTTTGGGTATCTGACCTGACAAGGGGTATTTCTTGGTGCTGCTGCCTGCTGGATCCTAGCTGTTTGCTTCCCACTTCTGTACAAGGTTGTCGTGTTGCCTCAGGATGTCAATGAAGTCTCCTTTGCTGTCTTGCTTTGAATCAGGCTACTATCTGGTGTAGGTGGTGCAAACCATTGACGGGGATCGGGGTTTTCCCCCACCTTAGTGTTTCAACCGGTTCAACCCTGGCAGGCAATGCCATTGATGTGTGGCGAATGTGTCTGCGTGTAACATTTTCTTCCCCAAAAGGAGATTCACTGGGTTGAATAAAGCCAGCCTCGATCAGCATGGTGAGCTGCTCTTTTACTTCCTCCAACTCCCTTGGACTCAGATGGTAAATAGGGAGGAAAGGTGGCTTAGCCCCAGGCTCCAATTTGATCTCGTGGTCCACTGCACGCTCAGGCGGTAAGTGCTTGGGAAGTGGGCCAAACGTCTTGCCAAAACGACCCAGTAATTTAGAAACAGCCGACTGCAGCTCTGGAATGGTATTTGCTGTCGCGGGGCAGGACTTTTCGGTTGCAGTCGCACCATCGTCGCCAGATAAACCACTGGCAGCGCCCTCATCCGCTGAGGCATCAGCAGAATTTAATTCAGGCGAGTCCTTGCACTCTGTTAGCACAGCGACATAAGCTTGCTCACCGTGACGCAGCAGTCGCTTGAGTTGCAGCACCGAAACAACACCAACAGAATCAGTGTCCTCGCGATATAGCTTTGGAGCCAAAACATGAGTGTTTTTACCATTGAAAACGCGCACCACGTTGCTTGCCCAGTCGATGTCTGGATTAACAGCAGTAAGCCACGGCTTGCCCAGGATGATGTCGTATTGAGCCAGTTGAGTGACAATAATGCCCTTGTGTCTTTGTATGAATTAATCCTGTAGGACAGCCGAGGTACTTTGAAACTGCCGTCCTGCTGATCGCCGTTGCCAAGTCGCACGGACATGTGAGCATCGCGCTCTGCAGGAATTGATAAACGGTCCAATAAATGGGCAGCAATAAAGTCATGGCTCGCTCCAGAGTCGACCAAAACTCGCACAACCTCGCCTTTAACCTTTCCTTGTAACTCAATAACATTGTGTTCGAGGTCCAATGAATGCAGCTCGGGAAACGCAGGATATACTTTTGCAGCAGGTATTTCGAATTCCTCCCCCAAGGTCCTTGGTGACAGCGATTTACGTGGCCCGGGGGCAGCCCGCAGAACCACAAAGCTGTACGATTGAGGCGGCATCTCCACGGGTTCGCCTGAATTGCTTGAAGGGGCATAAAACAGCCCTTTTGTGCCAGGTGGATATTCATGAATAACTGTCATGCGCTTTGTGAGCGGCCACCATTTTGCCTGACGCCATTTTGGCACAATAAAAATCCCGGAGAGCTCACCAACTTGGAGAAAGTGTTGAAGCACAAGACCAGCCTTGCGATGAGGGGCCACCACTAACACAGGCTCTTCTTCGATATTAACCGGCAGAGTTCCTGAAAAGTGCTGCAAATTGCCAAACTGCTCAGACGGCAGCTCTGGGGCCAGCAGAGGGTCACCGTTGTCACTAGGTGCACCACAGAATGTATGCTTGAACGGGCCACACACCGCAGCTATTTTCTTGGCTTCAGCAGGAGACAGTGTCCACCCCGTAATGTCCCTTAACCTTGACTTCGCGCGCGCTTTGACGGGGGCACTCGGTGACACTGAGGCACCACCTGCAGATAGTACCTTTTCTTTCTCCAGATTTCCAGGGACTTGAGACACCTTATGTTATGAGTAAGCTCGATACTTTATCTTTTGGTTGTCAACGGCCTGTCACAACCGTAATCCGGTTGGTCGGTCGAAGGCCAGTCGACCTTTCGGCATCAAGCACGAGTCCTGCGCTCATGCTCGACACTTCCAATTCCTTCTGGTTATCTTTCCTACATCAATCCCAGTTGTATCTGTTATCTTGTTCGGTCATTGGTAACCTCGTCCTTCGCAGGATTCCCTGAGTCCGAGCCCAGACTCTCTTCATGGCATCCAAAGTCATAGGAAAGTCTAGTTTTGGCATGCATGCATTGATAGAGCGTCCCATAGCTCTCAACACCTTATGCACGTGGGGACTAGCCTGCACACGGCACGAAGGGTCGCCCTGCACTCCACGTGCCCCCTCTAGTTTGGGGCCCCGTGGTGGGGGTTGTTGCTGCGCCCACGGCCTCGACCGCGGAACCTGCCTCCTTGGTTGCGTCCCCTGCCCCTGCCACGGCCATTTTGTTGCCTAGCAGGACGGGGGCAGTCCCTGGCATAGTGGCCTTCTTCGTTACAGTTGTAGCACTTGAGTGCATTGTACTGGCCAGAAGGAGGGTCCATTGTGTGTGCTCCTAATTCCATAGGTGTTGGGCCTATGGAAGGGCCAGGTGTGTGCCTTGGCTTGCAGTGCTGTTGAGGCCGGGACTGGTATTGAATATTGTATTTCTGATAGCCAGATCCTGTGCTGTTTTCAAATCCGGAGGGTTGGCTATTTCCACCTGCAGCCTGACCTCGTTTTTCAGCCCTTCTAGGAACATACGCAGCCGTGATGTGGGGTCCATGCTGTGTAGTGAGAGCAGTAGCTCGTTGAACCTTGTCACATAGTTCTGCACTGAGTTGGTCTGCTGCAGCTTCAGAAGCTTGCCAAACGCGTTGGCAAACAGGTTCATCGGCAGGTAGTGTGTGTGAGTGTTGTCGCAAACTGCTCCCAGCCCTCGAATGGAGTGACTCCCGCATTGTCGGTCTTTTGTGTATCGTACCAAATCAGAGCCGATCCTCCCAAATAAGCTGCCGCTGTGTTGACCGCTATGTGGGAATCTAGCTGCATGTGTGGTGTCGCTGCCAGGTGCGTTTTTATTTGCACCAACCAAGGCTGCAGAGTTGAAGTGGGACGCTCCCCGGTAAATAGGGAAGGCTTTGGGAGTTTCGGAGCAGGAGCCTGTGGCTGTGGCGCTGGAGCAGGCGCTGGAGGATTTTGCATCTGGATTTGCACCGCTTGCATATGCTGTTGTAGCTGCTAGATAACCTGCTGAGCTTGAGCAAGCTGCTCCTGTTGCTGCTGGGTTTGCTGTTGCGCCTGCATGAGCTGCTGCGCTAGCTGTTGTGGATCCATTTTTGTCGTTCGAAGACTCACCAGAGACAAATGGAAGACGCCTGCTTGCGTTGCAGCGCTTTCTGTCCCAACGGCTTTGTTGCCTCAGCAGGCCATTGACCACAATGTAAACAGCAGCCTGGTGCTGGGATGAAAGGAAAAACTCGAGATCTTTGTATGTTCCACCTGTTGCCAAAAGCCTTAGTGCACGCTTGACTTGTCGATTTACTGTCCCACTTAGAATATACCACAGTTCCAGTGTTGGCTTCATCGTGTCCCCATGTATGTATGTAATGAAACCAGGCTAAGCTACTAAGTGAATAGCGGATCCAGACCGAGGTTGTAGTAATTAAGCATGTTGATTTGCACATTATCAAATCAACCAAGTGACCTTCGACTGACCTTCCAAGGTTATGTCTGGCACCTTATCAAATATTATCAAATGTTATCAAATCCTCTTATCAAATCAGCCTTTCATGGCAGTTGGCTCATTCTTCCATGATAAGAATGAGGCTCTTTCCGACTATATAAGCCAGCCATTTTGGCTCTTTTCTTCAGGGAGAATCAAGCAACATTATTGTTAAGTACCACCGTTATTGTAACTGATTACAACTACCTTCACGTTCAAGTCCCACGACAGAAGTGAACCACTTGTATATCAGTAAACATACACCTCCTGTCCGCCTGTGTCTGACAGCAGCAAGTCAACAGCAGTTCAGTCACTCTTGAGCCCATCGCGTCAGCAGCTGCCGCTGCATCACTGCAGAGGTCTTTCTCCGCTTACCACTGAAGTGGTTTGGCTATCGATGGATTGACTGGAGTGCACAGGATCGTTTCTGCCTCGGTGGGATCCCTAGTAACTGAGCCTGGACAGTGGATAGCAACTATGCCTTGTCAACTCCGTCCTGGCTTGAGCCTTGGAGAGAGGACGTAGCAGGGCTGCTACCGAGAGAGAGACTAAACTAGGCTTGATAACGATGTTACAACAACAACGCACTGATTGATGGTAGCATAAGCAGAAGCCTCCACGCCAGACAGGCATGCGTTCAAGAGACAGAGTGTGGGACACTCGCGAAACCTAAACCTGGAAACCGACCGCGATGAGACTGCGATCAGAGAACAACACAATAATAATATACTAATCAACGGCTTAATCACTGCACACACAGGTGAATGATGCCAAAAACAAAGCCACCTGCATAGAATGCATGATGCCCCCGAAAAACTGGCTCCAGTGTTTTACAAAATGCTCCAGTCAAAAAGCTAAAAGCGTGCAAGCTTTTCTTGAACGCAACTGCATTGACCCGTGCTTGTTGGCAGGAGGTTACTCACCAGCCAACTCTTGGGCCACTGCTGCCTGTAAATGTCCCTGCCACCAACTCCCCCGCACTGCACTCCATGCCTGTGACCATGCATGTGTATTCTGCGTAGGAGCTGGAGCCATAGTAAAACACCAACGCCCCGTCACGATAGCGTTTGAGCTCCTTGCTGCTGGCGAAAGAGGATGTGGGGTGAAAAAGATCCAACATGAGCCCTTGGTAGTTCTGCTGCTGCTCGGTCAGCAGCTGCTGCTGCTCGGTCAGCAGCTGCTGCTGCTCAGTGTGCTGCTGCTGCTGCTCAGTGTGCTGCTGCTGCTGCTGTTCCTTCACGGTTTCCAACAGGTACCGCTGCTGCTGCTGCTCCTTGAGGATCTCGGAAAGCCCAACTGCACCAACTGCACGATGCAAAGACAGACATGCCAGGTTAGTCGCTGAATGCACGTGACGGCAATGGCAGGCAAATACTTGCCAGACAACGTACAGGAGAAAGCGGTGAATGCTGATGATGCCATTGCTTACCATCCTTATTGCATACTCAAGAAACTGGTGTTGCTAGTCAAGTTGAGCACCAGGTGTTGGCGTATTGCATATGGTGGTGCGCAGGCAATGCGTTGTTTCCAGGTTGCAAGAAGACCTTGTATCACTCACCTGCTGCTGCTGTTGTGGGACAATGAAAGAAGCCAGGCAGGCAGGGTGCATCAAGGATGTGGGGGGCAAGCCATGCAGCGAAGGTCAAGACATGGTCGCTGTTTGAACAAGGGCATGCAGAGCAGGCGCTGCAGAGCTTCTGTGCAAAGTCAGGTTGAGCACCAGCAGCTGGCACCTAGCATATGATGTTGCGCGGCAAAAGTCAAGCATGGATGCACCAGCAGGTTGTCACAAGGGCCATGTCCTGCGCCATCTCACCTGCTCCACCTGCTGCTGCTGTGGATCATCCGCAGATGAGGTGAGGGGGTACATGCAAGGACACAGGGGCAGGGCACATAGCAAAGTGACAACCGCAAATGCAGTAAAGTGCAGGGGCTGTGGGCTGTTCTGGAACTCGTCCATTATGCCCAATCCATCCACAAGCTTCTGATCCTGTGGTAGCTGGCACATTGCCAAATGCTGGTGCTTTCGGCAATCTTGAAGCTAAAGACAACTGCTGCATTGAGTCCGGGTTGATTTACGAGCAGAAGAATGCAATACTGGGTCTGCAGGTTGTGCCACATTATCATGCAACCCTACAGCAAGCTACCTGCTGCTGCAACTGCCTCGGGGCAGCATGTTGCTGCTGCTGCCTCATCTTGCAGACCTGTTCTGCTGAAGCCTTGCTCAGAAATGAAGCTATTTGTAGGACATTTGTTCAAAAAGTGAAAGGTTGGCCACTAGGAGGCCAGCACCCTGGCTGTGTGCCCAACCAGTCGCACCTGACTGCCGCTGCATCAGCAACAGTTTCTGCTGCTCCAGAGCTGCCAGGCGCTGCTGTAGTGCCACCTCCTTGTCTCCAGTTGCCCCTTGCAACTGCTTCTTCGCCTCTCCAATATCAGCCTGAATGTCTGCAATCCTCTGCTGCATGCTGTCGCCTGCTGCTGCTGCTGCTGCTGCCATCCTGCAGGACGAAGAAGTCCATGCATGAACATTAGATAGGCACATCTACGCATTATTATATAGTTTGCTGTTTTTCCAGGGATCCTGTGACGTCTATGGAAGCCCCAGGATCTGCTACTGAAGAGTCCAGTGGCACACTGAACATGAGAGCCCTGCTCGTCATCCTTGCCCTCACCTACCTTGAGAATGCTGAATGCCTCCAGCAATGCTTCAAAATGTTTCAGATAATCAGACGAATGATGAACGCACTCACCCAGGCAGAGGTCAGTCAAGTCCTGTCCCCGTGGGGTATCCGACTGCTCAACCCGATGAATAAAAAAACATTAAAAGAAGTGTGTATGCTGTTTTGTTTCCCTGCTGCCCTTTCGTCTTCCCCGTTATCTTGGCTTGGGTTCCCGGTTGGTGGTTGGTGCTCTCACATCTCTTTTAGAAAAAAAACCATGAAGTGTTTACCATGACGTACAGCAGCAGAAGCGCAAGACAGAAATTTAACATGTCAGATGACTCCGCTGCTAGCTGAGAGCGGAAAAGGCCCTGAGAGGTGCACTTAAGTAACTCGTTAGTGCTCTGAATGCTGCTGTGCATGAATTCGGACAAATGCCCGTGTGTGCAGCTGTGAGCGAATCAAGCCCTACGAATTTAACAGATGGTAACATACATGTATGTTATCCCCTCACAAAAAAATGGGTCATTGGGGTTCACCACCACTTCCCACGTGGCAGTTGCCTGGACGGCGTCATTGTCATAAGACAACCAGAAGCTAGCAAGATTTGTTACTTTGTTCCACTCCTTGACTATGTGGTAGCGGTTGTTCTCAAATTCCTCCCTGGTCATCTTCCCTGCCTTACGGCTGCCGTCTTGAATCTGCAGGGAAGCAAAAAGGAGGTGGGGCACGGGGAAGCTGCCTCAGTGGAAGTTCAGCGCTACGTGCCATGCGGGGGGAGGGGCTCAGGGTTGAGAAGTATGGCAGTGATGGGGCTGAGCTGTGGTTCCCTGATGGCACCTCCCTGCCAGTTGGCCAGTACTCAGGAGAGT
The DNA here is from genome assembly GCA_007449985.2 of Desmodesmus armatus. Taxonomy (NCBI): domain Eukaryota; kingdom Viridiplantae; phylum Chlorophyta; class Chlorophyceae; order Sphaeropleales; family Scenedesmaceae; genus Desmodesmus; species Desmodesmus armatus. The sequence continues at coordinate 21,275 of VIIQ02000664.1, forward strand.
ACCAGTTGCATTGGCGGCTCCAAGGGTGTCCCCGTGGCCCCCCCACCTGCGGGTGGCAACTAGCACAACAGTGCGGGACCCCTGTGATCTGTGGTGTGCCTTCTGTATGTACAGTGAGGAGGCATGCAGGCAGCAGGGCATGCGTGTGCTACCAGCCTGTGAGCTGAGCTTCATGGACCTGTTGAGGAGGTGGGGGGTGGACAGGGAGTTCAGCCTTCAGGTGGTGCCGGCTTTTTGGCCGTGGCCCATGGACTTCTTCCACATGCAGCAAGGGTACTTTGTGCAGGTGGATGGGAGGTGCCATTGGGTTGCTATGTACCACCACAGCACATGGGTGGTGTTGTGGCGCGACATGATGCAGAACATGGCAGCAGTGCAGCAAGGTGGTCGGCTGGTGCGGGTGCACACAGAGGATCTTGGTAATGCTGACTGCATTGCTGCCGCCCTTGAGTCTGCGGCAATGGGCTACACCCTTGTGCTGACACCCTCATATAGTACAGCGCTAGTGCGCTGGGGTTCCTTTGATGTGCCCTATTCGCAGCTGCTAAAGTGGTTAGTTCCCAACTGCCAGGGTCACACTGACGGTTACGGCAATCACACAATTTCCCCAATGTAACAGGCTCACCTCGTACTCCATGTCCCGCTCTACCGCATTGCCATCCAGCCTTGTGTTGATGTGCCGTTGGATCTTGGTGGTGCCAGTGGTGAACTCCATATACACCACACCCCCTCTGTGCGCAAAGGCGGGGTGGGCGGTCACTGCAACAATGAACTTCACAGTGACATGCTTGTGGCCCTTTTTCAGCTTCCTCAGCACCACATCAGAGAAGTTGAGGTCATGCTTGTCACACCAGACAAAAACATCAGACTCAGTGTACTTGTCGACAGTGAATGAAGACTCATCAATGTATATGGTGTGGTTCAAGAATGCTGGCCAACCCTCATGAATGCCCAAACAGTGCTTGGCGTAGTCCACACGCTCCTGCAATTCCTGTGTTGTGAAGGAGTGCTTGAAGAACAGCTTGCGGCGCACAAGGGAGGGGTCAGCGTCGTGCATGGCATGCAGCAGCTGGTCTGAAAACTTGAGGCCGTTGTTGGTCATAATTTCCTTCAAACGGGGGCTCTCCCTGATGGCCTCTCCCAGGCTGGTGAAGTGTACCCTGTGCATGACTGTGTTGCCCTTCACTTTCTCCTCAACAAGCTTCCCCTCCTTGCAAATCTGAGCTGCTTCATGAGCCTCCTTCTCGTTGCATTTGCGACTACGGCCAGACCTGTGTGCATCGTCCACACTCCCGTTCTCAATCCAATGACCCCACCAGGTGCGCAAGTAGTTGAAATCTTTGCTACCAATGAACTGCTGCTCGTCCTCTGGCAGCTGCTGATTGAGAGAGTCAAGAATGCCCTTCAGGGCATGGTGCGCCTTGGCAAAGTCTGGCCCAGCTTGCCCCAGAAACATGACGCATAACATGCACCCCAACACCCTCACCCACGTCTTTTTCCGGGCGTACTTGGTGCCCCTGACATGCTCTCGCAGCAATTCCTCTGCGCAGCGCAAAAGAAGGCAGCAGCAGGTGCAGTGTGCGGCACTTGTCAGCCACTACCAGGGTACAGGGTACACTTGGCTAAACCCTAACTTTGACCGGTTCTCACTGGAGAGTGCCAGTGGGGCAAAAAGTAACTTGTCTAGTTTCAGGGCGCGTGTGGCGGGACCTGCGCTGTATCAAGCAAAACTACTTGATATATCTGATACCCTGGGACTTTGCCCGGGGGCTCTAGCTGCTGCTGGCTATTGGTCATCCGTCCACATCGCCTAACAACCTTGACTGCCAGGATTCGAACTGTAAGGGGGCACGTGGGTGCTGTGCAAACGTTCAAGTGTCTTGGGCGCCTGTTGGTGGCAGTGCGTGGTGTGAGTGTGCAGGTCGTTGGCCAGCTGCTGCTTGATCGACAGGTTGATCTGCCTGCGCTGCAGCTGCTGCTGTGCGCTGCCCCAAATTCGTCTCTTTACTGCATTCTTTCCTGTACATCAGCTATCTCCCCTGGCCAGCGCTGCATTGCGTGTGCAGCAAGGCAGTGTCCCCCCAGACACTGACAGTTGGGTTTTTGCAGCTGCTTGTGTGGAGCCTGGCAGTGCAGCAGTCGACCCCAGTTTTTGGTCAAACGGCCCTATCCTGCCCTCAGCACAGGACTCGTGTTCATACAGGTGTGCTGTTACAGGTGTGTGCCTGCTACTGAAACATGCTAGCAGCCCCTAGCTCTAGCTTGCTGCCTGCTGCTGGCTGCACCACAAGCAAAGTCAAGGTTATTGGCTGTGCCAAGTTACTTTTTGCCCCACTGAACTCCAATGCTCCCGACGATAGGGGGAAACCAGAATGCGCAATTTCCCTTTGTGGGTGTGAGCGATTCATTTCATTTGATCATATCATTCCGCATCCTCACCTGACGACTCTGACCAACCTTGGACTGCACCGTCGACGCTGGGGCCCTCAGAAGCCATGAAATCAAAGTGGCTATCAATAAAAGACTGATCACGCTCAGGATCAGCACCGTAGACCAGACCTGGCGTCAGAGGCAAGGAATCCCTTGTTGCCCCTGGCCCAGTCTCACTGCCCAGCCGGCGGACGTGCTGGATGCCCAGGCTAAATCGACCTATTGCACATTGATTGCTTGCACATTGATTGCTTGCAGGACGCATGCTTGAGGCCTGCCACGGCCCCAGGACGCCCAGAACTTGGAGGCAAGGCTCCTGGCAGCAGGTACGTTCTGTGCGGACAGAGAGCCTTGGTGGCGCAACAAAGGCGACACCAGACATATTGTGTTGGTTTTGGTACCGATCACTGCCGCAAGCGGGCGATTGTGGCACGCAGCAGGCCAATTGCAGGCAACACAGCTGGGTGCTGCTGGCAAGCAGTGGGGAGGTAAACAGCTTTCCACTGGCCGTGAATACGCACAAACACGGCTGGTCAGCACTTCTATGCAGCATGTCACGTCTGAAAGGCGTTCTGCACGGTGGCCAGCACACCTGGCCATGGGTTGTCCGGAAGTGCTGCGCACAAACAGTGCGCAAAACAAGGGGGAAGTTGCATGCCTGGTGGTGGTGCATGACGACAGTAAGAACCGTCATTCGGGCAGCTATGACAAGCTTGAGTGACCAGGTCGCTGTTACATGCACCTCGCAGGTGTGTCTACACGTGGGGAGAGGCGCTGGTGTGCTGCTGTGCGCAGCTGTGACAGAGGGCATTGCCTGCACACAGGTGTGCCTCGGCAGCAGTTTGAGACTAGCTGCGTCTTCATTGGCTTTGATGTCAGCATGTTCCTCCGCACGCACTGCCAGCACGGTGCCTCCAGCACAGCATGCGCACAGCCCCACATGCTTCTGTACCCTCCCTCAACCTGCAGGAATTGTCCTGCAGCATCCTGATAGCAGCATTGACCGCAGGCCAACACCTGCAGGGCCATATCGGAGTCCCGTGTCAAATGCTGACGCTGATGGAGTACGAGGGTGACTCACTGTGCCCTGTCGGGGCGTGTGCTGATCCTGTGTGTATGTCTGCAGGACAGCTAGCGCCTGCGCAGGCCTGCACCACCAGGAGATGAAGACTGTCCAGGTGTTCCTCAATGGAGTCCTCACCAACTGGCAACACTACGTGTTTACCGACCCCCAAGATGCTGCCTACATGCAGCACACCCTCAACCAACAGCTTGGCAATACTCTGCCTGCGGCTAGTCTGGCCCGCACAGACGGGCTGTCAGAGCTGCTGCTGCCAGGTGAGGATCTACCTTTGTTGCCATGCCAACGCCAGGAACCATGTCCAGAACACACCCATGGCTGCAGGTGGTGGTATGCACCCTCTTTGACTGTGTGGGGCTTTTGTTTGGCAGCACTTTGCACCTGATGTGCATGCCCAGCGCCACAATTGGAGGAACAGCGGACTCCCAAGGTTGCGTGTGGACATGTTTACACCACCCACCAGGTGGCTAGTAGCCTCAACGCTGATGACAGGCGCTCACTGATGTACTACACTTAGGGACAAAAGTTTTTACGACCGACACAAATTCCCTGTCACCCCAAGACAGCAGCAGTTTCCGTTGATGTTCGGTATTTGAACGTTTCTCAGCTTTCCCATTGCACTACTGTTGTGCGTTGGCCAAGGTGGTCAGCGCGGTGTTTTGTGGTGCGTGCAGCCGGCGATCGAGACTACCCTCCCCCACCCGGTTGATGCCACGCCTTAGCCTTAGCCTTAGCCTTAGCCTTAGCCTTAGCCTTAGCCTTAGCCTTAGCCTTAGCCTTAGCCTTAGCCGCAGCCGCAGCCGCAGCCGCAGCCGCAGCCGCAGCCGCAGCCGCAGCCGCAGCCGCAGCCGCAGCCGCAGCCGCAGCCGCAGCCGCAGCCGCAGCCGCAGCCGCAGCCGCAGCCGCAGCCGCAGCCGCAGCCGCAGCCGCAGCCGCAGCCGCAGCCGCAGCCGCAGCCGCAGCCGCAGCCGCAGCCGCAGCCGCAGCCGCAGCCGCAGCCGCAGCCGCAGCCGCAGCCGCAGCCGCACGCCGACGCCGCACGCCGCACGCCGCACGCCGCACGCCGCACCAGCACCAAGCACCTAGCTCCTCTGCCTATACCTTCCTTATTGATGGGGCCTTATTGATGGGGTGGTGGGAGCCTTGGGGTGCCTGCTCAGCTTCCACCAGCCTGTGGCCTGTTGTGTGTGTGTTGCAGAGGTGAAATTGCCACTTGCTTTCAGGGGTGCTGGCTGCCAGGTTGGCCTTCTCTGTGCTGAAGCTGCACATGGCTTTGGGGGACAGGGGGATGGGCTGGGGGTGAGGCATACATGCAGCTGGTGGGGCTATCTGCAGCATCCATTCTTGTGGCTGCAGCCTGGACTGAAGGGTGTGGGGGTCAAAATCACCTTGCAATTTCAGGCACTTTTTGAGGGGGTCACCCCCAGGGTTGCACTTGCATGCATTGATGGTTGCAGTGATTGGCAGAGCCTGTCATGCAACTGCTCTGGTAGTGCACCTCTTCAGCTGTGTGGTGGTGGGTACTGATGACAAAGCTGATGTTCTATCTTGTGAGTGCTACTGTGTCAGTCACATTGAGCACAAACTTTTGTCCCTAGGTGTACATCAGTAATACTGCAGGTCGACCTTCCTCCAGTACACCATCATGCCACCACTTGAATGACCGCCAACACTCCCTGGTCGTGTGCATGCCCTGCTGTTGTCGCGTCTCCTGCAGATGGGCGCGTTACTAGACGGTTTTTCATTGACGGAAGCGAAGAGAGGCTGACGCTGGCAGATCTGCTCAAAAGGCTTTCCACCAAGAGGTCCATGCCCCACGCTGCTGCAGCTGCCAGCGATGCATCGGGCAGCGTGCTGGGCAGCAAGCGTGCTGGCGGCAGGGCCAGCTCAACCCCCTCAAAGAGCAGCATGCAGCCAGCAGCAGCCCCGCCTGCTGCTGCTGCTGCTGCTGCATCCCCTGCCGCAGCTGCGCATGGTCGCCGTGCGCGCGGCAGGAAAAGCAGTAAGCAAGCCTCTGATGCAGCAGCATCCCAGGCAGCGCCAACACAGCAGCACGCAGCAGCAAAGCTGGCTGCAGCACCACCAGCAGCAGCACCCCGGCCGTTGCCGTAAACCCTGGCAGGGTTGCAGCAGGCGGCAGCATGGGCCGCAGCAGCGAGACAGCAGGACGCAGCAGCGCAGCAGGCGGTGGCACAGGCAGCAACAAATAGTCAGCAGGTGGCGGCAGCAGGGGTCCTGACCGCTCCCCCCTGTGCTACGTTGTCCTGATGGGCCCGGCAGGCTGTAGGACGCTGTGTTTGGAGCCCTGGCAGCAGTCCCCTCTGGCGGCAGCCTGGCGCCTGTGGCAGCAGCACCCTCAGGTCAGCATGGTGGGCCCGGTCCTCTCGCAGCCAAGGCCGCAGCCCCTGCCTTTGCAGATGCCTCCGCAGGACAACAGGCATGTCTGGCAGCTGCTGTTGCAGGCTATAGTGGTGGTGGCAGCGGTGCTGCGACAGCTGCGGGCAGCTGCAGGGTGCCTGCAGCTTTCTCGCTGCTGCCTGCAGCATCTGCTGCACCAGCTCAGCAGCCAGGGCAGCTGCTGGCCTCTGTGTTACCACGAGGTGGTGCTTCTGTGTCCCATGCAGCCCGGCTGGCAGCATCAGCAGCAACTGCAGCCCTCTCAGTGCCCTCTCGGTTTGTACCAACCCCACACTCGGAGGCATCAGCAAAGCAGCAGGAGGCCTCGAAGGTAGCAGGAAACATTCAGCAGGTTGCAGTAGCAGCAGCAGCATCGACAGGTTACCCTGTGCTACCCTTCCAGGATGGGCCTCTGCATGAGACCGCGCTGAGAGTGTCGGCTGCACCCAGCAGCAACAGCAGGGGTCCAAGTGCCCAGCAGCACCACTCTGAGCAGCAGGCAGCAGCGGGCGTGGCAGCAGTCCTGCCTGGCAGCAGACCATCCCCTGCAGCATTAGCAGCTTGGTCCTGCAGCTGAAGCGCAATGCCACCTTGGCTGCAGCCGCCAATGCGGCATCTGCAGCTGCAGGAGCCAATCCTGCTGCTGTTGCTGCATCCTCCAGAGGATCTGGTGGTGCTGCTGCTGCGGGTACTGCAGGCTACAAGCCGCTTGTTGGCAGCGGCAGCAGCAGGCCAAGCGTTCAGCAGCAGCAATTCGTGCAGTTGTCAGCAGAGGTTGTGGCAGCAGCTCGGCTGCGTGCACAGGCAGCACAAGCAGCGACCGCACAGCTTTTCCTGCCAGCAGGTCAGCAGGTGGCTGCACGGACGGCAGCAGCAGCAGGGGCCCTCAGAGACATTCACGTGCCACGTTTGTCTGGGCTTATCCAGTCTGGGGTGCTGGCACAGACTGCTGCAGCCTCCAGCAGCGGTGACACCATTCAGCAGCGTCAGTCTGTGCAGCTGCCGGCACAGATGGCAGCAGAGATGCAGGCAGCAGCAGAGCCTGAGGCTGCAGCACAAGCAGCGCTGCTGCTAGCAGCAACGCGTCAGAAGTTTCCAAGGCAGCAGGTGGCATCGTCATCTAGAGGATCTGGTGATGATGGTGGTGGTGCTGTTGCTGCTGCTGTTGCCGCTGCTGCAGCTGGCAATCATAGCGGCAGCAGCAGGTCAAGCGCCCAGCAGCAATCCATGCAGCTGTCAACAGAGGTTGTGGCAGCAGCTCGGCTGCATGCAGCAGCACAGGCTGTAACAGCAGCTCGGCTGCGTGCAACAGCACAGGCAGCACAAGCAGCGACAGAAGATTTTGTCATGCCAGCAGGTCAACAGACGCCTGCACAGACAGCAGCAGCAGCAGCAACGGCCCTTGAAGCCAGCCACGTGCTGCATTTGGCTGGTCCTCTGCAGTCTGGGGTGCTTGCACGGACTGCTGCAGCCCTCAGCAGGGGTGCAAGCGCTCAGCAGCGCTGTTCTGTGCAGCTGCCAGCCGCGGCCACCCTGGCAGCGTTGATGCCCAATCACAGCCTAGCTCAAGCAGCACCACCTTTGGCACTGCAGCGTGCAGCTGCCGCAGCTGCTGCGGCGGCAATGTTCTTCAGTGGTTCTACCAATGGTGGTGGTATCGCTGGTGCAGGGGCTGCCTGCAGCAGCCGCAACCGCTCAGCAGAGTATGATACAGCCGGCAGCAGTCATTGCTGCCAGTAGGCCCCCAACAGCAGCAGGGGTCGCTGCAGCACAAGCAGCAGCAGTGCAGCAACAGCTTGCAGCAGCAAAACAGACCACAGCAGCAGTTCCTGGAGCGTGCCCAGCGATACGTTACGCTTGGCCCATGTCGGATGCCCCACTTGCTGCCAGCAATAGCAGCCGGGTCAATAAGCAGCAGCGACAGTTACAAAACCAGAGTCACACCACGGTGCTGCAGTCAGCAGCGGCCCTGGCAGCAGTCCTGTCTGGTGACAGCCTGGTGCCTGCTGCAGCAGCACCCTTGGCCCTGCAGCATGGTGGGCCCCGCCCTCCTGGTGGTGTGTCTTCTCCCACAGAGGCAGCAGCCGCTGCTGAGGCAGCACAGCAGCTGCTACCACGAGGAGTGGCTCAACAGGCGCAGGCGGCTGCGCTGGCGGTGCCAGATGCAGCTTTCCTAGCGGGATTGCCTGAAGACGCCAGGGAGGCGTACCTGTTGCTGCAGCCTGCTGGGTACCCTGCTGGGCACCTGGTGGGAACCAAGTCTGCAGCAGATGCTCCAGGCAGCATACGCCGCAGGGCCACTGGCCAGCAGCAGCAGCAGCAGTCTATGCAGCTGTCACTGGCGGCATTAGCAGGACCTCAGCTGGCCAGCAGCCTGCTTCCTGCAGCAGATTCTCCCTGGCACTTGCAGCAGTCTGCAGGTGCCGACTCCATTGCACAGCAGGCACCTCTGGGGCCTCCAGCTGCTGCGTGGCCGTTTGGTGCCAGCGGTGCTGCTGCGGCTGCTGCAGGCCCTGCAGGCACATGCGGCATGTGGGCTGCTGGTGCTGCGGCTGCAGCAGCTGCTGCGGCCATGTGCCCTGATGATGCTTGGCCATCTGCAGGGCCCCTGCATGATGACAACCCTGCAGCAGCAGCAACAGCAGCAGCAGCAGCCAGCAGCCCCGGGCCCTCACCCAGCTGCTTTGACCCAACCAGTTCTAGCAGCTCGGATGATGATGCTGGTGATGATGATTATGTGCCTGCCTGTAGGCGCGGCAGTGCTGCTGGTCGCTGCCGCACACGGCAGGCGTCTGGCTCACGCAAGCCAGCAGCCAGTGCTGCAGCCCCCCTGCAGCGTCGTCCAAGGCAGCTGGCTGCTCCCGCGCGTTTAGCTGCACCACGCGGCAGTGCAGTGGCAGCAGCAGCGGCCTCATCTGATGATGATGCTTGGCCCTCTGCAGGCAGTGACCCTCAGGGTCCTCCTGCTGCTGCTGCTGCTGCTGCTGCTGCTGCTGGCACGTCGTCACCTAGCCGGTGCAGCTCAAGCAGCGGCAGCGACTTGGACGATGACGACTACATGCCTGGCTGCCGGCGCGGCGGTGCTGCTGGATGCTGCCGCAGGCGGCAGGCGGCTGGCTCACGCAAGCCAGCCACCAGTACTGCAGCCCCTGGGCAGCGTCGGCCTGGGCAGCTGCCTGCTCGTGTGCTGCCACAGCCAGCGGCAGCGGCCTCTTCTGATGATGGATCAGACAGTGCTGATTCTGAGGAAGAGGATTGTCCGCCGCTCAAGGCTGCGCGCATGTGGCGCAAGGAGCACGGTGAGGCTGAGCCTGGGCGCGCCAAGCGCAGGGCAGCGCGCAAGAAGAAGCGGTTCCTGCAGGCGAAGCAGGCAGCAGAGGATGCAGCTGCTGCAGCAACACTGGAAGGCACGGCTGCCAGAAACCAACGGCATGCCAACCGGGAGCAGCAGCAAGAGCAGGAGAAGAAGCAGCAACCACCAACGGGCAGCCACCAGAGGCGTGTTGGCGCACGGCAGCAGCTGTGTGGTCGCCAACAGGGCTCGGCAGCTGCTAAGGATGCACCCAGAGGTGCCACTGGCAATGCATCAGCATCAACAGCGGCCGCAACATTGCTACAGCTGGCAGTGGCACCCCCATGGCCAGTTGCACTGCTGCTGCTGGCAGCCGTAGCAGCAGCAGCTGTGGATGCCGCAGCAGTGTTGGAGGCCACAGGAGTCTCGATCCCAATTGCTGCGCTTGTAGCCGCACCAGCAGCAGCAGCAGAGCCAGCAGCAGTGGAGCCAGACCCTGCTAGACATGGGCATGCACAGCAGCAGGGTGCCGCCAGGGGTGCTGGCTGGACCCATGCTGCCGCCAGGGTCCACCCCTGCTGGAGTCGCGGGAGAGTGTGTTGTTGCGGGTACTGGGAACGGGCTGGGGCATGCGTGCGTGCGTGCGTGCGTGCGTGCGTGCGTGCGTGCGTGCGTGCGTGCGTGCGTGCGTGCGTGCGTGCGTGCGTGCGTGCGTGCGTGCGTGCGTGCGTGCGTGCGTGCGTGCGTGCGTGCGTGCGTGCGTGCGTGCGTGCGTGCGTGCGTGCGTGCGTGTCGACAGAGGGAGTACTTGGATACAAGCAAGCTCACTAAGGCTGCCCTACTAGATAGGCAAGCAACAGTGACGTAATCCCTGTGTGTGTGGGTTGGGGGGGGGGGGGAGAATGCCATAAGCGTCATCAGATTGACGTTCAGCATGATCATGAGTGCTGTCCTTGGGGCACGTTTGATTGGCAGGAAGGGGACGGGACAGGCGAGTGTGTGTTGGAAGGGGGCCATGCATGAGAGCACGAGACCGCGCAGCCTTGTTTCTCAGCTTTTATGCTGCATGTATCGTCTGCTTCCGGCAAGGCTAGAGCAGGCCCTTTGTCTGCATGCTGCCAGTCTGTTTGTACGCTGCAAGGTGTAGCTGCAGTGATGCAGGTGTGTGCGCTTGTAGGCAGGGTGGTTGCGCATTGCAGCGTCACAATCTCACTGTTTTGCAGCAATTTTTTCTCTCATGAACACAGCAATGTGTTCATCCATAAGTTTGCTGAACCCCCTGCTTTGTACGATATGTCCTGGCAGCTTCCAGTTCCGAATGTTACTGGCAGTGATCTGCCTCCACACCTTGGAGCGTACAACATGTAGATTACATCTGTGGCACTTCACATCACAGTGCATTTTAATTTGTTGGTGACCTGCATGCCCGCCGCCTGCAGGAATGCAGTGGACGTGCTGTGTCTGGGCCGCCATCAGTGGCCTGCTATTTATGGCATGCTGTTTATGTCGGGTACTGTTGGGACTGCTGGTCCCCGTGCTGGGTCGGTGCTTCTTTGGATGCATTTGCTGCAGCAGTATGCCTTTGCTGCCAGGATCGATGCTGCACAGCATCCTTCTCACCGCAGCCTCATGCCATGTTTTGTTTGAGCCTACCGTACTTGCCGGCCTGCTTCGGAAGCAGGCCATGTGCTTGATGTCACATGTGACAATCTGGTTTGGGCAGCAGCAGTGATGGCTGGCTGTGTCTCGACTGTGGTGTTCATATGCACCCTACACTGCGGTAACTCTTGTCTGTTGCTGTCACGCTCCCCTCAGCTGTGTCATGCTTCCAATACGCACAAATCATGGGATTTCACAAGGACCCTGCCAGGCGATCTCTACTGCAATCTACACAGTTGAAAAATCAAACACTGCAGCAGACCCTGTGCATGAGCCTAACCACTGTTCCATATTGTGACAAACAGCATGTCGGTGCCCCACTCATCATGACATGCATCACCTTGGCTTGCCAAGCATCAAGTGCCAGCATGCTATACATGACCAGCTCTATCACAAGCCTTCCTCACTACAGCCGCTGCTGCTCCCAGCCGCTTCCAAGTATTGCTGCAATGGCCGCACACACTCCTCCGCATGCTTCTTTGCGCACTGCCTGCTTCTTTCTTCAGGACTGGGCCGCACCAGCAGCTTCCGCCCCAGCAGCACTGCCAGCGCTGCTGTTGTTCCAAACAGCAGCAGCACATCCAGCATTGCTTGCTGGTACCACTTCTGAGTCACCTTCACTGGATGCAGGAAGGGCCCATCGTCTTTGACAGCAGCAGCATACTCAACCCAATCCGCTGCTAGCTCCTTGTACGGCCGCTGTACTGCCTTGAGCCTCCGGCTCACCACCTGTGCTGCTGTTCGGAAGCTGCTGTCTGCTAGAAGCCGCCGCAGCGCCTGTACAGTGGGTGCCACCTTCCCCTGCTCCAGCTCCTTAGTCGAGACAAACAGAGCATGCCCTTGGTCGTACGCGAATCGTATCAGCTCTGCCTGTCCAGGGATGAAGGGCAATCCCAGCACGGGCACCCCGTGGTATGCTGCTTCCCCCATGCTGAGGTAGCCGCCTTGAGTCACAAACACCCGCACGCTTGGGTGCCCCAACAAGTCGTTCTGCGGCAGCCAGTCACTCATCCAGACATTCTCCAGCTGCCTGACATTGGTGGCTGCTGCTAGTGCTGCTTGGTGATCCTTTAACACCTTCCAGACAAACCGGACAGGCTGTAATGCTGCCATAGCCTTGACAAGGGCCTTGCTAGCTGCCAGGGGTGCCTGCAAAGTGCCTCCAAAGCTGACCAAGACCGCCCCATGGGGCCCAGCTGCTGCCAGAAACTGCTTCAAATCCTCAGGCAGAGCCTGGGCCGGCTCTGGCAGGATGGGTCCGACGTACTGAATGTTGGGCGGGATCGCTCTCGGCGGCTCTGTTGCAAAGTTGCTGTTGACGAGCACCATGAGTGCTCGCGTGTATGGCCACTGGATAGGTATGTGGTGCTTGCGCACCACCTGCTGCAAGCTAGAGCTTGGGTGCCAGAAAGCTGCACGGATGAGGGCCCTGATGAGCACTGTCATCCCAAGGTTGCCTGCTCGCTGCCACAGGGACATGCCATTAGTGGGGAGGAAGCTGCCAACAGCTGGGACATAGGACGCTGCTGGCTCTGCTCCGTACAGTACAGGCTCCCAGAGAGATCCTGCTGTGCCTACATCAAGGTCTATATGGCTGATGTTCAGCTTTGCTGCTAGCAGCATTCCAAAGCTGAAGATGTCGCTGATGAGTAGGTCTGTATGGGGTGCCAGTGCTGCCAGCTGCTGCATCAAGGCTGAGTCGCTCAGCAAATCATCTGCTCTGCCCACAACATTCCTGTAGATTGCCCTGACCTCTCCCAATGGACTCAGTAGGCGTGCTGCTGCCTTCTCCTGCTCATGGTAGCTGCAGTTTAGTTCATCAGTCACAAACTGCAGCTTGACAGCAGGAGCCATCTGAGCAGCTGTTTGAGCAGCGAAGTCATGATGACATCCGGCGGTGACGAAATGTATACTGTGTCCGCGGTGTGCGAGTACTGTTGCGAGCTTCAAATGCACCAGCATGTGGGTGCGCTCACTGAGCGGCACAAACAACAACTGATATCCACATGCAAAATGAGACAAAGATACCAGCAATGTGAGAGCAAGTATAGCTTGCTTGGGCCTCATTTAGAAGAGTGCTACTTCGAGGTTGGCGCCTTGGCGCGAAGGCGGCATGAAGGCCTCAGAGGGTGAGTGCAGCGCGCAAACGGTGATTGGAGGTTTGATGAACGTGTCACGTGAGTGTAGGGCTGCTGCAAGAGACAGTTGTCAACAGCTGCTGAGTAGGCCACATTGCTGTCATACAAGTACATCCAGTGGCTCCACAGCTGAATTATTAGTAACTCCACGGTTGTACAGGCTGCAAATGTTAACAAAATTGATTTTGGGCCCCTACCTCAGGCCTGTTACAGATACACACAAGGCAAACTGGTGCTGAGCCAAGCACACATCTCCGTCGCCACTCCCTGAGTCACCTTCGATGCAAACTGCTGTCCTCAACCCCTTCTGCAAGGCGTCTCAGACACTGCCCCAGCACAACCTTCCAACGTACACCCACCCAAACCAACTTGGCATGTTGCCTACTACAATCCCCAACTCTCTGCTGCAGAGACCACCACCTGCTCCTGCTGCTGCTCAAACGCCTGCGCCAGCAGCATCAGCGGCGACAACAGTGTCCGCCGCCGCTGCCGCCTGTGCCCTGCTGCCTGCTTGCCCAGCTCGCTCTGAGCATCTGGCTCCAGTCCCTTCTCCTTCAGCCATCCCAGAATGAGGTCCTTCACACGAGTGTTCATCTTGCCACGAAGCTCCTTCAGACCTGCAGGGCAAAAAGCAGCAGACATAGATCAGCCAGCACGCCTCTCTCTCTTTCTGCCCTAGCCAGTCCGAGGCTCTATCCGTGCTTGCATTACAGCCTGCATATATGTCTGCGCACCATGTTCCTGTCACTGCTGGGTTGACGTCAGAGTTGGGAAAGGCTGCGGTGCGTGCGACCCAGACTGCAGGCCCGCTGCTGTGCCAGCAGTACAACCCCCTTCAAGAACACACAGACCGGTGCCAGCCAGGTCGCTGTACCTACCGAGTCGTATCCGCCACATCTCCTCCGGTGTCATGCGTGCAACCGAGAACATCACATCCAGCTCATTCTTGCCATCCTCCTGCATGTAGACTGCATTCGGCTCAATCATGCTGTAGGCTGCCATGAACTTGCTGTCAGCTATGATGGGCACACCTGCAAGCACACATACCAGCAAATGCAGCAGATCAGCCGCAAGCAGCAGCACTGTGAGCATAAGCTACCATGCTGTGCATGCTGTGCAGGCAGGACGCATTGGGCTCACACAAGGTGTTTCTAGCGTGTTCCATGGCACACGCCCTGTGTAGGGTGTGGGGACGCTTGCATGCATTGCGCAAGCTATAAATGTGACCGCGGTCCCTCAACATGCACAACCCTGCACACACAGACTGCTGGCGGTGCAGGCAGTATGCCGGGTTGCATAGTAAAGCAGCGGCCAAGTGCAGGCAAGTGACACTGCACAATTGGCTGATGCTGCGCAACTGTCTTGCACCCACCAGTGATGAAAGACGTCAGCACAGTTGAAGAGAACTTGGCGCTGTAGTACAGGTTGCTGGCCAGCATGGGCACCAGGGCATAGCTGTGGTACACAACGTCGTAGAAGATGGGGTAGGGCGGGTTCTTGTACACCGCCACAAGGTCCCGCACCTCCGCTGCAGCAGACAAGGAGAGGATGACCCGTAGCGCCGTAGTGTATTAGTCATGCCTAGCCTTCCGCTAGTGCTTACGCCCTTCGGCAAGTGCTTTCTGGCTTTGCCAGAGCCCTTTGACAAGTGCTATCGCCCTGTGCTGGCCTTCAGCGGCGGCAAGTCAGCGCAGCCACACCACAGCACAGCACTTGTGATAGCAACCACAGCACATGCCTAGCTGCAGCAGTGTGTTGACTGTGATGTTGTTGGGAAGCGCGCACGGCTGTGCTGCCCAGCAGAACGCCGACCTATCTTGCCAGTGACTAAACAGTGTGCTGGCGCACAGCTGCTGCACAGCAAAAGCAGCTATGCAATCAACTGGGTACAGCACCCCGTACAGTGCAACAGTGCAGCCAGATGGCGTGAGCAGGGGCTTACGAGCCAGCAGACTCACCGGGCACTGCAAAGTACTCGACCACCTCCCCCAGAATGTTGAGCCTGAAGTTGCTGAGTGCCTCTGCTCCTTCCTTCTTGCGGTAGCTGCCTATCTGCTCCCACATCTGCGTGTAGTTGCGGCGAGCCTTCTCAATCCTGCCCTGCACACTGAAGCCCTTCAAACAGTTCTTGCCGGCCTGCAGCACACCGGCCAGCAAGGGAAAGATGAGCGCTTGTGTGCCTGCTGCATGGTGTGGCTGTGCAAAGTCAGCATCAGACGACACAAATGGTTGACCATCAGACAGGTTGACAACTGCGCCTGCCTGCATTCAGGTGTGCTGCCCTGCTGCTGGTGCTGTCAGGGCTGGCATGCGTTTGCTGGGAGGCATGAGGTCTTTGCTGGGAGCCATAGGTGCCTGCAATTCCACATTTCTGTCCCCCCCCCCCCTTCCTGTGATCTTGACAGGTCTGTGCAGGTCACTCTCAAAGGCACCAGCAGCTGATTGGGGGTGAGATTGTTATGACGGAGCAGTCCATCAACAGACAGGATGAAACTGCCGACCCAACGTCACCATCAGTGCAGGCTTGTGCCTCACCTGCAGGTCGGCCAGCTGGCACTGCATTGCCGGCTGGTATGGGAAAATGGGCAAGATCCACTCTGGTGGGACGTCACCCGTCTTGCCGGTGATGTTCTTAGCCACGTGGGGTGACAGAGTCAGCAGCGGCAGCTTGCCGCTCATTGTGCGCAGGGCTTTGAAGTCCGAATCTGGGAGGTGGCCGTTGTGCACCATGTACATCGCAACCTGTGGCTTCATCTGCTGGGAGACGGTTTGGACCCAGGGTATATGGCGCTCTGGTGTGATGAACCACACCAGATCGTATGTGGTTTTGCCATCATACTCTTTTCCCTCCTTCCATATGAAACCCTCCTTGCCTCCCAGCCAGTTGATGAAGCCGTACCAGTTGGTTTTGAGAACCTTTGCTGGGAGGTAAACTGTGACTGGAGCTGAAGTCATCTGCTTGCACATATGCATGGCGCCTGCCACCACCTCCAGGTGGAAGTGCACCTGGTTGACGACAGCTATCTGCAAGCGCTTGTCGGAAGCTGCTGCTGCTGGCTGCTGCGCGGCCAAGAGGAGGGCTGCTAGCAGCAACAGGGCGGGGAGGCCCCAGTGACGCCACATGTGGTCTGTCCGCTGCTGCGCTGCTGCCTGTGGGCAAGTGTGGGGAGCTGAGTGCTGTGAGCTACTGCTGCATGATGTCCCTGCTTCGTCGGTGCAGTGGCGACGCCTACTGCTGCACATGTGCTCCGCTGCTACAGCTGCGCCTGAGGGGTCAACCACTTGCTGAGCCCCTGCGCAACAGCATCAGCAAACAGCACACACAAGGCCATGCCTGCTGCATCAAATGCATATGCATTCTTACATCAACTGGTCCCAACCGTGCATCGGCACTCCAATGCCACAACCACCCCTCAGCATGGTCCACTGCAGATCCCCTTTGAAAGTCCGCCACAATCCCTGCTGCCGCGCTGGACACTCAGCCTCCGTGAAATCATTCAATCTCTTTACTTACCACCTCACAAACTCCTTTGCCAGGCTGATGCACCAAGACACCGTCACTCCCTCCTTGGAACTGTGCTCTAGGTCAGCCCGGTGCCTGAAGCTGCTACGTTGATAGTTTTCAATGATACGGATACGTCCAAACGATTGGCGATGTGATCTTTTGATGATGCTTGAAGTGTCTGCCGTGTTCAAGTCATGCACAAGCTCAGAGCAGACACAAAACAGGCTGTGCTACATATGAAACTTTCGAAATCAGCTTAGCTGTAGCATTTTCCTGGCTACCATGGTTAGTCCCTGAGGTTTGAGGTGTTGAGCCCCAAGGCTGCAGTTGGCAAGCGGGGTGATGGGTGCAGGGACCTCTGGTGGGGTCTGCTCTCAAAAAAAGGCCTTGTGAGGGCCTGGTCAGTAAAGTTCTGAAAGTTCTCCTCTCCCTGCTCAAATTGATCCAGATCATCAAGCAAAATGAATAAAGCCGCAGACTACACCCTTCAATTGCGCAGTCACTACCTCAGTGTGTTGGGAGATAGCCATCCTTCAGCAAGGAGTGCACACAGCTGTGTTCTGGGGTGAGGGCATTGCTGCCAACAGTGCTGCTGCTGTACGTGGTGGCTGGCACATTTGATGGTGACCAGAAGATCATCCGCGTGCACTAGCACACCTGTCATACCCTTTTCGTAGCACCACAAGGCTGACAGCCACTGCTGTGCTGCTTCAGGCCCGATGAAAGCTCATTTTACCTGGTAGCAGGTGACAGCGGCAATGCAGGGCAGCGTTTCAACGATGTGTGGCAGGCACTCCCAGCAGCAGGCAGTGGAAGCTATGTATGGGAACAAGTGCAGCCGCAGAGCCATGACGTTGGCTGCTGCACTGCACGCAGCAACGCCGCAGCGGCAGCAACTAAGGAGTGGCTTCTGCTATTTGGTGGCTGGAGCAGCACGGGTAAGTACTGAAGGCTGCATTGCTGCTGTCACTGTTGCTGCATGGTTCAGGGCGCACCTGACGATACAGCTTAGTGCCGTGAGGCTCATGGGGCACTGCTGTCCCTCTGAGGTCTGGCAGTGCTGACAGCCACACTCAGCAGTTGTCACAGCCAGGGCAACGTCAAGGGGTGCTTCAGGACACACGCACATGTTTCTGTGATTCTGCACCCTTGATTCGTATTTCAAGCATCTTCAGGATGCATTAAACATAACTCAACACCGTGTGCAATATTGTGTGCTATGCCGTCCGGTCATGCGCAGGACTGGAGCCCCTGTCGCATTTGGAGGCTTTCAGCTTCAGCACGCAGACCTGGCACCCTACAACCCCAACAGGCAGCGGTCCTAGTGCCAGGGGCCAGCCAGCAGCAGCAGCCAACACAGCAGGCACAGCAGTGTACTTCTTTGGCGGCTGGGACGGCAGTCAAAGGTACAACGACCTCCATAAGCTGCTGCTGACTGGGCAGGGCCCAGATGACTGGGTGTGGGAGGCAGTAGTTGCCCAACCAGCACCACCCAAGGGTGCCCGAGCAGGCATAACATTCGAACAGCAGCAGGCAGGGCTGCGGCTGCAGGAACAGCAGCACAAGAGCGCAGGCGCACTCGCGCAGCAGCAGGAATCGGTGCAGCAGCGGCAGCATGCTGAGCAGCAGGGGCTGCAGCTTCAGGTGCCGTGTGAGCGTGCTGACCATGTGATGCAGTGCTGGCACTACTGTGATGACGGTACGTGGAAGGATCTGCTGGTGGTGTTTGGGGGCAGCTGCAGTGAGGGGCTGCTGAATGACACCTGGCTGTTTGATGTCAACACATCCAGCTGGACCAAGGTGGGTTATGTAGCCGCAGCAGCAGTAGCACGGCGTGGTATGTGAACAATACCTCGAATAGGACAGCAGCAGATGCAAATTTGCTCTTTGCCGGAGCCAAGCCACTATAGGCTCAGGACTTACCCTGTGCAAACAGATCTAAGACTCCACTGCACTTTCTAGTGTAGCGGCTGCAGTGAGGTGCTTGTCTTCCATCAGCCCGAGTAGGGGTGTGTCGGGTATCTCTAGTAGTGCGTAGATCCTGTTGTTGATCGATCACAATCGGTCTGTTGCGTCTGCTGTCTGTGCCTGTGCAGGCGTACCATGGGGGTGCTGCACCCTGTCCGCGCAGCTCCTGTGCTGCTGCCATCTGCGGAGATGTGCTGCTGGTGCATGGCGGCCAGACCCCAGCTGGCGTGCTGCAGGACATGCACCTGCTCAACCTCAGCACACTCACATGGCTGCAGGTGGGTGGTAGCCGGCAGGCTGAGGGTGGTGCAGGTTTTCTCGTGCATGCATCATGCTGGCGTGTGTGAACTATGTGGATGGGTGTATCTACACCAACGTTGCTGCCTGCTGTTGCTTCAAAGTGAGTGTGTCCAAGTGTAAAGGAGAGAGGCATGCATTGCACCTGCAACAGCTAGTACTGAGCTGAAGATGAGTTCAGAAATGGACTGAAGCTGGTGTTGGCACTGTTTTTGCTGCTGCTGCTGCTGCTGCTGCTGCTGCAGGTTGACCTGGGGCCCGTCCTGCAGCCCCTCTGCCGCCACAGCATGGTCGTATCCGGCAGCACCGCCCTGATCTTCGGCGGCTATGACGGCACTGCCGCAACCAACCAGACCCTGCAGTTAGACCTGCAGCCGGTGCAGCAGCTGCAGCGCAGTAGCCTCCAGGACCTCATTAACTCCATGGCCTGCTGTGGCAGCGGCGGCATATATGATGGTGCTGTGATTAACACCAGCCGAAAGAGCAAAAAGAGTGACCAGCTTCACCTGGGCAGTGCAGGTGTCAGCACAGGTGGGGCTGTTGGGGGTGGTGAGGATGGTTCAGATGATGGCAGCAAGCTGAAGGCTGTGGGTGTTGTGCCAAGGGCTGCGGTACTGCCTGTGCCTCCTGTGGTCAAGGCGTTGAGTAAGAAAGCTGCGCCGCCGCCCCTGAAGCTCACCGACCTGCCGAATGTTGAGGAGGTCGCACGGATGCCGCAATGGAAGCAAGTCCGGCAGCTGCACCAGGTGATTGGCAGGATTCTAGCGAACATCTTGTGGTGTCGGTGTGATGTTGGACACTTGATTGACTATCAACTTATTGCAGAATGTGCTCTCGGACATCGCCAGCCGCCTGCATTTTCACACAGTCACATGGGGCGCTGTTGATGCTGCAGTGATGGCATGTTGCAGCTGCAGCACCTACACTCACGTCATGTCTGTGTTGCTGGGCTCAGCTTGTGACAAGTGGCCCATCCCCAGAGCGAGGCAATGACCCTCACAGAGGGGTGCTTTACTAATAGTTGGAGTTACTACCCACTCACCTGTCACCGAGTGCATCTGCCATCGCTAAGATGCAAGATCGATTGAGTGACTTATGGCATCTGTGGCGTATCGCTGATCTGACACAGCAGCTGCTGTTGCTGCTCTATGCTGATGCTGTAATCCCGTGCTGTGTGAATGCTGCTGGCCCCTTGCAGGCCGCGGTGGCTGCCGGCTGTGACACCTACATCGACCCCAAGACAGGCTACACAGTGTTCACTGCGCACTACCTACAGCAGCGGCAGTGCTGCGGGAACAAGTGCAGGCACTGCCCTCATGGCTGGGCCAATGTGGCCAAAAGCCGCCTGCAGCCTGCCGCAGCTGCTGCAGCCCCACCAGAGTGGTGAAGGCTTGGGCCACCTGGTACTACCTGGGTTACTAACCCAAGTTGGGTTAGTAACCTAAGACAAGGCAAGCCAGTGTCCAACCTATAGGGTAGGGTGGGGTAGGGTAGTAGCCAAGCCAGGCTGTTGCCTAGTCTCTGGCTGGCCATGGCTCATTGTTTCTTTGAGGTCTTTGAGGTCAGAAGTCACCACTCCCCCAGCAGCAGCTACTGTGTTAGCTCTGAGACAGCGTCCTTATGGGCCAGCTTGGCCGTCTGGCCCTAGCACATCTACATGGTGCCTTTGTGTTGCAGTGAGTGTCTGCTGTCCAGCTTAAACAGGGGTTGCTATGTCCTATTCTCAGTCGCTGACTGCACTTGTTGGCTTCGGCATGGTCTGCACACCCAAACTCATCTTCGTATGGGCAGTCCACTTGGTGTCGAGGACAATTGCCACCCTCCCCAACTTGGGGAGAGTGGAAGTGTCTTACGGTGTGTTGAAGCT
Organism: Desmodesmus armatus; assembly: GCA_007449985.2. Lineage (NCBI taxonomy): Eukaryota > Viridiplantae > Chlorophyta > Chlorophyceae > Sphaeropleales > Scenedesmaceae > Desmodesmus > Desmodesmus armatus. The sequence goes on from VIIQ02000664.1 coordinate 41,909, forward strand.
TGAGTGCATGTCTGGGTCTTGTGCTGGGAGCACTGTTGTGTCGTCACATGTCTGCTGATCAGCTGTTCATGACCTCAAATTGAGAGCGCAGGGGTGTTGAATTAAGTGTTGAAAACCCAGATGTGTGGATGATGATCACTGATCCGTTGCTGGTAGGCAGCAAGTGGCCGATGCATTGCTTTGCGCAGGAGGTGTATGCGTGTGTGCTAGGTAGTATGGCCACAGGACCTTTGTGTTCAGACGGTCTGAAGCTGGCACTGTTGCTGGGGCAGTTGCTGTAGCCCATTGCACTGCATTCACAATGTACTGTTGCCACCCCATTTGCCAAGCGCATGCTTGGTCGTGTCTCCCTGCAGCAATGCAGGCTCTGCGCATGTACATGGCCATGCTTCCATACATGCTATGGATTGTGTCATTTGTGGATTGAAAATTGGTGGCGACGGCACCAGAGGTTGGCATTCATGCACATACAACTGCTGTGGCCCCTTTGAGGGCACCGCTGTCTCTTGAGAACAGATCCAGTTTGGATCAAGTAGCTTCGAAGATCTCTTGTAAATGGTGGTCCCTGTTGCCAGATGTGTCGCCATACTGAGTGCTGTGCAAAGCGCCGTTCTGCAATTCTCAAGCAGGTCATGTCATGTCGTGCTGTGTTTGTGTGCAATGATAGTCATCTGCTGAGGCACGGCTTCCTGTAGCCAATCAAAACCGTTATGCCTTCAGAAAAGAGTCTCCTGCTGCGTCTGTTGGCACCCTCATTGGCACACTGTTGATGAGTTTCAACGTTGAGGTGTTTGGAAAGATGGAGGGCTAGCTGTTGAACGCTAAAGGCAGTCTCATTCCGTTCTTTGGTGACAAAACAAGAGGGCACAGCAATGGGGCCAGCTGTCAGCACCTGTTATCTGCAGTTTGCACTGTACCCTTTTGTTGCATTTCCCATTCGTTGCGTCCCATTCCCAGCCCGTGTTCTGATTCAGAAGCAGTTGCATGTATTTATTTATTCCTTCTGCAGCCCCACACAGAAGTCAGCCCACACACCTGGTTGGTCACTTGACCCAACCAGTCAAACCGTGTCAGCTGCATCACTGGCAGAACTGGCCCTTCAGCATCCTAGTGCAGCCTGGTGCCTTTGAATCACCGCCAGTCTTCATTCCGTCAGAAGCTGCCAGCATGACTTCTCCTTCCCTGCAGCCAGTGAACATATCCAGGATCATGGCGGTTTGCTGATGACTGATGCAGCGGGGTGCGAAGGTCGTGAGATGACATCGTAGCGTGGGTTTTACAGAAACAAGCTCTTCATTGCGGCAGGCACCCGTTCCTTGCCGGTCCAATGTTGTTGAGTGTGTGGTTACGACGGTTAGTCAATTGTGTTGCGCTGGCGCATCATGCAACATGCAGCGCGATCACATGAGCTGATCGTTGTCTCAGTAACTGCGGCGCAATGGCCTCTCTTCAGCACTCAGGTGGCACCACAGACAGCATCAGCAGCGCAAGTGGTTTGGATCAGCCCCATGCTGATGCCTCCATTGACGCTGCTGCATGCATGCTGGAACTGCTGCTGCCAGACACCATCATCAGCATACTCAAGCTGCTGCATGATTCACCTGAATCTATCGTTGCATTCAGCATGACCTGCAGCCAGGCGCAGCAGCTGTTCTCAGATGGCCACCTCTGGTTCGACCTCTGCAGGAGCATAACAGACACACTGCCTGGCCAACTTCGCAGTGTCGACTGGTGCCCCTCAACCTGGGGGTTGGACAGCCACATGGAGCTGTACATCTGTCTGCTGCAGCCCTACCGGCCCCTGCTGCAGCAGCGGGTGTGGCACACCAGCAAAATGCCCGCAGGGCAGCTGCTGGTAGTGGATGCACTGCCTCCAGTGATTGTGGGCAGGAGTGCTTCGTACAGTAAGCTGCAGGGGGACCCAGTTAGCCATGCCTTGTTTGTGGTGCGGCTACCCAGGAGCCTCGATGGGGCCCTTCAGAAGGTTGGTTGCTGTTGTATGGGGTGCTGTTGCGTGGGGAAGGATGGCAGGCGACAGGGGCAGCGGCAACGTAGGCACAACACTGCCTTGCAGGAAGCATGATCACTCTCTCATGTTGACACGTGGACTGCAGCTACAAGGTTATGCATGTGTTCAGCATCCAAGCACAAGCATTGGTGCGTGCACACTTGAGACCAAAAAGCAAGTGTGCACCAGCAAGCGGTTACAGGACATTACACAAGTGGGCCTGATCTGTATGACAGCCCTCACCAGCCTTATCGGTAGCTGGAGCTTGACTGAACAAAGTTCTACATCCATCCATCCATCCATTTATCCGTGTTTATCAATGCATCTATGCATGCATGCAAATACAACTTGCCTGCACCTTTTTGCTGTGTTCCTGGTGCAGGGCAAGGCGCGTGCGTTCTGCTGCGCCTGCCAGCCAGCTGAACATCTCAGCCCTGATGAGAAGATGATTATGCACATGGCTAGATCAGGCATGTACACCAGCCTGTGCAATGCTCGGCACCTAGCCCTAGCACAGCTGCAGTTCCTGCCAGTGCAGGACAGCTGTCCCACTGCAGGAAATGCAGCATCAGCACGCGCTGATGACACACAGCAACACCCCTACACCAGCGCCGGCAGCAGCAGCAGCACAGCCGATGCAGCAGTGTCAGGGCTGTCGCTCTGCTGCTCTGCATCATGCGGCAACTTGTACGCAGAGCTGGTTGCGCGCTGGCGGGTGGCACAGCCACACACCTCAAACCCTGCACCGCACCCCCAGGCCACTCCTGCAGCTGCTGGTGCAGCAGCTGCACCAGCAGGGCCACACAATGATGGCCAGCTGAGGCGCCACAGCAACAACAACAGCAGCAGCAGTGCTGCTAGAGACGCTGCGGCTGCAGGCGGCAGCAGCAGTAGCAGACCTTTGCCGCTGCCTGAGGTTGAAGAGCTCCGCATAGCGCCTTGGGACCTTCGTTGGATCGTTGAGGAGTTGGACATTCCAACAGACTGGCGCAGCCATGCAGTGTACAGGCCCTTCCGACCCAGCACATGGCTGCAACCAGCAGCAAAACTGGCCGCTGCTTGTGCTGGGGAAGCTGCTGCAGACAGCACAGAGGCATCATCAGAACAGCCTAGCAGCAGCAGCCGGGGTGGCCGCGCAGTGACGGCAGGTGGGGTAAGAGCAGCAGCAGAGGGGTTGACAGGTCTGTGGAGAGGCAGTTACGGCTCGCATGGTGTCGAGATCGTGCAGCTGCAGCTGCTGCGAGCCCCCGCAGGGTACAGCTTCCTGCAGCAGCATGGGATGCAGAGCGGGTATGTTGATAGCTTTCGTTCGTCCCCTACGTCCGTGCTGCTGCAGTCTTTGCTGCACACAGCAGCACCTGAGGTGCACCCTAGTGTCCTGCAGTCACATGCAAGCAGCATCGCCAACTTGGCTGCAGTGCACCCTGCAGTCAATTGGGAAGCAGCTGCTGCTGGTGACCACTTAGGTGCTGGGGCTGGGGCTGGCGGTAGCACTGTAGGCGCCAACAGTAGCTCTGCTGGGCGCCAGCAGCAACAAGCACAGCAGCAGGAGGGAAAGCAGGCCCAGCCCCAGCCGCAGGTTCAGCAGTTGCTGCTTGTCGGCAGCAAGGTGACTGGTGACCGCAACGTTCCAGCCGGCCAGGTCACCTTTGCAGTGGACCTGGGCAGCAGGAGCACGGTGGGGGCGGGGCGCCTGCTGCAGCTGCCGCCAGGTGTACACAGCGATGTGAGGGTGCATGCACATGGCACGAGGGAACTTGTAGTCAAGGTGAGCATTGCAGCATTGTTAGTGCTTCGCCAATTTGGGTGCATGGGGAGGTGCGAAAGTGCGACGTTGTCGCATGTCGTCATTGTCATGGAAACATTTGTGCAAGACTAAGACACATCCATGCCACAGGTTGATGCCATCCCTGCTGTTATTGAAGCCAGTGGTAGATCGCACGGAGGGGACTTGCAGTGCTACTTTGCTCTCCGCCTGGTGTGTGCTGCACTGCACCCAGCAAATGTAGCCATATGTTGGCTGGCCCTCATTGTGCAAGCACTCATGCACATTGCTGTAGGAAACGCGTGCACGTCTGACTAGTCACAACAGCTTTTGCTGCTCCCAGCAGGCTCACAACAGTGGGGCCAGCTTAGCATGTCAAGTTTTGACCACTGTACTGTCATGCCAACTTGGTACTGCCCTGTTGCTGCCGTGTTGCTGCTTCAGGAGCGCTACTTGGGCCTAGCTCAGATTGCTGACGTCTACTTCCAGTCCCCCAGGCTCCTCCCCGTCGAGCTCATAGTGTTTGAGGACCCCAGCTGCCTGGGCCTGTTGTGGCAGCACCCCATGGACAGCTTCTCACTCCTGCACAGAATTGAGGAGCTGCCATGAGGCTGGCCTGTACACTCTGGGAACCAGTGTTTGATGCAGATGTTTGGCCGTGTGTCTTTACAACTGGAATTTGTGTCAGACAGTGGCAACACAGTGTTGCTGGGCTTGTGTGTGTTTTTGGGGGGGGGGGGTTGTGTGTGTGTGTGTGTGTGTGTGTGTGTGTGTGTGTGTGTGTGTGTGTGTGTGTGTGTGTGTGTGTGTGTGTGTGTGTGTGTGTGTGTGTGTGTGTGTGTGTGTGTGGTGTGTGTGTGTGTGTGTGTGTGTGTGTGTGTGTGTGTGTGTGTGTGTGTGTGTGTGTGTGTGTGTGTGTGGTGTGTGTGTGTGTGTGTGTGTGTGTGTGTGGTGTGTGTGTGTGTGGTGTGTGTGTGTGTGGTGTGTGTGTGTGGTGTGTGTGTGTGTGTGTGTGTGGTGTGTGTGTGTGTGTGTGTGTGTGTGTGTGTGTGTGTGTGGTGTGTGTGTGTGTGTGTGTGTGTGTGTGTGTGTGTGTGTGTGTGTGTGTGTGTGTGGTGTGTGTGTGTGTGTGTGTGTGTGTGTGTGTGTGTGTGTGTGTGTGTGTGTGTGTTTTGGGGGGGGGGGTAGTTTTGGGTTTGTAGTGTTCCTTGGCAGCCTCCCCAAGATCGTCAGCTGTTTGGCCTCATCAGGCTGCCTGATGTTGCATTGGTTGCACGATGCATGTGCTAGCCCAGGTGAGGATTATGATCCAGCGACCTTGTCAAGTTATCGCACCGTGTATTGGTATTTGTTGCAATGGGTGTGTTGTGTGCACAACCTGTCGGTGCTGTTTGATGGTGGCCAGCAGGTGCACCCCCCCCCCCCCCTGTGCACAACCTGTTCACTTGTGTTGGCAGTGTAGTGTTGGTGGTGTAGCCCCCTGTGTTTGGTGGTGGGGGGGGGGCGACAATGCACAACTTGCTGTATCAATTGCAAATGCGTCTGTTGACGACAGTCACCAGCCACACAGCCGCTGCATCCGCCGGGATGACACAGGCTTGTGGCTGCTAGGTCTGTGTGTAAGATGGTGTTTTCGTGTCTCACCCAGCGGTGTGTGTTGTGCCACTGCCATGGCGTTGCTGAAACTGCAGTTGTTAACACAAGTGCGTGGGTGACATGACTGTGTGCGCGCAGCATTCCTGAAATCAGACTGACAGTCTGGGTGAGCATGGGAAAGTCTGTCACACGGTATGGTTCTCGCCTAACAATCAAAGGCTTTGGTTGCACAGTACCCCCCAACTGCACCGAGTGGATTGCTAATGCTGGCAGGACATGTACTAATGCTGGCAGGACATGTGTGTACACGCCAGCATGACTCCTACAGTATTGACAAGTTGCATCCACCCCTTCACGTATCTCATACACTGCAAAAAGAAAACACATCCAGCCTCTGTGCGTGACATGATGTGAGGCAGTACGTCAGGCTGCAGGATGGATCCATGAGTGCCAACAACCTTGCAACTTTATTACTTGGCAACTGGCGGGCCTGCACACTGCTGAGACAACTGCAAGCCTTCAGCCTGCACACCCGCCTTTGTCGGCGAGCGGAGCTAGCCTTGCACAGGACCAAAACAACTTTCAGCAGCCCTACGTTGCAACTAGGTGCCTTGAAAGGCAATGCTTTCAGCAGCCATACATTGCGACTAGGGCAGGCCTGTCTGGCTCAGAGAACGACCCGTGGCGGACAGTGCCTTCAAGTGCAAGGCAGCTAGGGCAGGCCTGTCTGGCGTACAAAGAAGGAGACGTTGTGCATGGGGGTAGCCCACAGCACTCCAAAGCAGGCAGGGTCCTCAAACACAATCAGCTCCACAGGGGTGACCTTGGGGTTCTTGAAGTTGGAGTCTGCGATCTGCGCCATGCCATGGTAGCGCTCCTGTAGGCAGGCAGACACCAGTTGCGGCAGCGATCGCAGCGCAGCAGCACATATCAGCTGTCAGCAGCAAACTTTGCAGGAAGGCACATGACTGTTATACTGACATGGTTCAGGCCATGCCTGAACACCCCACCCCATATCAACCCTACGAGGCTTGGGGGCCAGTAAAGGTTACTGTTACTGTCACATGACAGTGCTGGCCTCTTGGTCATCGTATTGTTGGCAGAAAAGGATGCACAGGAGCAGTCATGCCGGCCCATCTTGGTCAATCTAACTGCATATCACAGCTAAAGGTACAAGAGCCCTCTGAGAGCGTGGGACCAAACAAAACACACCTGATACAGCCCCATGCATTTTTGCTACAGCCCCCTGCCCAGGTTGACTAATGATTAGTCAACCACTGCTGCCTGCATACCTTGACAACCAGTGGCCGTGTGCCTGGGCCGTTCACCTCAACCACGGTGTGTACACCTGGCGGCAGCTGCAGCAGGCGCCCCGCCCCCACCGTGCTCCTGCTGCCTAGGTCCACTGCAAAGGTGACCTGGCCGGCTGGAACGTTGCGGTCACCAGTCACCTTGCTGCCAACAAGCAGCAGCTGCTGAGCCTGATATGCACACCCTTCCTCTCCCTCATGCTGCTGCCGCTGCTGCTGCTGCAGGTGGCTGCTGTCAGGCTGCTGCTGCTGTTGATGCAGGCGGCTGCTGTCAGCAGCCCCCTCAGAAGCACCTGCCACAGCAGCGGCAGCAGAAGGAGCCTGCCCGTGCTCCTGCAGAGCATCAGTACTGTCCGGTTCAAGCACAGCAGCTGCTGCAGCCTCAGTGGCAGGGTGCAGCGACGGCTGCAAGGCACTGCTGCTGCTGCTCCCAGCCACAGGCTCCTGCCCTTGCTCGCCCTGTGCTCCCACAAGGTGTCCTGCACGTACAATGCAGGCCAGCCGGCACAACAGGTAACAGACAGCATGGATGGCCACAGCTGATTAAACACTGCAGCATTCAAAACCAGACCAAGTGTGTTGTGTCTGTCCGCAAACTGCGGCGCTGCTGTCAGGAGGAGAATTCCTGGCGCGCACCCCAAAGAAACATGCCTAGCCGTCTGATAGCACTAACCAACTGACTGCCCCTCTGTGCTTCAAGCCAGTCGATGTGATCATGAAATTCTCCCACAGCCACCACCAGAACCTCGGCCTGTCATAGCCACCTCAGCCACCTAAGCACATCGCCATATTGCCAACTTTACGAGTGCTCACCTGCAGTTGCTCCTGGCTGGTGCAGCAGTGCCTGCAGCAGCAGCAGCCCCTGCAGGCAGTCAGCCAGGTCCCTGGGTGGCGGCTGCGGTAGCCTATGCTGCTGCCACATGTCATACCCCAGCGGTACCTGCAGCAGCTGCAGCAGCACCAGCTCCACACCATGGGCCCCATAGGTGCCCCGCCACAGCCCTGTCAATGCTTCTGCTGCTGGTGCTGCTGCTGCTGCTGGGGGTGTGGGTGTGGCCGGCTGGCAGCTGCCAGACGGAAGCATTGACCCACTGCTGCTGGCCCTGCCAGCTGGGGCAGTGAAAGATGCTTGCCCTGCTGATAATGGGGTTGGGATGCAGGGTTGGAGCCAGGGGCTAGGGGTGAATGGGGCATACACTGCCTGACTGCGCCACTCTGCAATGGCAACATTGACAAAGGGCAGCGAGGATTATGTGTCTAAGTGTCAGCAGTCAGGGCCTGTCATGCAGTGACGGGATACCCCCTGATGAGATGGATAGCGCTACTTGACATGTATACACATGTGTGTACAGTTATGCGCACTGGCATGCAGAATGCCCTCTGAAATCATCCAGGCAATCTGGCTCAGGCATATGGTCTCTGTAACGTGCAGCTTGTGGGCACAATCCTGCTTGCATTCTGCATTTTGAAAAAAACCAATGCGACCCTGAATGCAAACCAGGGTTCTGAGTCCCTATACTGGTCCCCTTGCCACCTGCCGAGTAGTCGCCGCAGTCTGTCTGGTTGTCTAGGAGATCCCACATTGACGCTGACAACAACCCCATAGGATTGTCAGCTGCGTCAGACTCTGGATAAGTAACAACATCCGGCAGTGGCAGCAGCCCAACACCACTGCCGGACCCGCTGCTGCTGCCGTCGCCGGCTGCTCTGCTGTCATCATGAGGGCCTGGCGCTGTCACACTCTGCTCTTCGGACAGATAGGGGCCTTCAGGAGCTGCTGCTGCTTGAGCTAAAGCAGTGCCAATAAGGTCTGCTGCACCAGCACCAGAAGCAGCTCCAGCACCACCCGCACTGCTGCCAGCATCACCCCCATTGCTGCCAGCACCACCGGCACTGCTACTAGCAGCACTGCTGCCAGCCTGACTGCGGGCTGCATTGTTGGGATACCACCTGCCATTCCAGCGATTTACAATTTCTAAGTATAGTTTTCCACACTGGGCCTTGCAGCAAGCAGAGAGGACGAGCGTGCTTCCGGCATCGGCTGGGGATTGCGACAAGCTGCTGGGGTTGCTGCCTGCAGCTGGCTGTGTGCAGCCAGTGCCGTCTGTTGACACTGTTGCTGCTGCTGCTGCTGCTCCTGTTGCAGCAGTGGCCATGGGAGCAGCAGCAGCAGGCGCATGGCTGGCCAATTGGCGCCTGATCACTGGGGAGAGGCTGTTGTTGCGCTCGTGCGCACTCATCAGGGCGTAGGGGGTGAAACCCAGCGTTACACTGCTTGCGCCACACAAGCAGCACAACACTTCAGCTTTCTCCTAAAAAACATCAGTGACAACAAGGGCACGTTGGACAACAAGGGTTAGTTACGCTGAGCCTGACAGCCTGGCGATTGTTGGTTCAAAATTCTATCATTGGTCCTGTTGTTGTGCTGTACTGCAGGGCCACCAACTTGGCATGATGCTGCCAGTAGAGGGGTGCCTGGTGCATAGCAGGAGGGTCTGCATAGCAGCAGCACCAACATGCATGATGCTGTGCTGTTGCATTGAAAACCCAGCACATGTTCACCATGACTGGCATCAACTAATACAGTACTGCAATGGCCCTGCAGGTGTGCAGTAATGCCTACCTTGGATGTCGATGGCAGCTCCACCCAGAAAACATCATGGATAAAGGGACGGCCTTGCAAGCTCCTGAAGAAAACACTCCTAAGCGCCAGATACGGAGGCAATGCATCCACCACTAGCAGCTGCCCTGCGGGCATCTTGGTGGTGTGCCACACCCGCTGCTGCAGCAGGGGGCGGTAGGGCTGCAGCAGGCGAATGTACAGCTCCCTGTGGCTGCCTACATTCCAAGCTGAGGGGCTCCAGTCAACACTGCGAGGCTGACTGGGCAGTGTGTCTGTTATGATTCTGCAGAGGTCGACCCAGAGGTGGCCATCTGAGCACAGCTGCTGCGCCTGGCTGCAGGTCAGGCTGAAGGCAATGATGGATGCAGGAGCATCCCACAGCAGCTTGAGTATCTTGATGATGGTATCTGGCAGAAGCAGATGTATCATGCATGCAGTAGGGTCAGCCGCGGCCGCAGCTTGGGCCTGGTCCCCCATGCCACCTGCGCTGCTGTTGCTGCAGTCTGTTGTTGTGGTGTCAGCGGACTGCTTGATTGGATCCATCGCATTGATGTCACAGCGTAAACTTAGGTGCTGAAGCGACCTTCAGTTGCACGTATGTGCTTTGCTTTTTGAGGACATGCAACGGATGACTAATTTGCACCGTCACCAAACGCTTGAACAACCTTGGACAGGCTGTTCGAGCCCCTAGCAAGGCCCGTCATCTAAACAAACCCACGGTATTTCATAACGGGCAGTCATGCGAATTGACCGTCAGGTTTGCAGCGCCCTGTCCGTGCACAGAGATCCAGGCTACAAAAGCAGCGGTGCCAACGACACAAAGGCGTAAGGGCCTCATGCGCCACCAGAAACTTTCAATGTAGCGGTGAACCTTTGTATTAACGTGCAAGTGTTGGACGCTTCCGGGGTTTGGTTTCGAGGGCCAGTCTGTCCTTTCAATCTTGACCTTTCACTGGCGAGGGGCATAGAAGTGCACATCCATCAACTTAGACGTCCGCTTGTTTTTACATCCGCGTGAGGCGCGAGTTTGTCAACCAAATCAACAGCAGCAGCACACGATGAGTGGTGGACTGCTGTTGCGGCAGCTGCCTTGCTGCGCCAACCTGCCACGGTGTATGACATCATCAGCAGCCAGCACATCTGGTGGAGCAGGCACAGCAGTCTGCTTAGCACCTGGTGCGTCCGGACAGGCCTACATCAGCAGCAGCACCACAGTTCAAACAGCAGTTGCTTGCTGCATCCCTGAGCAGCCTGTCTGGTATAGCAGGAGGTGTAAAAGATCACCTTCACAACTTTCCTGACTGCTGCGCAGGCGTGAGGGACAGCATCCGCCAACCAGCTCACAGGGTGCGGCACCAACAGCAGCAGCGGGCGCCTCGGCAAGCAGTGGTTGCCCGTATCACCGGCAAGCGTGATGAGTATGTGATTGAAGGCATCCAAGACCCAGAAGACGTCTGGGGTGAAGAAGCAGAGAATGAGTTTATCGAGGTGAGCAAGCACTGCGAGGATCGTGGTTTGTTGTGAACTGCTGTGGATTTGCGCAACAACAAGGCACCAACCCTCACCAATCTCAGCCAGTTTAAAGCCAGTGCAGGAACGTTTGTGACACCTGTGTGCTGTGTGGATATTGCTGCAGGTGGACAACGTGCCCATGTGGTCACCAGAGCGGGGCCAGTACAATGAGCGTATCTTCAGGGATGCTGATGAGGAGCGAGACACAAAGGACATCAGCATAGAGGACACTGCCTACTGGTTCTCGGAAAACAATTGTGAGTGGCCAGCAGCAGCCCTGTGTGCGGCAAGCAGTCCGCACCATATTCTTCATCAGCAGGGCTGAAAGCAGATGCAGCAGTGAAGGGCAGAAGCTGCTAGTGTAGGATTGCCACAAACACATGCTCACCGGTGGCATCCTGGGTGAGGGAGGCAGTAGGCATGAGACTGCAAGGGCTGGTTGCTGCCTGGCACCGAAATGGAAGCCCCACCTAACCCTCGTGTCTGCAGCTGCAGCAGGTGCCAAGTAGCAGCACACCCACGCTCCAGGAATCAAGCAGCGCAGGCCATTCGGGCTGCTGCTGGCTGCTGTGTCATTGTAGCAATCCATTGTTGACAGCTCGTGTACCCTTGTCAACACCCCAACTCATACAGCCATGGTCTGTAGCCAGCTGACCCAAGCTGCCCTGCACCCCCGCCTTGCTGTACCTACAGGTGGTGAGCAGCCGCGGACGCAGTGGTTCAAGCGCCTGACGGAGCAGGAGCCTCACACGGCAGACGAGATGCTGCGCTGTGAGGAGGTGGAGGGCTGCCCGCCACGCTTGAAGCTGTCAGAGCTGGAGGAAGGGGACGAGCTGGTGAGTTGGTGTTGGCTCGTGTGCTGGGAACCTCCTGACATAGAATGTGGAGTGCCTCTCATGGGTGAGGCTTTGCCCCCCTGGTGAGTTGGCATCGCTGTATGCTGAGCTTATCACTGTAATTGCCAATTGTATGCTTGCGGCAGCAGCTTGTGTGGGTGGGTGCCCTGCGTGACGAATGGCTCAGGTTGATGTCTGCTGTCGGCTGGGCGTGTGGCTTGTTTATGGGGTGGCAACGCAACGGAAAGTGGTGCTCGCAGATCGGTTAGAGAGGGGTATGGGCACGCACACGCGCCACCTGCATGTGCAGCTACCAACCAGGGTACTCAACCAGCGCCGTGTCATGTGGGCCACACAGTATCAGTGGCGGCGAGTCAGTATGGGGCTGGAAGGGGGAGTTACACTCCATCGTTGACCACGGCATCCGTCATATACAGCCGTTGCTGAGTGCTGTGCTGCTTGCTGCTGTTGCTGCTGTGACAGGTGGGCATCATCACTGACATCTGGTGGTATCATGGGGCCTTTGTGGACGTGCTGGCAGACTTCAAGGGGTGAGCAGTTCACCTTTGCATATATACTGCAAGACAAGGATATTTTTAGCCGCTCGTGCTGTGTGGACGCTGAGTTTGAAGTGAAACCAGTGTGGTCCTTGTGGTAACAAGAAAGGTTAGACTTTCTGTGCGCGGTTCCAATGACACTGGGGCTGAAGCGAAACCATGTGTGTGCTGTGGCGTGCTGTGGTGTGCTGTGGTGTGCTGCCTGCGCAGGTTGATACCCATCCGCACGTCAGAATGGCCGCAGGTGCACGACGAACTGCTGCCGGGCACAGAGGTAGTGGTGCGTGTGCACAAGATCAATGACTTCCCAAAATACAGGTGGGCAACTTTGTGCAACAAGCAATGTGTCACGTGCAGCCGTGTGCCAATTCTTCAATCACACTCCGTGCAAGCTGTGCTGAGTAAGCAAAATGTGGTCAGCGTTGTGGGTGCTGTCGGAGGGTCACTTGGGCGCTGTTGACACGTCTGCTGCCTGGTTGTGCCAAGCAACCATATGTTACATAATGCAGGACAGGGTGCATAGGAGGCTGTTCCTCTGTCCAGAGTCGGTTGCATCGTGTGGCGCCTGTGCTGGCCGCTTTGCTGCTGGGGTAAGCCCTTATCATCACCTGCATGCTTTGGCTGCATCAGGCACTGGTTCTTTTGGGTGTAGACCCATGTGCATCATCTGATAGTTGTTGTCTGCTTGGATGCTGCAGGTTCCCACTTCAGCTAGAGCTGCTGGCCCCTGAGGAGATCCCCTCACAGATCATGGGCCCCTCAGAGTACCGTTGCCCGGCCAACGTGTGGCACCTCTATGAGCAGGGCAAGGATATCAAGGAGGTGAGCAGGGGGCAAGGCACCACTTTGGGAGTAACCTTGGACGGGCAGGAACCGACTCCTACATTCAGTGGTTCCATTCGGCCAGTTCAATGGAACCACTGAATATAGCTAGTTCTACTAGCTATATACGTAGTGTTCAAAGTGTGACAGCGTCCCTCGTGCACAACCGGAGTGGACCGGGATGGGGGGGGGGGGGGCACATTCAACAGGTTTTGCAAGGCTATGCGGGCCGTGGTGAGGCCTTTAGGATGTTTGAGTGCTGCAGAGCAGGGACCAGCGACCGAGGGACCGAGGCGCGTGTGCTTGCTAGTGCCCTTCCTGCATGGTTGTGTGAAATTTCCCTGTTAAACCCTGGGCTGTGGTTTAGGGCCTTTCCATGGTTTGATGGACCCAGCAAGAGGCTCATCGTGCTCAGCTCGTTCTCCTGAGTCGAAATAGCCCCCCTAGCGTTTAACGGGGTTTTGTTGGAATTAGGGTTTGGTGGGAAGCGCGGTATTGTCCTTAGAGCACAACATTTTCGTTTTGATGCTGAAGCCACGTTGCAGCAAGGTTGCTGGCACTGCAGCGCCATGATGGCAGCTGCACAGTCAGCCCCTGCTGCTGCAAGGCCAACGTCTTGCCCTAGGCGATATGGCCAACTGGCGTGCGGAGCACAGGTCAAACATAACAAAGCCAGCCGTAGGAATGTTGAGCTACATCAGGCTGGCTACCTGAAACATCTTTGTGGCTGTCATTGGCCCTGTCACCAGGTGACTGCTGTCAATCAGCTTATGCTGCTGCCGTCTAGCGCCTCTGCTCAGGGAAGCGGCGCGCGGAACACAGGTCAACACAATAGTGCCAGCCGTAAGGATGATGACTTGCATGAATATTGTGTGTGGCTGTCACTGGCCCTGTCATGAGCCCTTGGCTCGCTGGCTACTGCTGAGGTTTGGGATCCCCTCCCACAATTATCTTACCGTACTGTACTGTAATGTACTGTAATGTACTGTACTGTACTGTGCTGTACTGTCTCCAGGTGACTGCTGAGCTGGGTTACCCTTACGAGGACCAGGAGTTTCTGCTGGAGCCTGACCATGGCACATGGATGGACGACGTCGCCTTCAATGCTGGCAAGGACGCTGCTGACGTTGGTGCGTGCATGACTGTACCTCAGGCTTGGATGTGGACCGTTGGAGCATATCAGCGGTGCTCCCTATAGCTTTTCTGGCCGCGAGGTGTTTGAAGAAGCCTGATTGCTGTCACAGACATCTTGCATGCACAAGGAGGAGGCAGGCTGTCGCTGAGTCACGTGACTTCATATCCAGTTGTGAGAGGTGGTCAGCAACATATCAGTATCGTCAGGAACCTACTAGTATTGCTGAGTGATTGCAGTTGCCAGACTGTCCCGTGCACACCATTGGCGGTGGCAAGGACGAGGCCCAGCCCTTGCCCATGAATGCTTGCTGAATGCTGCTTGTTATTGTCCGCATGGTGCATCATGCAGAGTACTACCCTGGAGACTGGCTTTCACGGGAGCTCAACGAGCCAGGCATGCGGGAGCAGCTGCAGGACGCTGCTGTGAGGGATGGTTGATGCTGCCCTGGCATCGCAGTTGCAGTGCGCAGCTGTCAGAGTGTGCTGGGTTGTTGTCTCTCTTCTGTGCCTGGCTGTGTGTAAGGGTGGATTGTGGAAAATGGCCATCCTCTGTCCACTTGCAGTGGCAACATTGTCACCAGACTAGGCAGGTGACTCCTGATGGCTGCTGCTATGAAAGCGCCTAGCAACCTCCCCAGGCATGGCACACGTACAGGAGGGCCACCACCTAAGTCAAGGTCGGCTGCCAGCTTGGCTATCCAAAGGATCCCTGGAGATATCCATAGGCGCATGGTCAATTACATCCACAATGACCCATGCAGGCATGGACCAATGCCATCAACAGCTTGCAGGATGGATCACAGCAGCCCCACAGAATGCCAGGCTGGCAGCATGGCACAATTACCATCCGGCAGAACCCCTATCATGTGTTCTCAGCCATAAACACTCTCAAAAGCGCAGCAGCAGCGCTTGTCGCTGTTTTGCCGACGCTTTGGTGCCGTTTCGAACTGCATGACAGTTGACCAAATCAGCGCAGACGTTGCCCATTGCGTTGCAGAAGCTGATGCATCCCACTTTCTTAAAGTTCAAATCACGTCCCTCACGCCCAAGTGCACGCTGGAGGACACTACTGCATTGCAGCTTCCTGATGTTGGCGCTTGAGCACCTAAGGCCTCATGGACCTCTCATTGTCACGCTCGTGCTACTGTTATGGTATGTGACAGCACCTGCAGTGGCACAGCATCGCTCAGACGGCCATACTGATGGGCCTACTGCTGCTGAGGTAGCTTTGGCGGAGCAGCTGGGCGTGCACCCAAAGGCAAGCAAGCAGGTGGCATGGGGGATGACTAGTACTGGTGCTTCAACAAAAGCTTCCAAATCGCTCATCGTCGATCAGCCAGCATTGGTCAATACCAGCAACCATCAGCAGAGCACACATGTTGTACAGCCATTGATGGAGTGCCAAGCAGTTGCAACTGCCAAGAGCCAAGTTGGCAGCCTCGAGGCGCATGCTTGCACACCCGCAGATCTCCTTGCCTTGCACGTGTCATAAGTTGAACCTTTCGAACCCCTCTTGTCTTGCAGCATTCTTAAAACATACCATCAACCATACCATAGCTGGCAACGACAGCAACAGCGCAGCATCAGGCAGGGCATCCATTTGCTGTGCCATGCTGTGCTGCAGCATGGCTGTCTCACAAACTGTCCTTTGAACAGCTGAGTCATACTGCGGAGACACAATCCCACATGTGTGCAGGTGCTGATGGCTGCAAGCAGCTTGGCCAACCGCAAGCCAGCTGATGTCGCGCGTCTGTTAGAGGTCAACCCCTCCGCAACGCTCACCGACACAGGAGCCATCGTGTTCGGCTGCAGCCTGCACCCAGAGGCCGACCAACACCAGCACTCTCACTGGAATGGTCCAGGTGCAGCACAGAGACCACCACAGCAGCAGGAGGGCCAGGACCCTGCAGTGCTACAGCCAGCCCCGCCGTCCACAGGGCAGGGTGTGCGTGATGAGAAGGATACTAGTAAGGCCCTAAAGCTGCATAGCAGGCCGTCAGCCGCCAAGAAGATATTTCTGGAGTTCAATGGCTGTGTCACAGAGGTAGGTGGGGCAGGCGGGAGCAGCCGTGGTGGGGATGAGGCTTCACACCCCCGCAGAGGGATGGGACAACAAGTAGGGGGGGGGGGGGGGAGTGCTGCTGTGCAGCTGTCAATTGCAGGAGCTGAGTCGTCTGTCAGAAGAATATGTGGGTTGTGTGCTCACACCGCTCAAGCTACACAGTGGACCCACAGTGTCAGAAAAATGCTGTTGCGCAGCAGTAGCATGAAAGACTGTGTTACAGGGCTGGTGGAAGGGGGGTGGGGCGGGCGCCAGATCGCAGCACGAACAGAAGTGTGCCGCAACTGTGGAGCCTCAGATTTGCGGCACACATCTGGGTGTCGGCTCCCAGCACCTCGAGGTGCTAGGAGCACCAGCTAGGAGCAGCCAGACATGGCTCATGGCAGCAGCAGTTGCATGCTCCAATTTGTCACCACTTATCGAGGTAGGTGGCCTTGCCCTGCTTTTAGGCAAAAATCCTGGTTGTGAGCTTTCAGGCACACGGCGCGCATGGTCAGTTGAGGGAACAAAGCGCTGCCGGTGGCACTAGACCTTCAGAGCCATTCTTGTCATTTGACCCTGCCGCAGGGTACAGAGGGTTGGAACAATTACTACAACATCAGCAAGATCACGACACCTGCATATGACACTGACGGCAACACAGACTGGTTCAGTCAAGATGAGCTGAGAGACATCATCACCATTCATGGAGGTGAGGGGTTGCATTGCAGTGGTTGAGGGCGGCGCAGGGGGGGGGGTGAAGGTGAGAGGCTGGCAGCTACAACTTGGTGGTTGATTGGCCGGGGCCGAGTGTACTACTAGCAAGTTTACACAGGTAACATCATCACCAGTCATGGAAGTTGAGGGAGCAGCGATGATGGGGGGGGGCATCATCACCATTCATGGAGGTGAGGGGGTGCAGTGCAGTGGGCGGTGGGGGCCGGGGGCCGGAAGGCTGGCGAGCTGTAGCTATAGCTTGGCGGTTGGTTGGCAGGGGCCAGGTGTAATTAGGAAACTTACGAAGGGAACATGAGCTCAACTTGCAGTGCTGTGCACCCACTTGCAGGTGATGCTGAGCGCCCAGCAGGTCCATCAAACCTCCTGATGTGCTGGCAGGGCCAAATTTAGGGCCTAATTTTTTAGGGGGGAGGTTGTTACAAGAAGATACTTTCACCGCACAGCGGTACTCTCTACACTTGATCGACTGGGTAAGCCAAAGACGTACGTATTTTGAGACTGGAGTTTGCTGTCACATGCAATGCACGGTGGATCCTTGTGTTGACATGACGCTGCCGCCCTGACTGCTTGCAGCTGTTGCGGAGGCGTATGCGCCCTGGGATGTGGACGTGACGACAGAGAACCCTGGCTTTGATGGCCTTGAGAGGTATGCCGTGATTGAACCGCAATCCCTTGCTGGCTGTGCATGCAGCATGCCTGCGGCACACTTGGGAATGCAACCACTTACGAGAGGCGCAGCCACGGCGCCACACATGCAGCCCGCCGCACACTTGCGCGCAAGGTGCTGCAGCCCGCAGTGTACCACATATTGTGTGAAGACGCAAAGCATTGTCTACAGGCAAAAAGCCCCTTACGGTACCCATCCATTTTTACGCGCAGTGCCCAGCTAATTCTCTCAGAGCCCACGGTGGGCTGAACAGTTAGTTCCAACAAAATGTGCGCCTCACACCGGCACGGGCTGCCGTGGTGGCCACCACGTGCCCAACCTCCCTGCCAACCCACCCTGCAGCTCTCTGCAAACACAGCAGCTGCTTAAATCATCCAGCGGATGTGCCAATGCCTTAATCCAACCCCATTTGCTGGCAATCCATCCTGCAGGAGTGATGAGCTTGATGAACACTATGGCATCCGCATGTGTGTGGGAGGTGACTCCTACTGGACCAACACCAGCATCGGGGGCATCGCATCACTCAACTCATTTGGCTGGATCAACAACGGCAGCGAGGTTTACCGGGACTCCTTTGTCTTCTCTCTGTGAGTTGCTGCTGGAGGCGCAACGGCAATTGCTGTCTGTCTGTGTACTGTAAATGTGTGCTGTACGGACTGGTCCCTTGGAATGCCTTGTAGTTCAACTTTTACATCAGTCCCAGCCGGTGGGATTTGGTCTGAGCAGACCGGCCAGGGCAGCACGAACATCCTTCTTCCCATACTGCCAGCAGTGCTCTCAAATGTACGTGACATAGGTTGATGTAAGTGTAGTAACAGATGTGGCTTGTGTGGTAGGTGTGGTAGGTTTTCACTGTGAGTGGTTGCTGCTGGAGGCGCAACGGTACTTGCTGGCTGGCTGGTATGTGTGCTGTGCTGATTGGTGTTTTTGAGTGCCCTTGTTGACAAAAGTGATGACCTGCACACAAGCTGATCTGATGTAGCAACAGCAACAGTACCAGTGATTATTTGGTGCTGACATTCGATATGCAGATGGTGCCACCGTTGCTGGTGCTTTGCAGGATGCTGACGGAACGGGACGGCAGCATGAACCTGGGGTACATCTGGAAGTCAATAGTGTGAGTCACCCCTCAAAAGAGTGACCAAGATGCTGCTGTGTACTGTCAGCACACTACTGTGCAGGCGGGGTCAGTTGACAGCAGGGCTGGATGCATGCTGCACAAAGCAACTGCCAGCTGCTGTCCCAATTGCTGAGCAGCTCAGCAGCTACTGCTACAACTGGTAGACATCCTCAGTCAGAGGAGCACTGTGCACATGCTGCTGCTGTTGTTGCTGCCGCACTTCTTGCAGGCATGAAATCGGTCACACGCTTGGCTTGGTGCACAAGGGCTTCAAGACGCCTGAGGGTGTGCAGGAGTATTACACGTGAGCTGCATGGCAGTGGCTGTGGTCCCTGTGCTTCGCTGAATGCTCCTCTTACAGCAGACAACTGTGCACCGATGGCTATAACCATCTGTGTTAGTATTATTACAGAGAATGCCACAAGCAATTGCTCTCCATCCGGCGTCATGTCCTCCTCAGGTCAGCTGTTGTCGGCCCCAGAATGTATTTGCCTGACCCAGTTTAAAAGTAGTAGTAGTAGTAGTATTGTGATAAGGACATGTGTTCCTGTGCTGTTCAGGATCCCACCCCACCCCAGCATGTGGGCTCCAGTCATGGGGGTGCCAGGACGGGGGCTATATGCGCAGTGGAACAATGGAGAGGTAAGTTTGCAACCTGATGAAGCAGTCAGTGCTTGCCGGTGCTTCACGAGTAAGTCATGAGTAGGCACCAGTGGTGCTGAACCTGCCACCTCCCATCCCATATGCTGCTTGCTGGATATGTAGCTGTGAGCACTCACAACGAGAGGCATGCAAGTCATGGCATGCGCAGGGGCTGTATGTCTTGCAATACATGCAAGCATGGGTGTTGCCCATCAGTGTTGGTGTGCTTCAGTCACAAACATCGGCCTGGCCTGTGCTGTGCTGTGCCGTGCTGTGCTGTGTGGTCTGCTGCTGCATGTTTGTCTTGTGCAGTACCCTGCTGGCATTGAAAGCAGCAACACCGATGACGAGCTCTCCATCATCAACCAGACCCTTCCCTTCATATCCAACGAGCCAAATGCATCATCAGCCTCAGATCCCCTGCCCCTCTGCATTCTCAGCACCTGCAAAGAAGACAGCAGCAAACCTGGCTGGGTAACAACTATACTACTTGGCAGCATCACTCAGAGAGAGGACCAAGAGTGGTATAAGCTGACAGTAGCGAGAAGGGAGCAGTTTCGGATCCAGCTGACAGTGCACGGCAACTGGCACCAGAGTTACTGGGATAATGGGGATCAGCGGGTGACATGGAGGGTTTCAAACCTGCGGCCGGAGGTGAAGTTTGAAAGTGAAGGTGTCAAGGTGGTGGCGACTACTGTGGACCCTTGGACATGGTGAGGCGGCATGCTGAGCTGCGATTACGTGGTGTTCGCATTGGTATACAGGTCTTAAAGCTGCATAGCAGCAAACTTCCATCATCTTGCTACACGGCAGCATTCAGTCAGTGCAGCGTCGCCAGCATCATGGGCGAACTGAGCTGGTGCTGTACAGTGTGTGGGAGTACAGAAACACTGGGAACTTCACATGGCGGCTCCTGAGTAACTAGAGCTTGACACTGCAGTAAAATGCTGCTGGCCACTGCTGCCCCCCTGTGCCCTCACCATCCGCAATTCTCATTGTGTTTTCTTTAACTGCTTTTTTCCTGCACTTTCATGCCGCAGGCAGCAGGATTTCCTGGTGTCAGTGCCTCAGCCCGGCAACTACACATTTGCAGTGCAGCCGACGCAAGTGCTGGGCAGCAAAGGGCAAGCCATGCCCAGCAGCTATGGCAACCTAGGCAGCTATCAGTTGATGGTGGCTTGGCCACGAAAGTGAGGCTGAGTCTTAGTGCTGCTTCGATTTGCTAACGGCAGCATCAGCTGCCTGGGGTGTGTGAGTGTGTGTGTTGGTTGGGGGGGGGGGGGGGTCTGTTCTTGCACTGGTTGGGTGGTTGGCTGAGATGTTGCTTGGGAGGCTCTAGTTGCGGTGGCAGCCTTGGGGGTAGCAGGACTGTTGGACAGTTTTCATTTTTGCAGAGCATGCTCTGTGGGCGACGTTGGCTTGTTTTGTCGGCTTACAAATCAAGTTGATTAGGGTTGAGTCAGCATTGCATTTTGTCGGCTAGTGTTGAGAGCACTTGTCACGCCCACATGAATCAGAGGTTGTGGAGTGGAGTGGACTGATCAGGGGCTACATGTAGTGTACGCAACGCATGTGTACAGGTTGTGCTGTTGCATGCGTAGGAGCTCCCTGCACAGCTTGTTGCATCCGTCTTGCTGAATGTGCCACACTGATGATCAGTCTGCACCCATATGTTCACTTGTGCATGGGGGGTGCAAACAGCATCGTGTCATTGGGCCAAGTGCGATTCTACCCCAGGGTTGCATGCTGGGGGTGGCCTTTCATCTCAGGCCTCCACATTTGATGGTGATTGCCAACCTGCTGCTGGTTGTGCTGACTCACCAACCTGCCCAGTATCTTCCATTATTTGAAGAAAGTTTAGAAGGGTAGTCACTCTCTGCACCTTGGATGTAAGTTTGACCGCTGGCAGCCGCACAAAACTTTGTGTGTCAGCCGCCAGCAGTATTTGCCTGTACTGAACCCGGCTACGGTAGCCGCACTACTAGTAGCACTACAACCACTGAGTGCAGCTGCTGTGTTTTGCAAGGTGTTGTACAGTTGGGGCTTGTACCGCCTGCTGGAGCCTGAGACCCTTGTGGTGAAGCAGTAAGGCCTGCTTTTCTTCGCTGACTGGGGTCAGGTACACTTGATGGCCGTACATGCCTTGCCAATCACGTCACCAGAGACTGCCATGACTCTCAGATACACTGCTGGGTGTATGGTACGACTAATGGCCTAGGTTCATTGCTGGCAGTCACCGCCACCATGGTGGTAGCATTGTTGAGAGCTATACCTTTACATGGCTCTATAGATCTGTAACGATGGGTATAAGCAACATGCTCGGAGCACCAAAGCCATGCTTCCACTAACCCACCACCGACGTTACGCCACTTGCAAGCAGTCTACCCAAATTGCTTTACCTAATTGGCAGTGACAACATCCGCACAAAGAATGGACAAGTTCAGGCTCCAACTACAGCAAAAAAAATTCACACTTTCCTGAAGCAACCCCGCCTCTTCCCAAAGTGGCAAGCCTGTACATGCATGTTGCTCAACACTCAGCATGCATCAAGCGCTGCAGCCGGCGGGTGCCGCAGCTGCCCATGGCTTGTGCTCTCAGCGCCCTTGGCATTCTCAGCAGGGGGCCCTGCCGAGTGCAGCTTGAAGCTGCAGCATCCTGCAGCCCCAACAGCTGCAGTGGCTGGGTGCCTGTGCAGGCACGGCAAGTGCCAGGCATCAATGCAGGATGGCCGAGTTGGCTGCCGGCCCAGCCCACAGCAGCAGGGTGCAAACCTGACACAGCAGCAACCAAACAGGCGCCGCAGGCGATCCCCACACTGCAAGAGCCGCAGCAGCCGCCAGAGAGTAGACAGCACGAACGCAATGTTGATCATGAGCACAAACACCCCCATGGCCATTGTGTAGCCATATGGTGGTGTGATGTTGCGGTATGGCAAAAATGTAAGGCAGGAGAAAGCTGTGGTGACAAGGACTGCAATGCTGCAAAGGGTCACTGAGGCGGCGACCTTGCTGTTATGCGGCTGAACTAGGAACAAAAGCACACCAATGATCCCTAATGCAGCCATCATAACCAGCAGCTGGAAGTAGACACCCAAAGCATAACCAAATGTGCTTATCATAACAAGGATGGTTGTCTGAACCACTACCACAGATTCCCACCAGACAACACGCCATGAGCGATACAGGAACCCGTACTGCTTCCTAAAGGAGTCCTCAACAAGCAATCCGCGGCGGTTGCTGAGCCAAATGAACACAAACAGCCCTGCTGGTAGCACGAAACAGATCAAGATCAGCAATGGCAAGCCCAGGCCAAGCGCATAAGCCCTGTGGTAACCCCCCTGCGCATAGCAGCGCTCACTCATATCCTGTGCCAGGAAAGACCCGACTGCCTCTGCAGCGTATGGAGGGGCAACTGGCACATCTAGCGGGACACACGTGAATAAAGAGAATACTGCATGCGCCCAGGTTGGCAGGAACAGGAAGGATATGCTCAGCGTAAGGCTGAGAAACCTGTCGCGCATGCTGACAGTGCGCACCTGCCGCCGACCTGACGCCCGCTTGCGCAGCACCAGAAACCACAGCGCATCCAACAAAATCAGCAACAGCAGCATTGCCACAGGCATGAGCAGTGAGAATAGTGTCTTCTGCATCGCAACTGGCAACGCTGCAGAGCGAGGCAGCACACAATCCAGCCCAAGGCTGTTTGACGATGCACTTGACCAGAACCAGCCAACAAACTGAATGGGTTGGGAAAGCGTCGCCGGGTATGGCACAGAGTTGATGTTGATGATGATAAAGAGGTACTGCCCATACACAACCAGCGGCTTGCAAAGATCTACCGCCCTTGCTTGGTCAGGCACCACGGGGCCAGAGTCAGCCAGTGATAGGGCCGACAGCAAGCGGACCTGCACAAGAACAAGCAGCATCCATGTCACACATCAACAGCGCAGTCATGGTAAAAATCACCGAACCCGGCAGCACTGCCAGCCGCAGCTGCTGCACGCTGTGGTTCACGCCAAAGCCACAACGAAGAAGTGTAAGACAATCCGTGATGGTTGTCGTATTGGCAAAACTTTTTGCTGCGACTTGTGCAACCAAATTGCGCAACCGTTACGTCGTGTACATGTGCGCTCAAAAAAAGCAAGTGTTAAACCAACTACACTCACCACCACAAGCATCACGAACGCAGCCAGCGCGTACAGCGCGATCATGGCGGCAGGCTTCATGCACGGCTTGCAGGTAAACGCCTTGACGGTGCCGTACTTCGGCGCACACACCGCGCAAAGATTACCGGTGTAGCCTGGTGCGCACAGATGCGTGCTTGAGTCATTTTGTGCTGTGCCATCTTGAGGTTCTTTGTAGATGCCTCCTGGACAAGCATCTGGGTTGAAGCACCTGGAGCCCAAAGCGAATTCGACCGGTAACAGGCTATTTATGGCACAACCAAGCAGCAGATACAACACAAAGGACAGCTTTGGCTAGTGTGCAGCCCCCAGAACACATGCTTCAGCAGCATTCAGAGTGCTCACACCCAGCACAGCGCCTGCCGACTCACCTGTGCATTTGAATTGAGCGAAGGGAGCTTGACCAAAACCCCGCCACAGGCAAAACAGTTGAGTTCCCACACTCGGCATTGGGTACGCATATGTCGCATGTACTGTTCACCGGGTTGAAGGAGTAGTAGCCATGGTTGCAGTTCTGGCAGGCATCCCCGTGCTGACAGTGACATCACCCAGCCCACACTTGGTTACGTGTATCGTAGTGTGGATAGCAGGTATATCGTCAAATGCAGGTGCCAGGAACTTGACAGCGTATGTACCTGTGCAGACGCAATAAGGGAAGCCATAAGAACCAGTCAGATATCACCTTTGCCGTTGAAGCATACTATTGGCTACGTATCTAGGGGACACAGGGGTCTGTATCAGCTCATGCATGTCCACTGGACATAGCACGCGGCGGCAGCACAGCACGCGACTGGACATAGTGTGACACAGCGCACCTGGAGGTTTCAACAGCTTCACAGGAAAGTGCACCAAGCCATCGTTTCCACTTGTGGCCCTGTGCATCACCACATCATCGAGAACAGCATTGACATCGACAGCTGCAGCTGGCAGTCCTTGTGGCCCAGTCACCAACAGGACTACATGCAGCACGCCCTCGTCAGCCCTCAAACGGCTGACGTAGTCCCACACAGTGCTGCTGTTCTTGCTGGACAATCTAGATGGTACCGCACACAAGTCTGCCTGTGCTAGCGCCGTGTTACCATGCACTGCAGCACGCATCTGTGAAAGCTTGAAGCCTTCACTGCCAAGCAAGACCCCTCCTCCAAAGGATGCTGCCGTGTTGTTGGTGACCTCCGTGCCGACCATACGCACCGCTGCATAATCTTCCAGCGAAAATCCACCTGCTCTGTCAGCAAGGCAACCTGAAACCACGCAGTTTGTCAATTGCACAGATGCATTGCCAGCAAAACCCAAACACCCACCTCTTCCCACACAAGTGTTGTTCATGACGGCACATTCGGTTGCAACCAGATGCGCACTGCCTTCCACAAGCACTGCACCACCAACAGTGACTGCTTGGTTTTGCTCCAAGCGGCAATGCTGCATGTGCACTCGCCCGTTGTTATATGTAGTGCGGGGTTGCAGTTGTTGGGCTGTTGCCTGCCTAGCTGTTGCAGTCAAACTTGTGACTGCTCCACTTCCTGCCGGCTGGCCCAGCCCTGATATGGCCTGCAACCACCCCACGTCCTTCGGTGGTGGTGGTTTGGTCTGTGTTCAGTAAAGCATAGACCTCCCCCAGCCCCGGGTATGCTCAATGCTGCCCGTTAGAGCCTTCTTAGGTCTCCCATCCTGTCGCCTTCCCATGAGCAGACAGTGATTCTCAGTTCTTGATCGGGTGATTGTAGTCACACAACACTGTCTGGTCCACATTCTCGGTTCTGTTTCGTGTGGTGGTTTGTTTGTTGCTTGTTTTGTGGTGTCGTGGGTTGCAGCATGCCTTTGTCTTTCTTTGCAGTCGCCACCCTTCACTTTGGCTTCACCTGCCTTGACATCTTTGTGGCTGGGTCTGGCAGAGTACGTGTGCAGCTGGATGTGATGAGTTGGTTGTGGCTTCTCGACGGATCTGAGTTGTGCATGGCCACAGGCTCCTTTTGCAGGGGGGGTGAGGCCTGGTGCCTGGCACCTGGTGCTGACAGACATGCAACCTGTGCCATGCAGGTTGACAGCTATGGTATACAACAAGGGATATGGAGTGAGGGTACGTATCGGATGATACAGGTCGCAAACCCAAGGGGTTTGGTCCTGCAGCCTGGTATCGTGGCCGCATGTCATGTGCAGACAAGCTGTGATGTTGTGTTGTCAGATCTGGTTGATGCACTGGTGCAAGGGGTCGAAGAAGCCTCATGTTGAGATCTTGTGCTGCAAAGCGTTGGCGACCGATTGTGTTGTCGTGCACGCAGATGGCGACTGTAACTGAATCTTGCGCTACATATACACAACCAGTGCGCCCCCAGCAGCATGTACGCTGCGGCTATGGGCTATGTTGCAGCCTATAAGCCGGACACTGGCGGTGTCGGTGACGACAAGTGCGCCACCCCCACCCTCAACAGCAGTGCAGCCTCGCATAGTACAGTTAGTGAGGCTGGCGTCAGCTGTGAGTTCAATGTACATGCAGCCACAACCATTGCTTGACGAACAGTCTTCGAACCTGGTGCCTGCCACGCTCAGGCTTCCATGTTGAATGTTGATCGCACCTGCATACTCAGCATTTGCAAACTTGAACAAACCACCAACCCAAGTGATGCACCCAGAGGTGTCTGCAAACAAGCCTCCACCGTATTTCGTTGCAGTTGAGTTGTACACCGTGCAGTTGCGGGCGTGCACTGAACTCATATCGGTTGCATATATGCCTGCACCTTTTTCAGCATGCAGGTATGACAACGTGCAGGATGACACAAAAAGTGTTGCATTCTGAATCAGACTGCACCCTCCCCCAGAAACACCAGGCTGCTCTAGCCCTCCGACAATGGTGCTGTCACTAATGATTGCAACCGCATTCTCCAATGCATGAACACATCCACCTTTCCCGTCCTTTGCTACCAAATTGCGAGCAAAGGTACCACCGGCAATTTCTGCACGGCTGTTCCCCTCCATTCCCAAAAAACCGCCAAAGCTGGCCCTGTTGTCAACACCTTGTGTCATCGTCAGCACAACACTGCCGAAGCCGGCTGTGCTGATGGCGCCCCCGGTAGTGCCTGCCGTATTGTTGCGAAACACACAGGATGATGCGGAGGTATGTGCATGATCGTCTGTGAAAAAGGCACCCCCAAAAGCTGCGACGTTGTTTGCGAAGGTGCAAGACTGCAAGTCGACCCTGACCGCTGGCCCAAACAGACACATCGCTCCACCGTTGCCAATGGCCCTGTTGCGCAATAAATCTGAGTGTGATACAATCAGAGAAGCTGCTTCAGCAGCATAAACACTTGCACCGTCCGTTCCTGCAGTGTTGTCTGCCATTATACATGCCGCAGCCGACATGCTGCCGTTACCGCCGACATACACAGCACCACCAGACTTGATCATTGCGGCGTTGCTGGTCAAATTGGCCGCAATCATATGCAGGGTCGCACTTTCCTCCACGTCTATACCCCCTGCACTTCTAGCCTTGTTCGCTGCAATCACAACCTTATCAAGCCGCAAGCTTGATGCCTCCCACATTGCAACGGCACCACCATCCAACTCACTGGCAATGTTGTTCGCAAGGATGCATGACTCTGCACGGGTGCTGCTGTTGCCGTCGGTGTAGATAGCGCCACCGGATTGGGTGGCTGTATTGTCGGTCAAGCTAGTTGCAGTCATCTGCAATGACGCATTGTTTGCCAGCCGTAAACCCCCTCCATATGCGCCTGCGTTAGCTTTGACCACAACACTCTTGAGCCGCAAAAGTGATGCGTCAGCCATGTACACCGCACCACCATTGAGTTCCTTGGCAACATTGCTTCCAAAGATACATGACACTGCTTGCGTGCTACTGTTACCGCCAGTCCACATAGCACCACCGGATTTGGCAGCTGTGTTGCCGGTCAGGTTGGTCGCAACCATGTGCAGCGTGGCTTTGTTCTCAACATCGATGCCTCCGGCATACTTGGCTGTGTTGTTGTGAATCAAGCAGCCATCTAAGACCACGCTTGCAGAACCCAACGCCCCCAGTGCACCTCCGTCCTTCTCCACCCGGTTGTTTGCAAACACGGTGTTGCTGACGATGACCAAACTCGCATTGCTAGTGAACACCCCACCTCCATGTGTGCTCGCGGTGTTGTTGTGGATTGTCGAATCCAGGATTGTGAGGGTCGAAATGTTAGTTGCACTGAAAGCACCCCCGTATTCCCCAGCGACATTGTCTGCAAGCAGCACGTGCGCAACCTGCACCTTCGCTTGTTGCCACACTCCCATGCCACCACCATGTGACTGTGCAGCATTACCGACCAACCTGCTGTCAGACAGGTTGAGCCTTGCAGAGTCGCTGATGTAGATGCCACCGCCAGCTGCGTCCACATCATTCCTTGTGATGTTGGAGTGCATAATGTCCGCTGTGGAACACACACCAACACGGCACAGCACACCAGCATGAGATGATGAGGCAAGGAATTATTCTTGATACGTAAGTACCATGTGCACCATGGCGCCAGGCACCTGATGGCGCATGCAGAAACACAGTTGCTGGTCGTCCAACGCAACTACCTGATGCTGCAAATGTGGACAACCAACAACAATTTGGACACTTTGAGTGAGACATCACCAATCTGCAAGTCAGTATGCGTATTCTTGACGTCTGAATCCCTCTGTGGCGAACACCACACTGTTCCTGGGTTGCAAAGCATGGGCAGTGTATGCATCGTGTGCATTCACGTGAATGCAATAGCCTGACACAACCTCGAATGCATGCATTGCAGTACTGTCTGCAAACCCACCTGCCGCCGTGAGGAATAGCACAATAGCCCCACCAAAGGATGCTTTGTTGGCTTTCAGAGTGGAGGCGCGGACAGACAGGTGTGCCTGATCACTTCCATACAAGGCTCCACCATCCACGGCTTCATGTCAATCACGTTGAGGGAAAAAGCAGCAGTGATGCAGTCAGCAACTATGGTCTCATGTTCATTGTGTGCACCAAAGCGATCTCCAAAGCAATATGCACGTGCTCGCTGGCTTCCTAGCTAACTGACTGGCAGGTGTGTAGCCAGCTGCGCATATGTTGCTGGCGCCTGCCATACAAGGTTGCTATACACTGTGTCCAGCCAGCACACACTCTCTGACACGTACCCATCCTGAAACATACCTGTATTGTTGTGGAGCAAGGAAGACAGGAGCTTGAGCTGTGCTGAGTTTGTCACACTGATAGCCCCACCACCTTGCTGCGCAGAGTTGCCTGAGAACGTGCTGAGTTCCACCACCGCCGTACCACCAGCCAGTGCAAGGACGCCACCCACACCAACAAGTGCGTGGTTGTCAGTGAAAACACACTTGCTGAGGTGCAGCCGCACAGTGGCGTTCACAGGGTGCTGCAGGACTGATATGCAACGGGCTGTGTTGCTGTGAAAGTTAGCCCTCTTGAACACGACGTTGCTGTGGCCCCCCAAACACACCAAGGACTGTGCCACATGTGAGACGTTGACATGCGCTACTGTAGCGGCCTCAACCACTGCTGTGGTGTCACCACAGATTGTTAACAAGCAGCCCCTATTCTTGACACCACAATTGTCAGTTTTACTCCACTGCACACCAGAAAAGCTGCGTTTGAAAGGCGCCAAAATTGGGTGTGCAGCAGCCTTGATCATGCCTCCAGAGCATGCGATATGCGCAGATTGTAGCCCTGTGATGTGTCCATAGCCCTCCAAATTCAGCCGACATGTCACTATAGCTGTCACTACCGCTCCCTGCTGCACCAGCAGCAGCAACAGCAGCAAGTGAGATCGCAAGGGCCTTTGCAGCTGTGCCGTCTTGAGTTGTTGACACAAAGAGAGGATTGCAAGTGCCCAAGATTGCAGGCGACAGCAAAAAGGGTCGCTGTTAGGTCACGGAGTTTGCTTCGAAACATGGAGACAACGAGACGCGCTTGGCACGGGTATAGAACGAAATATGGGCTTCTGAATGTAAGGTGACACTTGGGTGATGTTCAGCCTTGCAACTTGTGGAGTTGCAGTACCGCGATCTCTGACCCTGAAACCGTCACATAATTGCTGCGGTGAGCAGGGCGTACATCTGCAGACACAACAGCGCTGCAGCCTACCAGCCTACTTGGACGCGCTGGCTGCACATGCCTTCATGATCAGGTGGCCGCAGGTAGCCTGCAGGGCTGGGGTCACACCTTTGCACTGGGCACTGGCAGGGGTAGTAAGGGCCTTAGTACCCCTGGGCACAGGCATGTTCAATGGCTGTGTATGTATCCGCACTCTTCCATAGCACCGTGTTAGGCAGGGACTTCGAAGTGATTTGCTATGACTGCCAGTCACGGTACCTGCAGTGGGTTTGCATACCGCTCCCAGCTCAGCATGACTGTGCGCCTGACAGGGTCTTAGGGACACAGCTGTATCAGTTCCATCCCCTTGCTAATTGTACCGCCAGTTGATGGTGTCTCAATTGATAGGAAGAGCCTGGTCAACCTGCCACTTTGGCACAGTCATGCCAACTGCAACACCATCCTTTAGCATGCCAACTGCATCACATGGACACAGTACTGCGGCACACGCCCGCAGCTAGACCGGTTGATCCCCAGAGGTGATGCTAAGGTGGTGGTGGTGGTGGGGGTGGGGGTCACTTGACGGTCAAGACAGCTCTGCACCCCTACGGCTGCTTGGTCGCTTTTGTTACAGCATTCATGATGTGCACACAAGGCTGTGCTTAGAACTGCACTCTTGTTCAAGGTAGCGATGACGCACGACGCGATCAAGGCATCAACCGCAGCTTGTGCTTCATCCAACGAGCGCCCACGGTCAAACAGTCAATCAGCATGTGCAGGTTCCTGCAGCCCTCACAACAGGCACACTGCTACATGTTGTGAATGCATGCAGAAATGACCATGTGTGCACATGCACAGCCGTTGCTGGACATGTCCTGTTGTGCGCAAAAGGGCCAGCTCATGCAGCTGCCAACGACAGACAGGTCCGCCGCCTAACACAACTGTTGCTGCAGCTTAGACGCCACAAAGACAATGAAACAATGCCGCACAAAAGAATGAGCTGTGAGCAGCACAAACCCTCCGCACAGAAAGAGCAGCGATACACACCAAGCAGACATGTTTGTACAACACTCAGCAGCCTGCCATATGGTTCATAAGCAATGCGCCAACAGCACTTGCACTGCATGAAAGCGAAACAGCTCCACACACTGCAAAGATGTCAATTTCCAGAACTGACACCTTCGCCAGCACCCTTGCAGGCCTTTATTTGAACTTTCAAGGTCGTTCATATGCTGCTAGGGTAGCGACTACCTCCATACTTCCCCCAAAGCAAGGCATCCTCCACACCAATGCGGCCAGGGTGCAGAGGGTGCAAGCAAACTACATGAACTGCTCATGCACATCTTCCTTGCGCTGTGTGTTGCGCAAGCGCAGTGACAAACAACAGTACACGCCAGAAAAATTGCCAGAATGAGGCTTGCACTGACGGCAGGACTCAGCCTGAACAGTGCTGCAGTTTGGTGTTGTAATAGAACTTGCTAAAGCACGACCGCCCTGTTAGACAGTGGCGCGGCAATGTGATTGAGATGCATGGCACAACAGTGAGACCAAAGCGCAGCAGCATTGGTGTGGCTACAACCTTCCGTCCAAAACAACCTGCACACGACACTACACAGCTGTACAGTGCCGTAATCAGTCCGAAAATATAGTGCTGCAGGTTGCAGTTGAAAGCTGAAAACAAGCTGCGTAGACGCAACCGGCAACATGTCAACATAAGCAGCCCCAGTCTCATGACTGGAACAGCTGCTGCCTGCGCATGTGCCAGTGCCCTTAGAATCCGGCAAAACAAGCCACCAAAACTGTCTGAGCAGCAATACCAGCACGGCACGTGGGGTTGTGCTGTAGCGCCTAGTCAAACAAGCATATGGCCTGCACCTTTTGTGCGGTCAGTCCGCCAACATAGGGCAGCACAGCAAAGAGCCGGCACAGAACGAGTCCAGTCTGCCAAAAGCTCTGCATACCACGCTGTTGCCAAGTGGGCCACCCTTGCCTACGCTTCGTGCATGCAAGTCTCTTCGCCAACACATACACATACAGATGAGTGCAATCCTCTAACAAATAACAACTGTACACAACAGTGTCCTGCCATGCAACTAAAGCAAGCTTGCATTCCAATTGCCATCTGTCTCAGAAACAGGGCAGTCCGCTTATCAACGACACAACCTCATGAGTGCATATCCACACCCACCCACAGCGCAGAACCAGACGTCAACTTCCATGAACAAACCATAAAGCCTTATCGACCCAGCACACCTCACAGAACATGGAACCAAGGACTATGGCTGCCAGTGCGGCATAGATACACCATGGCACAGGGCACACTTATACAGGTACTCACAGAAAGTATGCACACATAGCCCCCTCACAGAGCGCCCTTGTTGACGCATACAACTGCCATGCATGGCGCTCGTGCTTGACAGCGCAAGGCCCTTGGCTATACAGAAAACCATGAACTAGCACCACCAAGAGCGCCATGCCATCATTCCGCAGCCAAACCACAACCAAAAGGGCTTCACCCTATAGGGCTTTGTTGCACCCATGCATTGTGCTCAGGCAGCGTGTTACTGCTTATGCTCTCGACACTCCCACCAGCAATGCCCATGTAAGGACAGCAGGCAAAGGTCCCAACCCACGTAAAGCTACACAGGCCACAAGGCCCTCAGCAGCAAAAGTACACACTGCCGTCTTACAGGCGCTGGCAACCTCTGGCCCCGTAAATGCCCAAACCATATCCCACAGTCAACCCCAGGCACGCGCCCAACACAGCCACCAGAAAGACCCCGCCCCCACACGCAAACCATACATATAGCTACAAGGCAAGTCGCAGCAGCACTCTCACCAAGTGAACCTCACAAGCTTGCGGTGTTGCTGCCTGCGCCGGTGGCGTCCATACACCGCATCCCACACCCCATTAGCGGCAGTGCCATCATCCATTGCAGCAGCTGCTGCAGCCACGCCTGGCTGGCTTAAGCCTACCCCTGCATTGCTGCTGTGGCTCCACACAGTGATGTGTGCTTCCCTGCCATCCTGATACTGCAGGGCACCATCGCACAAGCTGCTGTAGGAGGCACCAGTGTGCTGGACTTGGCAGTTGACCATGCCTGATGTTGGGGCCTGTGGCGGCAGGGTGTGCAGGGCAGGAGGAGAGCGGTGAGTGGGGATGGTGTTGTGGGGCTGCTGAGGATATAGTCGCAAGAAGTGGATGTTGATGTGCAGGCTGTAGCTATGCTGCAATCAGCAGTCTGTGAGAGTGACCTGAGTGACAACTTGCAGCTGCAGGTCCGTTGGGGGAGGGGTTCATCACTCACACATCACTTATCCAGGTGTGTGGCACATGCGGCAAGATTGATCATAGCAGGCCACTTCTCCGTTTGATTCGCTATAGTGAGTCCGTAAAAGAGCCTGCTCACCATGGTAATTGCTCCTGTGGTAGGGTGTGAGAGCGGTTTCCCCAAGGGTGTGAACATCAGCAGAGCGGCTACAACTGCAGCCACCAGCAGACTGCCCAGCACTACAGGCCACTTGATGCGGCAACGATGCAACTGCTGACTGCCATGCTGTTGTAGCTTTGAGCACATCTTCTGTTGGAGGAAACACCGCTGTTGGCTCTGCTGCTCACGTTGCTGCAGCAGGAGCTGGCAGCTCTGGGGCTGGCCAATCTTGAGGTCATAGGAGAAGCTAGCCTGGCTGTAAAGCTTAAATGGGGACTCGTCTATGCTGGCCGCGTATGCTGCATAAGACATCGTACTCTGGGGTGAGTGGATCAGCGCTGGCGTAACGGCTCAAGAGAAGGCAGACTCGCCGTGATATGTTGTCAAGATGGCCGTGTTTGCAGATGAAGCAACATACTGGCCACCCAAGACGGCACCCTGCCTTTGGGCTGAACACACTTTTGTTATTTCGTATATACACCGTCCTCTGATCGCCGTTCCGTCCTGCACGACTTTCGCTGTGAAGAGACAGTTCAGGGGTTTATAGTTGCTAAGTGGCAACAAATGCAGTCAATGCGCTACGATGAGCGATTTCACGCGACCAGTCGGTCAACTGCTGTTGGAGCAGGAATGCAGTGCCTGGGTGCCCGGAATACACCGTAGCTGACAGTGCGCTTTCAAGCTCGGCCTGAGCAGTGGCGATGCATCGGCTGGGTTACTGCCATGAACACCATGGCCATGACATTGATGGATGATGAAATGAACTATCTCATTCTTTCGGCTGTATCCAGTCAGCGCTGCTCCTTTTGACATCCTGCAGCATATGTCATACACCAACACGCAAGTCTCGTAAGCAGACCCTCAGCAAACCCTGGATGTTTCTCCAACACTCGACCCTCAAGAGATCTGCTGGCAGCAGACCAGCAGCACCCCATCATCACATAATCAACTGGAGCAGCGTACCTCCTTCTTCACAACGAAATTTGACATGCATATCAGCATTGGGACAGGGAGATCACACAGACTCTGAGGTCCAGCAAGTGACACAGCAGCAGCTAGGAAATCCTTTGCTCGTGCAAGCACAGCCTACTGTCTGGTGCCAAGGGCTGTTCCAAGGCACATTCGTGCAGGAAGTGCAGCAATTGTTCCCTGATGTCACCTGGAAGCCTGCAGATCTCATCAAGGTGCCACCAGTACTGCCTTGACCTGTTCGAAAGGCCTGTCCTATCATCGCGTTGAGGTGCATGCACTTTCCCTACCACCACCCTTATGGGATGCTCAACCTCAACCAATTGATGGGCAGTAGTCACCGCAACAACAGCCCCAAAGAATACACAGTACGGCACTCTTGTCAGTATCAACACCCAGGCCGTCACGCTTTCCACCGCCACATGCTCTCACAGCTCTGCTGAACAGCGCATCCCTCCTACTGCCTCATGCCTCCCAACTTCTGCTGCACCCGTCCTGCTGCCGTACACAGGTACTGTCATATGCCCTCCCAGCATCAGCTGCAGCAGTAGGCATCAACAGCCAGCTGCAGCAATGGCTTTCTCACGACGCCCTCCAGACACCCTCCCTCCCAGCCACACCAGCCTCAACCACACCCTCCCTTCCAGACCCACAAGCAGCAGGAGCGGCCGCTGCTGTGGACCAAATGGCAGCAGGCATACAGCACCCGGCCCTCCTGCACCTGTCCCAGGAAGCTGTGCTGGCCCTGCTGCTGACGTCAGCATGCAGGCTTGCACTGGGCCCCAGGGTGGCAGCAGCAGCAGTGAGCCCCTACTGGGTGGTACAAACCCTAGGCACCTGCCTGTTGCTGTTTCCCTTGGTAGACCCATTGCTGTACACGACCTGGCAACCTGTGGCCGAGGTGGGTGGGCGGGTGGGCGGGTGGGTGGGTAATTGGGTGGGTGGGGTGGTGGTGGTGGGCGGGTGGGCGGGTGGGTGGGTGATTGGGTGGGTGGTGGGTGGGTGGTGGGTGGGTGGTGGGTGGGTGCAGGGTCATGCTGGTAAGGGCAGAGGGGGCTGTAGTGGCAGAGGGTGGACACAAGCTAGGAGTGTGGGCTGTTAAGGTGGGTCTGCAAGCTGTGTGGTCCTGATTCTGCAGCGAGGTGTGTGTGCTGAGGGGAGGAGTCCAGCTGGCTGGCAGCATTAGGGCCAAGACCAGTTGGAATTGGGGTGTTGGGCGTGATTTGTTGGTGAAATGTCAGGCCCTTACATAGTCAGGCTTGCGCAGCACCTTGTAGCTGTGCGTCTGGCCAGCCCAACGGGCTTCCGCTCTCCCTGTTGCCCACAAACACAAGAACATGAGGAGGATTGGGGTGTGAGCATTGGTCAGTAGGACTGAAGCCTGGAGCTTGACTGGTGCACTCTGCAGGCAGTGCCTGCAAGAGTCCTATCTGTCTCCAATGCTTAGCCGTTTTGTGGCTGACTTCATATAGTGCATCACTCTTCACACCTGTAGCTGCGATTGGTTCTGTTTGTGACTGTGTGTGCAGGCCGCCTTTGGCCCATCTCCTGTCAACCCCTTGGTTGATACTCTGCAGCAGGCGGGATCAGGGAGTCAGTATGGTGCTGTGGCACAACACTGCCTCGCCAGTGGAGTGCTGGGCCCGTTCTGGGAGGAGGTGCGTGGGGCCTCTGGGTGGGGACACCTTACTTGCTGACGTTCGCTTGCTGCAGTTGCCACATGTGCCCAAACATTGCGGCTTGGGCTGCATCATACCTTATTTTGCTTGTTTCCTCGCCACCTGCCCACAGCTGCATTCCCATCAAATGTGACACCATCCTACATGATCCCCCATGGCCAACCCAGTAGGTGTCTGTCCGTTGCTTGCTGCCTCTGATATCATCGTGCAGGTGTTTTGGCGAGGGTTCTTCCTCACAGCGCTGACGAAGGTGCTGCCCATACCAGCCTGTGTCGGTCTCAGCGCGCTGAACTTTGCAGCCCTACACCTGAGCCCCCATAACTTCCTACCGCTGCTGGTGCTGGGCGCAACGTGTGACTGCTTGTACCTGCGCAGTGGCGGCAACCTCTTGGCGCCGCTGTTGCTACACGGGCTTTGGAACATGAGTCAGGTGTTGCAGATTGCGCTGCTGCAAAAGGATACCTTTGTGTAACAACCAGGCAGTAGTTACTTTGACCATGGGGAAGTGCCACCGTTGACTAGCTTGTCAATGGGCTGTTTGACTGAGCTCAGGCGCGCCGCCTGCCTTCGATTCTGCAACTGGCACAAGCCAATGGTGCAGTACCATGAAGCTGGCCGTACAAAGGGATGGAAACAGGCAGCCTCTGATGAGCTGAGAAGCAGCACTGAAGCACAGCATTCTGCAACCCTGGCTCCAGCAGAGCCTGAACCAGACTTCAGCACCAGATCGACCTGAAAAACGCAGGGTGCACAGTGGGCGACCAACCGTAACATGGCTAAGCTGGTCAAGGATGGCGTTCTAAACAAGAAACCTAGCCACACTGCCATACAGTGGTGTGAAATACAACACCACCAGAACATGCAGTGCTTTGAGCCAAAACACGTCAGCACTGCAATGGGGGTGTCAAAACCGGTCAAGATTCCAGCCCCAAACGCCTTCCTACTGCAGCTCTGCATTGCCTGCAACAGCCGCCACTGCAGCAGCTTCTGTTGTCACAGCGCCATCAGCTGCCACTGCAGCAACGGGTGTTTGCGTTGCGCCAATAAACTCTAGAATGCGTGCAGCCGCCTGCAGCATACAGCAGTCCAAGCAGCAAGGGCAGGGTGAGAGGTCACTTTGAGCCTGAATCAATTGAACATCTGATTGGGTGACTGACAATCTTTATGGGGATATTCAAAGCACAACTATGTACCTATAAATGAGGTGATGCTGTTCCAATGTACTAGGACAGTACCACACATGGGTGCTGTTGAGAGTTGCTGTCGTTGCTGTCGCTGACGCGAACCCCACTTTGTGACCAAAGGACAAGACACTGCTTCACTTGCTGCCCACCCATCATAGCCACTAGTTTGCCCCTCACACATCCCTCACACACCTCCGTCGGCTTCTCCAAATGGGCGCAGTGACCGCAGTCCTCAACCCACTGCAGCTGTCCATTCGGCAACGCCGCCTCAAACTGTGCAGCATACTTTGGCTCCAGAATCTCATCCTGGCGGCCCCACAGCACTAGCGTAGGCTGCTGCACCTCGGGAATCCTGCTGCTGATGCTGTAGCCGCCGCTGCGCATGAATGCAATGTTGGCGTCCGTCCAGCCGGACATGTGGGTGTGGAGGCGCCCCACGCGCATTGCATCGGGGGTGGCAAAGCTTGGGTCGTGGTAAGCCATTTTGTTGGCAGCCTGCAATCAGGAACCAGACACACTTGAGGTGGGTGAGTAGCCATGTTGTCTTGCAAGTGAGGGTGGGAGGCGCAAGACGACGCCTTGAATGAAATGGGGGCTGCATGATCAACACGATGTGTTCGATATGACGCTGTGTACCCTCAAGCATGGCAGGCCTGCCGATTGTTCAGTGTTGAAGTGTTTTGCCCCCTGCACAAGGATGAACTTGGAACCCTTGACGACAACTGCGAAAACCTTGGAAGAATTAGGCGAAATCACTGCAAAACCCTGAAACCCTGTCCCTCACCATCCGCAGCTGCTCTGTGCGCAGCACCCACACGCCTGCTGCTGCCAGTGGACGTGGGAGGCTGGCCATGGGGCCAATCCCATCAATGAAGCCCTGCAGACACCCATTGACGATTCAGCACACCAACGCGCAGTCAATTCCACCTGGTGCATCCTTTGGCCTGTGATGTTGACAAAGTGGCATGCCGTTGCTGCTTGGCATCACAATGCATTACATAGAAGCGCAACGTGGGCCTCTCGCCGCCATGCACATGAACAGTCCACATTCACGCTTGCACTTTGTGCAGGCGCCCAAAGGTTTACAAGGGTCCATGGTGCCGTCGTCAGAGCACATGCAGCCACTTGCATACCCAATCCCTCATACCTAAACATCAACCTCAACTTGCTAGGGTTTGGGCTGTGGCTTCTAGGCTTTACGGTCTTGGGCCTGGGTTTAGTAGCTAGCTCCCTAACCCTCACCTGGGCATCAATGAGCACCAGCTTCTCCACAGCGTCTGGGTAGGCCATTGCAAAGTCCAGCGCGATGGCACCACCCAAACTGCCACCCATTAGGGCCATGGGGCGTCCAATGTGCTGCTGCCAGAAACTGTACAGGTGCTCACGCTTCTGCTGGGGTGATATGGTCAGGTCGGGCTGCTGGGCAAAGGGTGTGGCGTCGGTGAAGCCCCAACCAACCTGCCAGAGTGACATGGAAGAAGCATAAGGTGGGGGTAAGGCAATGTGTGCGGCAGCAGGAAACAAACTGCCGCAGGGGCGAGATGGTCAGGTCGGGCTGCTGGGCAAAGGGTGTGGCATCAGTGAAACTCCAACCGACCTGCGACGGCGGCACGGACGGAAGAGCCGGGGTGGGGGGGGGGGTGCGTGAGGGAATGCCTGCGGCTGTGCTCAGTTGCAGAAATGTTGACCCCACAAATTCAGGGAATGTACAGCACCGCTCGGCCCCCTGGGTAACGGCAGGGGGGTCAGCCTCCTGAACTCCAGGCACCCCCAATTCCACACTGTGTATGTGTTCCACAGCCCCAATTTTTTGCCCCTGCTCCCATTCAAGCATCATCTTACAACCCCTTCCCTCCACGCCCTCTACCCTCTATCCCCCCCCCCCCAACCCCGGGAGCTTACCAGGTCGACTGCCCAGGTTTCAGTGCGAGCCTCCAGCAGGGGGTACAGCCTCCTGAACTCCAGGCACCCCCCTCCCCACATCCACACTGTGTATGCGTTCCCCAGCTTACCACATCCCCATTTTCTTGCCCCCTGCTCCCTATTCAGGCATTCAGGCATCATTTTACAGCCCCTCCCCTCCACGCCATCTCCCCTCTAACCCCCCCCCCTACCCTACCCCCCCCCCCCCACCACCACCACCACCACCACCACCCACCCACCCACCCACCCACCCACCCACCCACCCACCCACCCACCCACCCACCCACCCACCCACCCACCCACCCACCCACCCACCCACCCACCCACCCACCCACCCACCCACCCACCCACCCACCCACCCACCCACCCACCCACCCCACACACACACACACACACACACACACACACACACTTGCACAGGACCCTCACCAGATCTACTGCCCAGGTTTCAGTGCGAGCCTCCAGCAGGGGGTACAGCCTCCTGAACTCCAGGCAGCTGCTGTCAAAGCCATGCAGCAGCACCACAGGCGGCGCACTGCTCAGTGCCTGCAGCTGCGCCTGCTGCTGCTTGCTGGGGCCCACAAATGCTGTCTCGAGGGGTGCTATAGGCAGGGAGGGGATGGGGACGGGGGTGCGCTGCATGCGGGCGGCCATCTGCTGCGCAGCGGGTTCAGCTATTTCTGACAGCTGTGCTGGCATGAAAGAGGAGGAGGGAGTGGTGGCAGCTGCCTTGACGAGGAGGGCCTGCAGGACAGGGGTTCATTGGCAGTAGGAAGGGTGGTGTGGTGAGACAGACACATGTAGCTGCGGTGAGCTGGTAGGTAGAACAGAACACAAGCAGCAAGAGCGACTGAGGTGTGGGTTGCTTCGGTTACTTTTGTTCAGTTGCAGGAAGGGGGGCTTGTGTTGTTGTTGACAGCAAGGGGTTGTGTCGTCAGTCCAGCTGCTGGTGGATGGGCTCAGGGGGGAAGGTTGTTGGCAGCGAATCAAGACACATGCTACCATGGGGCTCAGGCTGTGCTGGGAAGGGCCCAAACAAGGCTGGGACATCTGGGATGTATGGCACTCTGCTGTCCTTTGAAGAGCTGTGACTGCAGATGTGATGGTGTGTCACTAGGGTGTGGGAGCCCTACCTGCACCCTCCTGGCTGTAAGCTTCGCATTTGCACCCCTTCCAAGGCTTGGCTGGCCCAACCTACTCCTCAATTGGCTCTGCATGCTGTGAACTGCGGAGATGCTCGGATGTCAGGTGCAGCACCAGCTGGTGCTGATG
Source organism: Desmodesmus armatus (assembly GCA_007449985.2). Lineage (NCBI taxonomy): Eukaryota > Viridiplantae > Chlorophyta > Chlorophyceae > Sphaeropleales > Scenedesmaceae > Desmodesmus > Desmodesmus armatus. The sequence goes on from VIIQ02000664.1 coordinate 81,976, forward strand.
GGGTGAGGCAGATGGTGCAGACCGCAGAGCTGTGCTGCTGCAAACGCCCCTTTTTTCATGCACGTAAAATTATTCGAGACTGGCGAGGGATCGCGAATTCGGAGATCAAACTGAAACCACTAATTTCGGTTATGAACTGTGAAGCAGAGATGGTGATGTTGTAATGTGTTGATTGTACGCCTTTAAACGTTTCTGATCACTCCGCTGCGCAGTTCTAGCTTCCTCATCTGGCAGCAGTAGCAGCACCACCACCAATTACTTCACCTCCACATCCACTGCTCCAATTGTTGTGATTGCAGCATCAACCCACATAATGATGCTTTCAACTCAGTCAAGGATGGTGTGCGGGACACACAGACCCATGGGTCGTGCTTTGCTCATGAACAGCCACATATGCTCAGCCACAGCCCAGAAAGGCAGCAGACGCAGCAGCAGTGTGCAGCGGTGTCCAGAGCAGCAGCCAACGCAGTCGCTTAATGCTGGTGCTGCTAGCTCGGCGTTTGCAGCCAGCTTTGGTCTATACTTGCTGTCGGCAGCACCTGCAGTTGCAGATGTGGCTGACGCAGCGGGTAGCCCATTCCAGGGAGTCACAGCAAACAGCTTGTATGTCACGCTGGCGTTATTCCTGATGACAGCACCTGGTGAGTAATCGTTTTAATTATCGTAGTTGTGGCCATGCACTGCCTTTGTACACGCTCCTGTTCTGTGGTGGGTGGGTGGGTGGGTGGGTTGGGGGGGGGGGGGAGGGGGGGCGGTAGGCTGGCCTAATCAGAGATTTGCACTGTGGGGCCGGTGCCGCTCGGTCTGTTCGTGCACTGTCAACCAACATCAAGAGCGGTCCTTGATGCCACTGCATGAGCAGCACAAAACGACCAGCATGACTCATCGTGCTTGGACTGTGTGAGTGGACCATCATGGTGTTGTTGCAGAAATATGCAATATGAAATATGTGACAACCAAAGGAAAGTGTACAATGGCAGCTTGCATGGTGGGCAAGGGGTACAAGCACAGCAATCGTGCACTTTGCCAATCACTTCACTTTTGTGTCAGCCTGGTGTCAGCGCCCATGTCAGCTTGCCGCCCCTGCCCCCTCACCTGCCCCAAAAAGCAATGTGCAGTCCTAGCACAGAAAAGGCCAGCCTGGCAGCCAGCGACCCTGAAAGCAAGTGAACATGTCACCCCAGCGACACAGATCAAATCAAAATTGCACCTGTAGCTATGAAGCTCAAGAGCTCATGCCAGCCATTCACTGATATCACGGAGATAGTGACATAGCTTGTCATGGGCTGGCAGAGGCTGAGCAGCCAATGCCTGTGTGTGCCCTCCTACCCCCCAGGCATCTGGTCCCAGATCAAGCGTGCCCCACAGGCAGTGAAGAAGCGGAAGACTTTCGAGGTGCCCGGCCCAGCAGTGGCAGATGCCATGCCGCTGGATGCACGTGCGCGGCAGATTTTCAGGTGAGGCATGTGCCCCAGAAACACTGGTGCATCATCAAGCATTTGTCACTTGCACTTATGGAGCCCACAATGGTCATCAAGCATTTTGTCACTTGCACTTATGGAATCCATAATGGTCACCAAGCATTTGTCACTTGCACGTATGGATCCATAATGGTCATCAAGCATTTTGTCACTTGCACTTATGGAATCCATAATGGTCACCAAGCATTTGTCACTTGCACTTATGGATCCATAATGGTCATCAAGCATTTTGTCACTTGCACTTATGGATCCATAATGGTCATCAAGCATTTGTCACTTGCACTTATGGATCCATAATGGTCATCAAGCATTTTGTCACTTGCACTTATGGATCCATAATGGCCATCAAGCATTTCGTCACGTGCACTTATGGAATCCATAATGGAATGTGTGAGTATCAGACCTTGGTCATCTACATACCTTGGTACTTGAAGCATGCTTCCACGCAATGTGTGATGTGTGATCGGCCACCTTGAGCCTGTGTGATGCTTGGGCACTGCTGGCAGCAATCACGGCAAGGGTAGCTGTCGTCTCTGATAGCCTGCATTGGCAGCAGGGGGTTTGATTGTGCAGCTGATTTTGTTGTTGTTTTGCTTTTTGCTAGGCATGTGACAATGGGCTGTGCTCTGCTGCTGTGTTGTTGCTGCTGCAGCTACTTCAAGAGGTACAACTATCAAATCAAGGAGACGGGGGAGGTGATCACCTTTGAGGGGGTGTATGCAGCAGACAGGGGCCAGGCAGCAGCGGTTACTTTCTACACATTTGCGGGTGAGTGACTACACATTTACTGGTGTATGGTCGTGTGGATTTACAAAATTCACATCATTTTTTAGGGTGGGGAAGTGTTGAGAATAACAGTTTTTTTTGCTTCAGGATTATCTTTGCTGCCGTTTCTGGCTGACGTGCTATCCCTTCTTGCTCTCCCCCCCCCCCTCCTCATATTGTGCTGCTGCCCCCTGCAGGTATGGCCAGTGTTGCACTGGTGCTGAGCATTCTGGTGCCCTCTGTTGGCAACTGGTGGTATGGGCTGACGCTGTTGAGTCCTGGAGCTTGGTTCTACTACCAGCAAAAGGGAGAGCGTGTGGAGCAGGTGTGAGACACACTCGTGGTCACAATGAATGTCGTCACACTGCTACAGGCTGTGTTGCGCATGTATGGCACCTAAGTGTGGCATCATGACCACATGTCACCTTGTTGGTAGCTCTTTGTGGCGGGCGCAAACACCCTTGTTCTGGGGTCCGTACAGCCATCTACTAGACGACGGTTATGTGTTGCCTGTGATGCGGCACGAATCCTCACAGAGTGTCCCCTGGTGACGTGCAGCTGGCACTTCTAAGTGACATGTGTGGGTTGCTCAACGCGTCGTGAGAACCATGTACCAGCAGCAGTGTCAGGAACAGTATCTCACTCATCATGTGTTTGTCATGTGTGGCGCCCTCCTTGCAGTTCAAGGTGAAGATGGTGACTGCTGACGATGACTCAGTGACAGACATTGTCGTGGAGGGAGACAAGGAGGAGATTGAGCGCCTGGCGAAGGTACGTGTGTGTGTGTGGGGGGGGGGGGGGGTCGTCACAATGAATTGTCATTATGTATCGATCACTTGCATTATATGAAGCACCCAAAGTTCAACTTTCAACACCGGGTGGGGTGTCAGGGTTGTGATGTTGTAAGTAAATGGCAATCTAGTAGTGATGGCAGTTGAGGACGTTGACCCTGCATTCCTGGATGCAAGTGCTGCCAGCATATGGCACATGTAATGGGGCAGCCAAAGGTGAGTTGTGTGCATGTGCACAGATGTTTCCTGTGATTGCTGCCACAGGACATGTTTTTGAGGTTGCACCTTGGTTGTCTTGCCTTATCTGAGTACCCACAGACAGTTTGTGGTACTGTCATGCTTGCAGGAGCTGGATCTGGTGGAGAAGGGCATGGTGCGCGTCAAGGGCATTTTGGAAGTGTGAGGTCTTTGGAAAGTGTGAGATCTACGGAAGTGTGAATTTTGCGGATTCGGAAGTGTGAGGTCTGTGGATGCTGCTGCTGCTGCTGGAACAACAGTGTGTGTGGTGTGATGTCATTTGAGCACACAGTCTGGGTGTTGTGGTGATGCCGAGTAATCAGGTCATCATTGGCATGCCGTGACTGCTGTCATTGCCAATATGGCTTGAGTGAATCTCAGCTACGGTAACTGCCCTGAACGGTTGCGGGACAGTTGCTGTCGCCCTCTGTACCAGTTTGCCAACCACGCCCTGGCTTGTATTTGGCCAGGTCAATGAGTAACCACCTGGTGCTACAATGTGGGGTTTAGATGTCATTACAGTGTGCAGCCATGTTGACATGACAGGCATCGCATTCCAGCACCACCACATAATGTTGTCAGACGGTTAAGCACATGTGTTGAAGCCAGACACGACCAACAGGCCCTGGCGACAGCGTTGAATAGTGCTGACTGCACAATTGCAAGGCAGCAAGCCCTGCCGGGCAGTCAATATAACGTCACAACCATTGTCACTGGCACCTACAGCTGCTTGATCCTAACAACATGCATGCAGGCTCATTACGGCAGGTACGCGGCTGGCGGCCTTCTTGTACCATGCTGGCAGGTACCAGCAGTGCCAAGCTGCCCCATGTCTGCAGGAAACACATGCCGTTTGTTCGCAGGGCCCCTGTGGCTACAGGGCTGATGCAAATATAACATAACAAGCAGCAGCACCTTGGAACAGAATGCTGCATTGTGTCACAGGTATCGTGTGAGTCACACCGCTTGGCAGAAGTGGCCTTTATGTTGTGAGGCTCCCCATTACAATGCAGGCGCGCCAACCAGGGTGACCCAACATGTGTTAATGCCGAAATCCTTGGTCATACACAGCTATACAGCACAGTTGGTAAAACCCTAGTGTGGAGGGCACCGAACCCAGTACCAAGCCCTTGATACAACACGGCCTATGCAGCAGCTGCCTCTGATCCTAATACAAGCTGCCCCTGGTCCTGAGGGTCCCCCATGAGCCTCTTGCTCCCTTGTGGGTTGCTCAGCTTTTGCTGAGCCAATTACTGTAACTGTAACTGTAACTGATACAACCACTTACAACTTACTGCTGGGATGCACAGCAAGCCCTGGGACGGACACGTCCACACAGGGCTTTCGCACGCACAAATGCCGGCCCTGTTCGCATGCTGTCCAGCACCAACAGACAAACAAGCGCTGACCGCACTGACCTGTTGCAGCCATGAAAGCAGCCACTGTGTCTGCAAAAAACACACTTGAACGCATGCTTTTGACAGCACCGTACGCTTGCAGAGAGACACGCGTGTGTGGGGAAGGCAGCAACGGCTCAGGCCAAGAAGCTGACGACCCATGTGTTTGGTGTGTGGTGCAACTGACATCCCCACTGACCAGGCTTTCAACATCAGATTGGGGGCAGCACAGCAAGTCGGAACCCAGTTTGGTGCGTTGGCCAACCATAGGTGCATGCGCATGGTCATGGCACTGCACAGCACAGTTGCCGGCACAGCATTGCAGACTGACACATGTCAGGATGTACGCAGCCCGCCAGCCAAGTAGCTCATCTCAAGATCAGCTGCCAGCAAGCCACATACACCGAGCATGCCTGCGCAGCCTTGGGGGTTGACAGGCTCGTCCCCAGGTAGCTAGGTAGACCACAACACAGCACAGCACCAACACGCACACAACCATGAAAAACACATCCCTTTACCAAGCCACATGGGTCGCCTACGAAGAAGCACACAGGCTCACAGCACGTAGCTCTTCATTAAGAGCTTGGTACTGCTTGCTGGTAACTTGACTGGCAGCCAGCTCCCAAAAACAACAGGGCAAACAGCCCCCCCCCCCAGCAAGCCTGCAACAGACCACCCAGAACCAGTACATACGCAGTGCCGACCTTGGTACGAGGCTTGTCGTATACCCCGCACGCACCAGCACGACCTAGCACTAAAAGTAAGGGAGCCATGAGGAGCCCCAACCGACATGGGTGTGACATATTCTTACCCAAATACAACACAAGTAGTAAGAGTGACATTTCCCCCAGAATGACACTGCTGTTGTGCACAGCCACCAACACTCGGCAAGGCCCCGGCCTGCACACATATGAGGTCTCAAAGTGGGTTCTGCAACACCTGGTGTGTGCGCAGGAAAAGGAGCACCCAGACCAGAGACACAGTGCTCACCACTCCCCAACACCAGGCACCCCATGTGCAACTGCCAGCAACAGATCCACACATGTAAGCAGGACTCAGGCACAAGGCGCCGTCTGTCAATCACACCACCGCAGAACATTGCATTCTTGAATGGCAACAAGCATGGGTCTGCCAGGGGCCCACAACCTTTACCATCACAGCTGCATCTGTTGTTGGTACGTAGGTGCACCACCGCATGCGTCAGGAGGCAGCCAAGTCAACTGCATGTGACTCACCAGCTGAACATGACATATCCCGCCAGGGGTTGATGCGCTGAAATGACAGCTGCAAACGCCTGCTCTATACATAGCATTTGAGCCGCAAACAACCAAGGGACTTCAAACAGCAGCATGTCATGCACCCTACACCCTGTCCCAACTGGTTCACAGGCCAGCATGATCCACTCAGGGCAAGTCAACAGGACCAGCACACAAGCCCCAGAAGCAGTAGTGCCGATTGTGCATCGCGCAAAGGGAGGGACGGCACGGTTGAAGGAACCGCAGTCGGCACCATCAAAAAGTGTGGGCGCCAAGGCTGCCATGAAACAGCAGCCACGAGAAGTCATTTGTTTGGCTGATCAGACAAATGACACACATTGTTGGTAAGCCCCAATGTAAGTGAGCCTGTCGGCACCTATGTCCAGTAGTCAAGCAGGCAGGGCGATGTGTGTCAGCGGCATAGCAACCAGCCACCCTAGGAATGGACCTCAACTTGACAAAAAGGTTGCACCCTGGAAGAGCAGGGACACAATCGCTCACAACCAGGGGCACACCCAACTTAACGCCCACACATCCACTTTGCCAAGTGTGCGCTTGCGCAGTGTGCAACTCGACTAGCGCAAAGCATTGACCGACTGCCTCGCGTCAAGGAAGGCGCGAGCGCAACCAGGCAGGTCTTGCCAAACAGCACCTGCTCACGAAGAAACCAGCCATGCCGGACCCGGACAAAGGACGAAGAAACCAGCCATGCCGGACCCGAACAAAGGACGAAGAGGGAAAGAACACAGATTTGGCAGTAAACATATGCTGCCGGTGACCGTTGCAACACCTGCATTGCTTTGCGCTCTTCCTGGCAAACAAGTGGCTGCTTGAAGTGCAGCCTGAGGCATCAAACCTCACACCTGCCACTCAGTCAAAGGATCACTTCTGCAATGCGACCCCTCAAAACAAAGGCGCATGCTGGGCCACTCACACGCGAACCCCATGCCAGACGCCGTAACCGGTGCAGCCAAAGTGTGGCCGATCAGAACAAGATCTTGCAATGCACATGCAGGCAAGGTTGCTGCAAGGAAATAACACATGCACATCGCACATACGTTGGAGCATTGCCGACAGACTTCAGATCAATCAGAAGCAGCAACCACGCTGCAGTTGGCCATGCCAGGCGGTTGGCGGTCAATGGCCCGACCACGCTGCCACAAGTTGGCTAGTCTGGTGCCAGGCCAGACCATCCAAACAATGCCCGACACGATGCCCGACACAATGCCCGACATAAGATGATCAACCAAGTGTGAGACAAGCCTTGCCGCACCGCCATGCACACTGCTCGCCAACAACACACACACCAGAACCAAACCAACTAAAAAGACAGCAACACATCCTCCCTCCAAGTGCATCCTGCAACCATGAAAGTGTGTATGCAGCCTGCCGCCATCACAACACCAAGTGGTGCTTTCATACGTTCAGTCAAAACATCAAATACATCCATTCGTTGTCCAGCACACGTCCCAGCACTTGCCACAGAACCTGCAGGACACCTTGCATGACCAGGGTATCTGCAGGTAACACTCGCCCAGTGCCAGGAGTTGGCCTGCAAGTGCAAACTCAACAGCGGCTTGATGCGTCTGCACCAGCCTGCAGATTCATACAGCCCATGCAAAAGCAGTGATGCTTCCCAAGGCTGAGCCGGTCCTACAGGCACACGCTCACGCACTGTCAAGCTGCAGCCCCCTCGATTCAGGACGCAATTGCAAGCCTCTGAGCTCCAATCCCACCACAACTCAACTACAACAAAGCACACCGCTTGGCAGTCTATCATGCAACAAGTCAAACCAGGTGACCACTCTTCCAACCACATGCCTAGGCACATGCCCCAACTGCCACACTAAAGTTGAGCTGCACTGACTGGTCGCTTGGCAGGGGCAGAAGACCCTTCGAGAAACACGCTGACCGCCGGCTTGCAGGACAGCCAGTCACTCTCATTGTTGGCCCCAGGTGGACGTTCATGCAGCTAACGTGCTGACTTTGAGCAACTCAACCAGCCTACGTGCATTCATGCATGTGTTGTATCACCGTGTCTTCAGGGCGTCACCAACCAAGCAGGCTGTCACAATCAAGCGAAAGCAGCCTTGGCAGTTGGCAAACAGGCCTAGCACTGGGGGCAGCACGTGCCAGCTAGTCGCTTGGACAAGACACGGCCCTCAAGATGTGCGTCGAACACTCGCAAAGCTGACATCGCGGACAACAACTGCACTCGGACACCAGCATCGATCAGGCAGCAGGTGCTGGCTGCTGCCGGCAAAGCTTGAGCAAGTGCCAGGCAAATGCGACAAAGGTGCACTGCGAGAGGTATCTGGCAGCCAGGCCCTACATGCACCGTGATGAAGCTGCTGCACACACAGCATCAGCATTGCGGTGCCCCAGTGTAACCATGCAGTACTAGTGCTGCCCAGGCTGTGAAGCCACATGCGCTGTGCCCCGTCTGCCTCCAGAAACACATCTGCCACCAGAAACAAACCCACCACGTGCTTTTGTCACCCTCTCCTAGGACATCAACACAACATGTCCATGGTTGCTGCTTGCACCGCGAATCCAGATTCGTGCCTGCGCACGGCCTGTGAACACCACACATAATTCGCCGACGCCAGAGTTGCCGACGCCAGAGTTGCCAACGCAGGGTTCACTGACAACCATATGGGTGTGCTTGCCACCCAGGGTGACGAGGCAGCACCGAGATCAAACCACCACAGCACTTCATGGTCTGATGCTGTGTGCACAAATGGCCAAGGCGCACACTTCACCCAACATGCCCTGCCCTCCCCACACTGACACAGCTGCTAAAACAAAACCCACGCCTGCTTGATAGCAGCAATTGCTCCTGCCTGCAGTGTCATGAGGCACCAAGCTGAGGACACTACACAGACAACACCCGGGGCACTGCATAGATAACCAAACTCCTTCCACCCATGTGCGTTTTCCCATGTGCGTTTTCCTGACTTGTGGTGACCCTGCTCGCCGAAAGATCCTGCACAACCGTACCCAGACTACAGAACCGCCTCATCACACCTACGATACTGCCTCATGACAGCCACAGGCTAGAGAACTCAATGCTAGTGTGACTGATGCCGGTGAGGATTGGCATGAGTGCATCTTGTGCCACAATGGCACAGTGTGCAGGTCAACCAACAAAGGCACTGACGAACGGACAGCACCAACAAGCCCAGCAGGTGGATTTTGGGCAAGCATACATTTAGCATACAATTGTTGCTGCAGCCCCGAGCCCCCCGCACTTTGCCTGAAACATGCCCAACAACAACAAAGATACATTGCAGAACACCTGGCACCCTTGAGAACACACAGCATCCAGCACCAACTTAAGGGCGCTACAAGCCGGGCCCACAACCGCCGGTGAAATTAGCCCATCTCACCAGCAAGAGGAGCCTCCTAACACCAAGCACAAGGCCCGGCTCATCCCAACGCAGGCTAAGAACGAACTCCAGTCCAGAACAAACCTGGTCCCACTACACAAAGAAAACCCTTGGGCACAGGGCCTCAAACCTTGGTCTTTACACTGCCATGGCCATGCGCATCTCATAACGTTGTTTGCTGCAGATACAGGTCCTGCCTGCAGCCCAAGCATGCCGCACACACACCACACTCCTTCCCATCATCCCAACTCCCTCCCAGGAGTTCCGCCATCCTTCCCAGACCGTTAACCAAGACCTTTGCTGCAGTTGCAGTGCAAGATAGGTCCAACTTGATCAGTTGAGCAGAAGGTCCACAAAGGATTGCTCCTCTGGGTGGTGGGTCTCTGGATGGTTCTCCAGCAGCTGATCCAACAGCTGCAACTCAGATGGGCATAACTCAGGCACTGAGTGGCCCCCAGGGCCCATGCCCTGCCCGTGCTGCAGCCCTCCGCTGCCCCAGTGGTCAAACGAAGGCACGCGCAGCTCTTCACCCAGACCCTCCAGCAGCCCTGCTGTGTCGTCCGGGCAGGCAGCGTCCGCAGGCAAGGCACAGCTTCCTGCATGGTAGCTGCCTGCTGCTCCTGCTGCATGCCACTGCTGCTGCTGAGGCATCATCAGAGCGTGGCCTGTGTGGGCTGCCGGCTGCGCAAAGGCCGCAGCAGCTGCAGGATTCATGCCGCATGCAGAGCGCATGCCCATCTGCTGCTGCATGCCTGCCTGCAGCGGCTGCATGCACTGCACCCCGTGATGATGCTGCTGCTGCGGGGCGTGTCGCGCCTGCTGCTGCATGCCTGCAGGTTTGTTCTGGGGCTCGCAGGCAGGCAGTTGCAGAGGCCACCCAACCTGAGCCAACATACGCTCCAGCTCCCGATCCACATCTTCGTCAGTCTGGAAGTTGGCGGTGGAGTGAGAGCTGCCCACCTCCCGCGGCCCCAGCGCTGCGTCCCCATACACCTGCTGCTGTGAGGAAGCCGCAGCAGCTGCTGCTGCACACGAGCCTGTTGGGTCCTCAAAGGGGCTGCAGGACACTGAGAGGTGCTGGAACTGGCCCCGCAGCTGTCCTGAGCTGGTGCTTGTCAGCAGGCAAGGTGCCTGCACAGTGGAACCATTCAGGGCAGAGGCGCATGCAGCGCTGCCTGCATATGGTGCATTGCTGAGGTGCACCTGCAGGCCTGGGCCATAGACGGGAGGGCTGCTGCTGCTGCTGGGTGAGCGACCATCCTGCAAGGGCAAAATGATGGTGACAAGGACACACAAAGGGTGACCACATGATTCTGATGTGACACAGAGGCATGCACAGTGTTGTATCTTGGCACCCTAGCAACAGCCCAGGTGCCGGGGGGATATGCAGCGCGGCTCCCAGGACAACCAATGAACCTGATATAGTGTGGCATAGTGTGACATGCGTAAAAAGGCACAGGACCGCAGTGCCAGCTGCTGAGAAGCCAGCGCTGGCATACAGCATCAGCAGATGCAGCTGACATAAGAGCGTGCTGCAGCACCTACCTGCGACCTCCTGGACTTGGATATGGGTGGCAGCTCAAATGACTTGCGCTTCATGTGGCAAGGAGACTGACCCATAGACCTTGCATCCTGCTGCTGCTGCTGGTGCTGGTGCTGCTGCGACATGAGCTGCTGCTGCTGCTGCTGCTGGTGGTGGTGGTGGTGGTGGTGCTGCTGCTGCGCCACGGCCTGCTGCTGGTGCTGGGCAGGGGGCAGCACATGTCCCCCTGTAGGAGCAGCTGCCTGCACCGTACCGCCCCGCGCGCTGCGCTCTGCAACCAGCCTCCTGCAAAGTTCGTCGGTGCGCGCGCACAGGCAGGATGTGCACTGACAGTCAGGGCCCCCCACGTGCGGCACACACTTGAAGATCTGTGGCTGGCCGTTGGCTGCGGCTAGCAGGTGTGGTGCTGAGGCCCTTCTCTTGGGCAGCCTGTGGGCAGAGGCTTGCATGGCCACAGGGCCGGGCCTTGAAGCTGCTGCGCCTGCCGCGAACTCAGCCCCGGCAGCAGCTGCTGCTGCTGCGACAGCTGGGTCTGCCCCCAACGGATCGAGCCCTGCCGGCGCTGCTGCCATGAACCCTGGAGCTGCAAAAGAGCTGTAGCCATTGGGCATGGGCCCTGCTGCGCTGCCGTGTGGCAGTGGCTGCATGACTGGTGATGGCAGCTGCTGGGTCGCCATGCAACTGCCAGCACCTGCGTCCCAACTGTAAAGCTGGTGCTGACCGTGCTGCAGTTGGTGAGTGGGCCACATCTGCACCCAGCCCATCTGCTGTTGCCTCAGAAAGTCTGCGGTCTGTGATGTCAGCTCTGAGCCGGAGAGGGCAGACGCCTGCCTCTTGACAGGTGGGTGGCGCCTCACACCAACCCCTGCTAAAGCTGGGCTGAGGCTGGGGTCCAGAAGCGGCATGATGCTGGCTTCGGAGACCGCCGAGTCCATAACTTGTGATGCAGCCAATTCCTTCACACTGAGGCTAGTGACAGGCTGTTGGTGCTGCTGTTCAGCCTAAGCCGCTTTGGCCTCCCTCGTGCGAGCCTTCAACATTCACATCTCCAAAAGAAGAAACGGTGGCGCAGCGATCAGGCGGACTAAAGAGAAGCAGACTGAAGGCTGAGCCACTGTCCCACCACCCCGCGCAACGTGCCACCGCAGCGACGTATCGTGATGATCTTTGCAATCACTGTACATTCGGGTGACCGTCCCTCTGCGCCTGAGTCTTTCGGACTGAAAATAACACATGTCAGCGGCCGATCACCGCACTGAACGGCCTGCCAACCAGCACACCCGCAAAGTAGTTTGTGATGGAGCAGCCCTCAACCGTGCCCCTGTCTCCAGCAGATGATGATCCCGCTTCTGTTTGTGTGTGACTTCCCCCTTGCATGCCCTGGCAGGTATGCCCTTGGCAGGCAGGTTTACGGTCAGAATCACCGCTCCTGTATGCGCCTGGCGTTGCAGCTGTTGCAGGCACGTTGGCTAATCAGGTCCCATCCTACCTTCCAATGACACTCTTGCTCCCACCCCCACTTCAACCCACCCCATGCTCGTGATTGGGAGTGCATTGGTGTGCAGCACCCAGCATTACATCAACACCACCAAACGCACGACCATCCACACCAAACCATCTGCGTCATGCGCATGTCTATTAGTGCCAGGCTGGTGCGTCACACGTCAGTGCTTGAAGGGCTGCACACAGACAGAGGCCATGGTTACTCCAGCAGCAGTGGCATATTTGAGGGGACTGTCCCAGCAGGAACTGCACAGGCATGCGCATGCGCACGCAGCGCAAACCAGGGGAGATTCCGAACAAACGTTGCTGTACCAGTACCCCTCGCGCAAACAGTGATGCCAACGCAGGCAGCAATGCCCATGTCTGGATGGTGCATTGAACATTGGTCATCTTGTTGTAGCATATCCTGCCTGCTCATAGTGCACACAGGAAGATGTGTGCACCATGAGCAGGCATGATATGCCACTGCTGTGATTTCAAAGCTACCAACAGCTACAACAACAACTCAGCTACCAACAGCTACAACAACAACTCACCATTCTGCCTTGGCAGAGATGGCAGGGCAGGCAGGGCGGTCCATTACCAACCCTGCTGACGGCTGACGACAAAACAAAAGAGACACACACATTTTGCAACAACCACATAGTCCCAGACACAGGAAGCGTGACCAAAATCCAAAATGCAAGAAGTCGGATGAATAGCGAACAGTATTCAGCACATGGCACTGGGCTGAGCCCAGTTCCAGCGTGATCATTGCCGCTGCGGTGGCCCTGCTGCAGCTGCTGCTGACGGTGATGGCGGCAGCGGCGGTGGCTGCTGCTGCTGTTGCTGGCCCTGCGCCAGCTGCTGACTCACGAAGCCAGGTCCTGTGTGTCTCTGCAGGTGATGCAGCCCCTGCTGCACCTGCTGCCCTGCAAACGCTGCTGCTTCAGTCAGCAGGCCATGCACGCGCTGTGTGATGGCAGGAACAGAGAACCTGCGAGGCAGACCCGAGTGACATTCCAAATGTATATCAGTGAGACCAGGGCAGCTGGTGAGAACTGGTCATGCACAAGCTACATTGCTGTTGGTCTTGCCGGTGCTGCCGGTGCTGTGCCCTGCATGTGGTGCACCTACCCGTCCTGAGATTGATTATGGTGTCATGGCAATCACACTAACTAATCGGATGTTGCCACCAAGCGCACATCCGGACTGCGTCCCCAACACTTGGCTGAGTGCGCGTTTCAATACAAAAGGCCCCAGGGCCCCAACCCACCCCGTCACCCCACACCCACGACCATGCATCACATTGCCAGAGCCTCCCCTGGAGGGTCACCTGGTCGAAAGTGTCAAGTCTACACCAGCAGCTGCTGCTCCAGTCACTGGGCAGCAGCTGCAAAACGCAGCAACACTGCTGTGTGCGAAGCCCTGTGACCATGCTTTGCCATGCATGGCGTGCCTCCAACCCTCACCTGGAGTTTGCTCCTGACAAGGCATACTTGCCGGGGTCCTCCACCCAGACATCATACTGCCAGCCATAGTCTTTAGAGAATGTGAGCTGCCGCTGCTGCAGAAGACTTTGAGGGTCTGGGGCGACATGCTGCCCGCTGATGGCATCTATAAAGACAGGGGCTTTGGGCTGTGCCATGTGTCCCCCAGATGTATCCAAGCCAACAGGCTACTGACAACGGATGGGCAGTACTGCTGCAAAGCTTTCTGCCCAACCCTGTGGACCCCTCAAGGCCGGCCAGCCAACAGGCTGCCGATGGTTGGCGAGACTGCTGGCAAGCTTGTTCCCCAATGCTGAATGCCCTGATGTCTGCCACAGCAGGGTGTTGTGTTGGCTGTTGACGACAGATGGGCAGAACTATTTGCAAGCTTGCTCCAGTTGCAGCTGCCAGCCTGGCACAGATCTACTGTCGAGGTCTTCAGGGCCACCCCGGCGTCAGATGCATGCCTTGACCAGTCGCACTCACGTTGGGGATACGTTCAGTGTACAGGCGACAACGGGCACTTCCACACTTACAAGGTTGTGTAACCGTGTACATTAGTAACCTTCGAAACCGGCATCTCGTGCTGTACCATCCACCACAGGTGCTTGATCAGATTCACCTCGTATGCTTCCGAGGCATGCTCGTAACTCCACCATGATGGAGGCAGTATGGAGACAGAAGTTGCTGCTCATTGCAGCTCTGCTGCTCGCCAGCCATGCTGCTGCAAACCAGGACCCTTGGAAGGTGATATTGCTATCTGGTGGCTGTGCCGCTCAGCAGCCAGACAGGTGGCCAGCATACACTCCAGCTGCACAATCCACACTCCAGCTGGCCCAACAGCAGATACTCAGTCCTCTGCATGCTCAGCAGCATGCCTCTCCCAGACAGCAGTCCGAGTCCCCAAGCTTCATAAGCAATCAAATTGCTTCCCTGCAGGTCCTGGGGGTGCGCCGATCAGCCACAAAGGCAGAGATCACCAAGGCGTTCAGACAGCTCAGCAAAGAGTGGCACCCTGACAAGAACAGGTCACCGGAGGCCACAGAGAAGTTCCAGCAGATATCTGCAGGTAGGTTATGAATTTCAAGCTAGGAAGTGACCCCGGCCACCAGTGGGAGGGCCTTCATGGTCATTTCAGTCTTGTGCCATTTCGGGCCTGAAAAGAAGCAGCAGTGTTGTCAAGTAGTAGGGCTATTGAAGCGACCTGCAACAGCAGCAGCCTGAACCTTTTGTTGCACCTTTCTCGTGTGCATGCAGCATACGAGCTTCTCAACGACCCTACCAAAGCCAAGACGATATGGGAAGCCTCAGGTGCGCAGCAGTCTTGGATGGAGGACAGTGCAGGAAAGCAAAGCATGTGCTGTACTGGCCAGCACAGCAGAGTTTCAGTCACCCAGCTATTGTCCAGGCTGGCTGGCCACTGCTGACATTCCTGCAGCACGGGCTGTAGCAGCCTTGTGCTGAACTGCAGCATGCAAGGGACACGGTTGGTGACGCACACCTGCTATTACGACTGCATGCATCCACTTGTCTCAACCTCATGTTGACTGCCTGCTGTACTCCCATGTATGCAGACCAAAGCAGCGCTGAGCCCTACAGTCGTTTCACTGCAACAGCTGGTACTGTGCACTATGGTGAGTATCCGTGGAGCTGGCATGTTGGTAGCCACCTTGTGAATGGTGGAGCATCCTGGCCAGTTGTGTTGCGTGAATGTTTGCAATCCGTGCAGCTCTGGGATGCAGGACAAACTGGCTTTATATATATTCCTCCAGCCCTGGCAGTACTGCTGGCAGTGTATAGCAAGAATGCGGTTGGCAACTGCACGCTGTTCTGCTGCCATTCGTTCCGCATCCCCTCAGTGCTTGATCTGGACCCAAACCGCCTGCGGGAGCTGCTGACAGCTTGGACAACTGACTGGGCTGGCAAAAACTGGCAAACGTGAGTTTATGACGGCAGCGCTGGATGATGTCAGCTCTGAACACCACCAGCAGCAGCTCCCATCAGCTGTCTATGTACACCCTGTTCAATGTGCACCTGTAGTTGCCCCCCCCCCCCCCCCCCGCCATCACCACACCACTACCATTGCACATCCTGGCCCTTGGACACATGCAACATACCATGGTGCCACAAGAGGAGCAGAGAGTCAGCACACAGTAGGGCTGCTACTCTGCGTGGGTGGGCAGCAGCCACCCCCTTGTCTGTGGCAGCCTGGCTGACATGCAGTGTGGTGCCTTTGTCCTGCAGATTTGGCCCCTTGTGGCACAGCCCTGTGGACCAGTCAGTGTGCTGGTGCATGGAGAATGCCTGGCGGCTCCCTCGCCTAACTGAGCCAGCAAGCAAACTGTGGGCAGGTTTCATGGTGAGCTGACACACACGGGAGTGGGCTGCAGCTGTGCTTACTGCTGTTGAGTGGTTCAAAGCCTTTTGCAGAGTGACTTGGGCACGCATGGGTAGCTGTATGGGCCTGTGCACATGGAGAGCAGCCGTTGTATAGCAGTACAGTTGTGTTGACCAGAGACATCCCCTGCAGGCAGCCTCCCGTTGTGTTGCCGACCTCGACCCTGCTGACCTTGACCCTGCAAGGGGCTTGCGGCGTCACTAACACATGGGTGTTTGCACAACTCAGCAAGCCCCTGCTCAGAGGCTGCCATGGTATTGTGCTGTGTCTACATCCCCTGCATGCCAGACATGTCACTGTGTCATTCTGAGGGCATCTGAACAAAAAGAAATTGTTGGTGTCTTGTGTTGTCCTGGGGTGTTGTCCCAGGGTTGAGCTTTCTGTTGCCACTTGCCGCCCTGCAGGGCACCAAGCACAGAGAGGGTGTCTGGCGGGCATGGCGGCTGTCTGGGGCTCTGTTAGAGTTCAGCAGCTGGAGCAGCCGGCAAGCCCCTTGCTTCCAGCGCCACCTCTCAAACAGCACCAGCACAGCACAGGAGGTGGCTGCGCAGCTGCAGCAGCAGCTGCTGATCAGGCGGAAGGCCCGACAGGCTGCACTGGAAGCAGAGCAGCGCAGGCAAAACCGCAAGGGCCAGCGCAGCAGCAGTACAGACGCACCCAGTGACAAGTCGGCAGCAGGGCAGGGGGTGCATGGAGCCGGCAGCTCCTGGCAGGGCTTTGCAGTCTGGGCGAGTGTGCTGGTGGCAGTTGCAGGGTTCTGCATCAGCCAGAAGAGGGTGTTGGCAGCAGTACCGCTTGCTGCAGCTGCTGGGGTGGTGTACTGTGTAAGCAGCGGAGTCCTGCTGCCGGACGAAGCAGCGGTTCAGCAGCTGGCCAGTGTGTTTGATGCAGACGGCACAGCAGCAGTACTGGTAAGCTGGGCGTACGATCTAGAAGGCATGCATGCAGCAGGAGTGGGGGTGTGCATGACACAGCATCCTGTCCTTCTGTGTGGGATGCCGTTGCAGCACACGATCAGTATGCTGTACTGAGCGCCACCAAAGCAGTCTGTTGCTGCAGCTTCGTTGTGCTCTCCACGTCTGGTGCCAGTGTGTCATAGGTGGCCATGCATGCACTGCATGGTGCTGATCTAGAGTATGCAGCTCAAATTGATGCATTGTCTAGCGGATGAAACACTTGCCTTACAGAGTCTGCCCACTCTGCCTGCCGCACGGTGCACTGCAGGTTGGCACCGGCTTTGTGCTGTTCAGCATGGCAGTCGGCCTGCTGCTGCCGTTGCTGCTGGCATCTGCAGCCTTCCTCACCATCACATGGGTGTGGGCAGCTGCCAGCACTCTGGCATTGGCATCCACCCCTGTGGTGTCCCAGTGCAGCCTGGCGCTGTGGTTCCTGGGTCAAGCCTACTTCCTGGTTGGAGGGGGCGACCCTATCAAATGTGAGTAACAGCGTCAGACGGGGCAGGGTGGGGCGGTTGGCGTTGTGCCCTGCACACCTTTCAGCTCTTGCTGCTGCGAGGTCTCCAACACCATGAACTCAAACACCTCACTCATGTACAGTTCATGTGCGCTTTCCCAGCAGGCCGCTTGCACTACACTTGCTAGGCGCCCATTCCACCTACTGAAGCTGTGTTGCTTGTTATGGTGCCTGCAGGCGCTCTGTTGGTTGTAATTGTTGCATACGGGCTCGTCAAGGCGCCAAAAGTGTTCAAGTGGTGGTTTGGGTTGCTGACAGCGCCACTGGTGCTGGGTCTAGCCTTTTCCAGGGAGGTGCTGAGGGGCTGTGGACTGTGGTGGCCAGCACCACCACCCAAAGCTGTCACCACACCACCCGCAGCAGCAGAGGCAGCTGAGCAAGCTGCTGCAGCAGCTTTGCAGCGTGCGGCAGCGGCCAACGATGCAGCGCAGCCGGAGCAGAAACTGCACACGCAGCAGGATGTAGCGCAAGCTGCCAGCATACCGCTGACTGCCCAGCCAGCAGCTGCAGGAGCAGCAGCAGCACCTGCAGCTAGCAGTCCTGAGGGGCCTGCAAGCGGCAGTACTCAGCGCAGCCGTAGCAGTGGCAGCAGCAGCAAAAAGGCGAAGAAGCGAGGGCAGCTGCTGCCTGATGGTCCCTGGTGGCCGAAGAGTTTTGGGGCTGTGGACCTGGCAGCATCTTGCCATTGGTACACTACCCTGCTGGGCTGGCACCTAGCTACACAGTGAGTGTCTGTGCTGGGGCATGTACCCAACCTGCTGGATTGTACATTGCATGGCATGGTCAGCATGCTTGAGCTTCACAGGCCCGCAGGGTGCTTGCAAGTCCCCAGAAGCAGCATTGGTTGAACATTTTTGCCATGCCAGCATGGTGACATGGCGACAGTACAAGACAAGGTGACTACTGCTGTATAGCACAGGCGCTGCGTAGAGGCTGTTGGCATGGCATCTTTGTTTCTCAGACCTATCCCAACAGCCCGCTCTGCACCCTGCGACTGCTGTCTCATGCTTGTGCAGGGCCCTGGGTGTGGCTGCCATCAGCTGCAAGCTGACGGTGCTGACGGTGCTGCTGGCAGTCACTTCGGCTGCATTGGGGGTGCCTATGAAGCTGCTGACCCTGCAGACCACAGTGCAGCTGCTGTTGCTGCGCGGCGGCATTGCTGTGGGATTGCTGTGGAAGCTGCTGCCATTGGCCAAGGGGATTGGAGGAGCCCTGCAGTAATGCCAGCACTGTACTGTGAGGAGAGTGTTTTTTATTTTTCCTAGGGTTTGGCTGCATGATCATTGGTGATTGCTGCAGAGAGGTCGAGGAGGGAGGTTTGCGACATGCGTGTGTGGCATGTGCGTGTGAGTCTGTACAGAAGACATGCCCAGGCTTTGAAGTAGGGATCGTTCATCGCCCGCACCAAATGTGGAAGGGACAGTGTACCTTTTTTGAAGCAGGCATGGTGTGCCTGCTGCAGGCATTGTGGCATTGCTGCCAGCACTGAGTGCTCTCACATACCGTAAGGTGTGTAGCTCACCTGCATCACATAGTGACCAGCCGCGCTCTGTGAAGGTGGCCTGCAATTGCATGCATATAGCGCACTGCATCACATGCAGGCTGTGTCCATCATTGTGTATTCTTTGTTTTCGTGGCTCGCCGAGTGTCGGCGACAGCCCAGTCCCTGGATGCAATCTGCAGGGGCCAGTCGGCACAGCAGGACAGCAGTGTGTGGCTGCGGTCTGGGGTGGTGTATGCAAATGGTTGTCTACACTCTTGCATAAGCTTTGAGGTCAAGCCTGCATGCACAGTGCATTTGGATCTGCTGCAACAACAACCCAATGGTGGCTCATCTGCAAGGGATTTGAAAGGCAGCACTCTCCTCTCCCGCTTTTGGGAACTCGCCTGGCTGGCTTGAAGTACACTGTGATGCAAGCAGTAACTGACCAGGCGCAAGCATGCTTAGGACACCACTCAGCGACGGATCTGGCGCGGGTTGCACGGCACATGTACAGCTGGTACATGCATGTGCTTGTGTGCGTGAGGAAGGCAACCCTGTCTCAGCCCATTGTGGAATGGAGCGTTCATCGTCATCATAGTCCATGTAAGATCATTTGTTGGTCGTGTAGGTCGATCCAGTGTCATCAGTACACACTAGCGTGGCCCATGTCACATGATGTGGCCCATGCATGGGCATGAAAACCCGCCTTCCACCCAGTGGTCATGCCTGATGGAGTGGTGTTGTGGCATGCAGCATTGTGCGACGATAACATCTGCTTCACTGAGCTCCCTCCGAACCAGGTCAGCTTTGCGACGGTTTTCAAGGGTACCCTTGTACCGGTACACGCGGTGTGCACATGGTGCAACCACGTAGCCAACGGATGCAGTCAGCAAACAAACAAACCGCACATTTTATATCTCAACGAGCAGTAGATACCGCTACAAGCACACCTTGCTGGTCTGTTCCGAAGCAGATGTTCCGTCACCTGGCAGTTTCGTTTACCGGTTCCGGCCTTTGTTGTGCCACTCCACAGTGATTACCTGCATAACTTTCACTCATGTTGGAGTTGCACAGGTCTTGGCGACCTCATTCATTGCTGTTGCTGCTGCTGGTGCAGCAGGGAGTGGTAGTGACAGCTACAGTGACATGTCGGCTCAATCTGGAGGGGTATGGATACACCACAGGGCTGAAGGCTGCGCAAATTGCATGCTCTGGAGGCATGATCAAGGCTGCTGCACACCCAATCTTGGCCACTTTCAAGCGCAGCTTTTCTGGTGTGCAGTGGACTAAAACTGACGGTTGTGGCGTTGGAAATAGGAGCTGCTTGTTGACAATCTGTGGCGACACTGCAGCAGTGTTTGAGACTGCTACAGTAGCGCACGTCAACGTCTCAAATGTGGCGCAGTCCTTGGTGTGTTTGGGAGGCCGCAGCAACATCACCTTCCACAGGGCTGACTTCCACAGCAACACGGCCCGTTGCATATCAGTCCTGCAGCAGCCAGTGAACGCCACTGTGCGGCTGCACCTCAGCAAGTGTGTTTTCACTGACAACCGCGCACTTGTTGATGTGGGTGGCGTCCTTGCACTGGCTGGTGGTACGGCGGTGGTGGAACTCAGCACATTCTCAGGCAACTCTGCGCAGCTAAGTGGTGGGGCTATCAGTGCGACAAACACATCACACCTCAAGCTCCTGTCTTGTTTGCTCCAGAACAATACAGGTACGTGTCAGGGTTGGTAGGAGTATGTGCTGGCCGGACACTGTGTAGCAGCCAGTATGATAGGCGACGGAAGGGCAGCTGGCTGCACTGCACAGGAAGCCAGCAGAGAGCACGCGCAGAATTGAACTTGGGGGACGAGTTCTGTAAATTCAACGAACACGAAGTCAAAGCTGCTGATTACATACTGCCGCTTTGTTTCCCAATACTTGTGGCGTGAAGCTGTGTATGGTGGAGCCTTATACATAAGTGATCAGGCACAACTGTCTGTCCGCGCCTCCACTCTGCAAGCCAACAAAGCAACCTTTGGTGGGGCCATTTTGCTGTTCTCCACGGCGGCAGGTAAGTTTGCAGACAGTACCGTATCTTCAGCAGCGGTGTCGAGCTGGTGATTGCATACACTGCTCGTGACATGCCACCAGTTTGGTGTTGACCCATAGTCAAGAAAACATATGATGCCAGATTGACTGGCAACTGGGCAATGTCTCGCTCACATTGTACAACCTGCACGAGTTGTTGCACATGTGCAGCATCAGCTAGATGCGTCTAGGCGACCAGCAATGTGTTTCTGCATGTGCCGTCAGGTGCCTGGCGCCATGGTGCATGCATGGTTCTGCCAGGCGTATTCAGGATAACTAATTGCCTCGCACTACGTCCTAGTAATATCATGCTGGTGTGCTATGCCGTGTGTTGTGTTGCTCACAGCCGACATCGCGCACTCCAACATCACAGGCAATGCCGTGGACACAGCTGGCGGTGGCATCTATGTCAGCGACTCCGCAAGGCTCAACTTAACTGACAGCAGGTTGGTCGCCAATGCTGCACAGTTACACGGTGGCGGCATAGGAGTGTGGCTAGAAGCGAAAGTCCACGTCGTACGGGGAGTGATTGCTGACAATGTCGCTGGGGAGTACGGGGGTGCTGTTAGTGCCACAAATGTTACCACCCTCACAATCGTGGGATCAAAAATTCATAACAACACGGCGAGCACACATGGAGGTGGGGTGTTGACTAGCAATGCAAGTTTGGTCCTTATCAGCAACACCGTGTTTACAAACAACCGCGTGGACGTGGATGGTGGTGCACTTGGGGTGTTGGGATCTGCGACGGTGCGCCTTGAAGGCTGCTTGATCCACAACAACACAGCTACGTATGCAGGAGGCATTGATGTTGAGGACAATGCTACCCTGCAAATGGTTGCCACCAACCTCACCGGCAACACAGCCGAGTCGGGTGGTGCTATGTGGACTGGCGGCAACAGCAGCACCCATGCAGATTCATGTGTCCTCGCACACAATGTAGCTGCCTCAAGCTTGAGTAAAGGCGGCGCGGTACGCATGCATGATGCTTCAGAGGTTCGACTCAAGGACGTTCTATTGGAAGCAAATGAGGCTGAGTTTGGAGGGGGGGTGTTTGTTGCAGAAAGTGCAATGCTACACATGACTGCAACTAATCTGACCAACAACACAGCTGGCCAGTCGGGTGGTGCTATGAACACTGGTGGGGACAGTAGAGTCCAAGCAGTGTCATGCAGTTTTGCACACAATAAAGCTCAAAGTGCAGGTGGCGCGGTGATGATGTGGGAAGCCTCCAGCCTCCTTCTCCAGGACGTTGTTCTTGAATGGAACATGGCGACTGATGGAGGGGCTCTAGGTGTTCATCAGAGCGCAACACTGCGCATGGTTGCAAGTAACATGAATAGCAACACAGCTACCCAGTCGGGTGGTGCTATGTGGACCGCGGCCAAAAGCAGCATCCAGGTAGAGTCCTGCGTCCTGGCGCGCAATGTAGCTCTAGAATCCAGTGGTGGTGCGGTGTCCATGAAAGCTGCTTCCAACTTGCGCGCCAAGAGTGTTGTGTTTGAAGCAAACAAGGCCAAGTTTGGAGGGGTTTTGGAGCTGGCAGACAGTGCAACTCTACACATGACTGCAGCCAACTTAACCAACAACACAGCTGGCATATCAGGTGGTGCTGTGTACATTGATGGCAACAGTAGCGCTCAAGCAGTGTCATGCACTTTTTCACACAATGAAGCCCAAGCGTCAGATGGTGCAGGTGGCGTGGTGGTCATGTGGGGTGCCTCCAGCCTCCGGCTCAAGGATGTTGTGCTGGAAGGAAACAAGGCAATTAATGGTGGGGCTGTGAGTGTTTGTGAGAATGCAACACTGCACATGGTTGCAGCCAACATAACTAGCAACACAGCTGCCTGGTCGGGTGGTGCTATCTACACCGAGGGCAACAGCAGCATTCGTGCAGAATCATGCATCCTTGCGAACAACATTGCCAGTGAGTGGGATGGTGGTGCTGTTGCAATGTGGGAGGCAGCAAGAGTGTGGCTTGATAACGTTGTCATCCAAGCAAACAGGGCTAGAGCTGCGGGGGGTATCAATGTTGGGGAAGCTGCCACACTGCATATGGTTGCAACAACTTTGGCCAACAACATTGCCCTCCTGTCTGGAGGCGCTTTGTTTGGCCGTGACAAGAGCAACATGATGGTCGCAGGATGCACCATGGCAGGCAACATCGCAGGGGTAGATGCTGGGGGTCTCTGTGCTATTGATACAGCCCATGTGAAGGTTTGGAACACAGTGTTTCTGCGCAACAGAGCAGTCAGGGGTGCGGCAGTGAGCCTTGGGCAAGGAGCCTATGTCAAGCTGCATTCATGCGCCTTCACCAACAACTCCGCAAAGGATTTTGGGGGTGCTGTCAATCTCATCAACTATGCACAGATGTCTGCAACATCCTGCACTTTTCACCACAACACAGCAGGCACCTCAGGGGGTGCGATCTCCACAGCACAATCTGGCAAGATTGAGTTGGTGGGGAACACACAAGGTGTTGGCAACATGGCATTATGGGGGGGTTTCCTCGGAATGGAAGGCGACAGTCAGGCAGACTTGGTGGGTGCTTCCTTCGCTCGCAACAGGGCGAGCAAGGATGGGAAGGGCGGATGTCTTTATGCAACAGACAACACAGTTGCAGTCATGCGTAACAGCACCATCACTGGCGGAGTACAGCAGCTGGGTGTTGTTGGGGGAGGCTTCAGCCTGCTCAAGAATGCTACACTGTTTGTGTCATCAAGTACGTTGTCGCGCCTACATGCCACCAAGGGTGGAGGAATTGCCGCTTCTGGCACCAGCACAGTGAATGCCCGCGATTGCAAAATGTGCGACATTACCGCAGACGAGTACGGTGGAGGCTTGTATTCAGAGACCTCTGGGCGCATCACTTGGATAGGAGGGTCGTTTGTGCGCACACATGCCCAGTATGCAGGTGCAATGAACATCAGATTTGGCAGTGCAAGCGTGGCTGGCACCAGGTTTGAGCACTGTCGGGCAAGCAAGGGCGGCGGCTGCCTTTATGTAGAGGCGTCAGCTGACGTCAGCCTTGACAACTGCACCATGCGCAGCTGCACTGCAATGGACCACGCTGGTGGAGCCATGTACATCACTGACACAGCCGGCGTCAGCCTTGACAATTGCAACATTACCCACAGCCGCAGTGTGCACTATGCTGGAGGCGCAATGGGCATATTTATGGGTGCAAGAGTGCACATGCGCAGTTGCCGCTTGGAGCACAATCAAGGTTTAACGGTTGGTGGTGCCGTGGTTGCACAAGATGATTCACACTTGGATGCAGCTGACTGCACAATTTTCAACAACTCTTGTGTCGACAGAGGGGGTGGTTTGGGCTTCATTGGCAAGGCGTCTGCTCAGTTGACGAACTGCTTGGTCTCAGGCTGCTCTGCCGACAGAGCTGGAGGAATGTCTCTTGAAGATCAGGCAGTAGTCAGCCTGGACCACACACAAATCACCCGCAACACGGCAGCTTCATATGGTGGAGGTGTTTTGCTTAGCAGCGGCGGTTTCAATGGCTTGCAGATGCGTGCTGCAGTGCTGAACAACAAGGCCCTGGCAGATGCAGACATTGCAGTATTGCCCATCAACCTAGCAAACATGAACAGCAGCACAGTACTGGGCTATATCAGCCGCTTGCGGGCTGATGAAGGCTTGATCGATGTGGCTCTGCTGGTTACTGGTCCTCACAAGCTGCCGGCTACAATCGTTGAAGTGATTGCTATGCTTGAAGGTGTGGTCTTGCGCAAGGCATTCAGCGGCGATGATGGCATGGTGCATCTACCCGTGAAGCTATTGAAACCTCCAGGTGTGATCAGCACAGGCTTTGTTTGGATGTAAGCTGTTGGTGCACCATGCTTCACCATGTGCAAACATACATGCTTCTACCCCTCAGTAAGTGGCCTGCTACTGCTCGGCAGTGGCAGGCTGCTCTTGCTCTTGCTCCTGCTGCTGCTACTGTCAAAGGTTGCATGAGCAAACAAGCATAGAATGTCAAGCCCATGCAGTTATGTTCTGAAAGGGGCCATGGTGTTCTTGTCTCCACATGTCCAGGTACATACGTTGTTGAGTTCTCGTCACCTCGCTTTGATCTCCCTGCCATCAACATCACAGTCCATGTGGCCGAGTGTGGGCTGGGTGATGTGACTGTCAGCACAGGTGACGCCTGCCAGACCTGCGGCCGTGGCTATTACTCATTCAACCCGCTGAACAGTACATGCGACATGTGCGTACCCAACGCCGAGTGTGGGAACTCAACCGTGCTGCCTATTGAGGGGTTTTGGTCAAGCTCCCCGCGCTCAACACAAATGCACAGGTGAGTTGGCAGGCGCTCTGCTGAGTTGAGTCGGGCTTGAAGACTGGACGGTTCGGCTTGCTACCTGTCCTCTGTGTTGCTGCTGCTTGATTTTGCCTACCCCCCCCCCCCCGCGTGCTTGGTCAACAATTTCAAACTCACACTGAACTGCAGGTGCTTCAATCCAGAGGCTTGTCCAGGAGGCACCTACAAAGAACGGCAAAATGGCACAGCACAGAATGGCTCAAGCACGCATCTGTGCGCACAAGGCTACACCGGCAATCTCTGCGCGGTGTGCGCGCCGAAGTACGGCACCGTCAAGGCGTTCACCTGCAAGCCGTGCATGAAGCCTGCCGCCACGATCGCGCTGTACGCACTGGCTGCGCTCGTGATGCTTGTGGTGGTGAGTGGTGGTTGAAAAAATATCATTTGGCGACGCACACGTTGCACGACGCAATGCTACTACCCTTTTGGTGGCACAAGTCGCAGGATATAGATTCGCACCTTTTTGACCGGGCAATCCCAGATGAGTAAGTGTTCGTCGTGTTCGTCGTGTGTGGCGTGTAAACCATAGCGTGAAGCAGCTGCCGGTCGATGTTGAACGCGGCCTCACTTACCATAAACTTCAATGTTGCTGTGCGTTATGGCTGTTGCTGCTTGCAACGCCTGCAGGTCCGTTTGCTGTCGGCCCTGGCACTGGCTGACTCAGGCCCTGTGGTGCCTAACCAAACAAGGGCCGTGGATCTGTGCAAGCCACTGGTTGTCTATGGGCAGTACCTCTTCATCATCATCAACATCAACTCTGTGCCATACCCGGCAACCCTTTCACAGCCCATTCAATTTGTTGGCTGGTTCTGGTCCAGCGCATCTTCAAATAGCCTTGGGCTGGATTGTGTGCTGCCCCGCACTGCAGCGCTGCCACTTGCGATGCAGAAGACTCTGTTCTCGCTGCTCATGCCTGTGGCAATGCTACTGGTGCTGCTGCTGTTGGATGCGCTCTGGTCGCTGGTGATGCGCGAGCGTACAACAAGGGGTCGGCAGGCGCGCACGGTCAGCATGCGTGATAGGTTTCTCAGCCTGTCCCTGTGCATCTCCTTCCTATTCCTGCCAACCTGGGCACATGCAGTATTCTCTTTGTTCACCTGTGTCCCGCTAGATGTGCCGGTCACCCCTCCATACGCTGCAGATGCAGTGGGATCCTTCCTGGCACAAGATATGAGTGAGCGTTGCTACGCACCGGGTGGCTATCACAGGGCTTACGCACTCGGTCTGGGCTTGCCATTGCTGATCTTGATCTGTTTCATCCTGCCAGCAGGGCTGTTTGTGTTCATCTGGCGCAGCAACGGCCGGGGATTGCTTGTTCAGGATCCCTTTAGGAAGCAGTACGGGTTCCTGTATAGCTCATGGCGAGTTGTCTGGTGGGAGTCTGTAGTAGTGGTGCAGACAACCATTCTTGTTATGATAGGCACATTTGGTTATGCTTTGGGTGTCTACTTTCAACTACTGGTGATTACAGCAGCCTTAGCCATTATTGGTGTGCTGTTGTTCCTAGTCCTGCCGCACAACAGCAAGGTCGCCGCCTCTGTGACCCTCCTCAGTATTGCAGTACTTTTCACCACGGCGTTCTCCTGTCTTACATTCCTGCCATACCGCAACATCACACCGGCATATGGCTACACAATGGCCATGGGTGTGTTTGTGCTCGTGATCAACATTGCGTTCGTGTTGTCTACTCTCTGGCGGCTGCTGCGGCTTTTGCTGTGTGGCGATCGCATGCGGCGCCTGTTTAGTTGCTGCTGCGCCAGGTTTGCACCCTGCTGCTGTGGGCTGTGCCGGCAGCCAACACGGCCTGCTTGTATAGATGCCTGGCACTTGCCATGCCTGCATGGGCATGGGGCACCTTCAGCTCCAGCTGCTGCAACAGCAGCAGGTGGCATAGCAGGATGCTGCAGCTTCAAGCTGCACCCAGCAGCTCCCCCGGTTGAGAGTGCCAAGGGCTCGGGGAGCACAAGCCATGGGCAGCTGCGGCCGCCGCCGGCTGCAGCGCTAGATGCATGCTGAGTTTTGAGCAACATGCATTTACAGGCTTGCCACTTTGGCAAGAGGCGGGAGACGGCTGCAGGAATGGATATTTCTTAGGCTGTAGTTGATGATTGAATGGACTGTAGTAGTTGTTGAAACTGTCCATCGTTTGTGCGGGTGTTGTCACTGCCAACTTGCTACCTGATGATCAGGTACAGTGTAGTGGGTGATCTGCTTGAAGGTAGCATCAAGTTGGTGGTGGGAGGTGGAGCAGGGGGTTGGTGCATCAAGGAAGTTGCGTGTGTCACCATCGTCACAGATATGTAGTGCCATGTAAGGGTACTGCTCTCAACATGGACACCAGGTGCAGCACAATGAACAACAGCAGCAGGCCTTTCAACCTTTGAAAGGCTTGCCAACGCCTCAGTAAAGCCACAGCAGACAATGCCGCACATGACCAACACCTCACCGAACATCACACGATAACAGCCCCACCGCGTGCTGCAGCAGCAAAGCAGCGACTGCTGGCAGCTGTTGCCCATTCAAGGCATAGGCCATTGACCAGCATTCAAGACTGCACCCACACTCCTGCTCGAACAACTGCACAAAAAATAAAAAACCAAGCTGCCAAAACATACTATCTGAACCATGGGCCACCCATGCCTGGCAGCCCATGTGCCCCACAAACAACAAATCTTTGGATGAAGTCAAGACAGCAGATCATGGTGTGCAGTACGTCTCCACACCAAGGGGGTGGAGTTAGGGTTTGGGCCCTACCCCCCCCCCCACCTCATAACCACCTTGTCAGGCTGCACCAGTAGGATGCCGGGCACAGCATACCAGTGTGCTGTAGCACAGCACAGGGCTGTGCACAGCGCATACCACCCACAAACACACTGCCAGGCCATGCCCCACCGCATGTCGTGCTACAAGTACAGGGACGCCGAGAACATGATGCCACGCTTCAGCGTCTCGTTGCTGGCCTCAAAGCGCACCGCCAACTCTTCATCACCGATCACACGAGCTGCTCGCGCCAGCTGCTGCATCAGCTCGTCCAACCGCCGCGCCACACGGATGATGCTGCCCTCAAAGATGTCTGTCTTGGCAGCCACCTGCACGTCAGCAACAGACCAGGAAGGGCGTGCACAGAAGTGATGCAAGGACGCCGGGTGATATTCAACTACCGAAACAAACAGGGCAACTTGCTTGAAGCCAGGTCACCCCAGCGCGGCCTTGCAAGCACAGGCGGCGCTACAACATTGCCAAGGTTCCAAAGATTCAAAGATATGTGGAAGCAGCCACACATAGTCATTGATGACACCACCAAGACTGCGCTACACCTGATTGATGCAGGTGCTAGATTCTGCGGCGAAAAGACTCATTCACTGTAGCAGCTTGTTTCTAAGAGGGTACGCACCTCAGCAAAACTCTTGCCGTGGCTCCAGTCATAGAAGACGTCCATGAGAGTGGGCTTGAAGGAGTCCAGGTAGACCTCGTCGTCACACTCCAGCCCAGCATCACGCTGCATGGCAGCTATACTCAGCGCGGTGTCCTGCAGCAGCGAGCGGCCAGCACACGGAGTGAACTGAGGACCATGTGCAACAAGTGCAGGAAGGCAAACTTGCCATGTGGTGTGACCCCATTGATGTTTGGGCAAGCGCTCATCAAACGTAAGGGGAAAGACACAGAGACAGATGCCGCATGCCGCAACACCAGCGCAGAAAAGGGCTGCAAATCGATCACAGTCTGCATAGCACAGGTGTCCGCAGTCCTATCAGTCCTACCTGCAGCTGCTTCAGCGGCTCCGCAAGCTTCTTGGCTAGCATGATCTGCACACAGCAGCACAGCACACCAGTGCACTGGTAAATTCAGAGGTCCTACCTCTTCACACCACAAGCTCTTGACTATCCACTAAGCCCGTCGCCATGGCTGGTTTCGTTGCAGCCCAAAGACAAGGCTGCAGGCTGCAGCATGTCGGTTGTGCAACTTGTGTCTGCCTATCAGAATTCACAATCTGCCTGAGGCAAGGCGAAGTGTCCGTAGTTGTGCACAACCAATAGTGTCATGGTGTGCACCGCACTTCACTTTTTGCTTGAAGACCCCAAGCGGTGGGGTCCCAGCAGAACCCTCAAGTTCAAAACCTTCTGATTCACTTCCATGTCAGGGGCCTCACCTCCTCTGTGGACTTGTCACAGGGCACGAGGCAGCTGACCAGCGCCAGCAGCTGGTGCTTGTCCAGGCCGTGGAAGCAGCCATTGAACATCAGCTCTGCACAAACACACCAAAAAATTCTGGGATCAGCATCAATGCCTTACCTGAAACATTCGTGACCAGGCACAACACTCTGCACCTTGGATTTTGTGCGCGCAGCACACATGACCTGGCGCACAATGCGCACTGCAAGGACAGAGGCCACTCAGCCCACATCTGTGATGAAGGTGAACAAGAGCCGGCTCGAAAGCGTGTCCGCCACTTGGCCAGTTGCACAACCTCACTCTGAGACCCAGCAACCCTACCTGTGGACAGCAGCTCGTCTGTGGTGTCAATCTCACAGGCAGCACGTCCCTTGAGCAGCACAGTGCCCTCTGCGTTGATGTGCTTCAGCTTCTGCAGCACTGACATGCGCGCCTTGGCCTCCAGCTTGAACTGGGCCAGCAGGGTGCCCTGCACTCAGGGAGGCAAACAGGAACCGCAAAATGACAAAAGACAGCAGCACAGGAGCAGGGAACAGCAAACCTTGAGAACTTGACAGGAGCGAGGGGGGCATAATCGCTACAATGTTCGTACTCAAGGTGAGGGCGCTGCCCCGCACAGCAGCAACATGGCAGAGGCGCAACTGCGCGTCCCATCAAAGCGCGTGCTACTGCGCACAAGACTTGGACGCAGCAAGGGAACATCTCTGCATGCCAACCAAAGCATTCTCAACCGATCAACACACCCACACACCTTGAGCTGCTGCCTGATCTCCTCCGCGCGCTCGTCCAACGCAGCCTTGCGTGCATACAGCGCAAAGCGCTCGCTGTCGCGCTCAGCCTGAAACACTGCGAGCGTGATATGGCGGGAAGGGGAGGGGGGCCGCGCACAAGGCAGACAACAATCAGAGAATATGTGCTGTTGGTTGAGGTGCTGACATGTGCAGGCTGCACCCACCAGAACATTGTGCCGGTGAGGCCAGGAAAACAGTGAGACCCTGCAGCATAGTGTGCTGTGGCCTTGGCTGAAACGAACCTCTCTCCCTAAGCTGGTATAAATGACCTTTACCATCTAGGGCTTCCAACACCATCAACATTCACTATAGCATACTCAATCTCTGTGTGCGTGTGTGTGCTCAAGACGTGCCTTGGGCAAGGACTTACCAGGGTTCTTTGCCAGCTGCTGCTCCAGCTCGTTCATGTTCTGGATGGCACTCACAAGCGTCGGGTCGTCAATGCCCATGTCAGTCACAGGGTCCAGCAGAGGAATGCCGTCAGGGTATCGCTTGGCTATATCCTGCACAAAGGCAGCAGGGCCACAGAAGAGGTGCGGAAATCTCAGGGGTAGGTCAGCAAGGGCCAGGGGTTGTGTCCCTGACACATCGATACCAGGTCAGCATTTGTGGAAAGGGGCAAGCACACTTAGCCTGCGGGTGTCGTGTCTAAATCCAGGCCGCACTGACTGTCACAGCCTTGTCTCTGCTGGCTTGCTCCCCTTACAAGCAACCCCAGGAGCGATCCAATTCCCCACTGATCCCCCACTTGCCACCCATTCACCTACTCCCCACCCACCTGCAGCACACACAGCAGGCTCTGCCTGACCTCCGCTGGCCGGATGTCGTCCGGCAGCGTCACCCTTAAGCTGCTCAGCGCCGTCACTAACGGCAGCAGCACAGGCATCACCGTCAGCTCCGCACTGCTGCCAGCATCAGCAGCAGCAGCAGCCGCCTCTGCCTCCTCCTTCACAACCCCCGCTGCTGCGTTGCCATTTGCTGCCGGCGCTAAATCTGCGACACCTATCGGCTGCGGCCGCACCATGCCTGCTGCTACGGTGCCCGCCTTGCAGGGCAGCAACGTGTCGACGATGTAACAGGACGCTGCGTTCGCTGCAACTGCTTTCACGTCGACGTCGACGCCGTCGGCTCCTGCGGCTGCGGCTGCAGCTGCGCTGGCAATCGCGGCACCGCCGTTGACTGCTGCGTTGGTCTTGGGCGCCTTTCTTAGCACGCTGACCACAACACCCCAGCCCCAGTCCTCCTGCAAGGTGTTTGCAAAGACACTATGCTCAGTACTTTGGTCAGGGCATCTCGCACCAGAAAAGCAGTGACACTGCTGAACTTGATTGAACCTGTTCTGCACATGCATGTATGTGAAAAAGCCCAGCAGGACATACTTTCAGTGACCCATCTGCTGTGCTCAGCCAGCATGAGCGGCTTGCGATTGCTTTATGACATATCACTGCCGACACACCTGCCCCTCCTTGACGCGTATGATGCGCCCCGGCCGCAGGAACGCCAAGCATACGCTGGGGTCCTGCACTGCCGTCTGCACCTGCAGCTGCGCGTCTGCAAGCTTCTCCCGCAGCTCCTGCACAGCACAGCACGCAGCACAGCACAGCACAGCACAGCCCCAGCCACATCAGCCACCACCACCACCGACATGCACCACACTGTGAATGAAGGACATGATGAATTGTGGGCTGTGACAGCTGTCGAGACAACTGGACAAATTGTCAGGAGTTGGTCAACCACATGAACCCCCTCAGTCACTGCCCCCTGCCCCCGCCCTCCCAGTCACACTGTGCGGCGACAAGAGCGCCTCGTGTGGCAGCGCAATCAAACTTCGGCCGCTGCCAGCCCGATAGGCCGACACAACGCCAGGCCATGCAGTCAGCCAGCATTCCGCCTGCACATCACCGTGCCTTCAACAGCACGAAGAGCTGCAGATTGTGCCCAGCGCACCGCACTCAGGTTTGGGCTGCCACCCTTAGACAATGAAGCTTGAAGGCATCAAGACATCGCTTACCTTGTACTCACTGATGGCATGCTGCCCCTCCACCTGCAGCTCCCCTGACTGCTGCTCCAGGTCCTTCAACTCAGCTTCCAACTGCGGAAAGCACAGCACAGCACAGCACAACACAGCATAGCGCAACGCAACGCAAAGTGAGTTGCAGCTCCGCAGGATGATGACAGAGACAACTAGCACAGCCCAGTGCTACACGGCGCTGCACAGCAAGGCACAGCGCTACAGCGCGCCACTTGGGCCATAGTCGCACCGCGCAGACATAGCGCCCGATAGTCGCCCACCACAGGCACCTGCCATCACGACAAAAGTTGTGCTGCTGTGTTTCATGGGCTGTTTGGCGTGCAGACTCATCACCCAGCAATGGGACAGCACCCACCCCACCCCGCCTTCAACAAGGCAGCTAGCATCAATGCCAACGACCCTCTCTAACCGCCTTGCCGCACACTGCATGTGCATCACTCACCCTCGGCCGAGCAGCCTCCTGCTGGAACTGCTGGAAGCTGTGGGCGATGACATACTCCAGGCTGTCAGTGCCGCCCTCCACACGCTTCAGCAGGTTGAGCAGCGTGTAGTAGCTCAGCCGGAAGCTGGACAGCAGCGGGTTGGGCTTGCCCTGCACGAGGGACATAGCATGCAGGCACACTCACAGGCTGTCTGTGCAAATGTGAGGAGAGCGTTGCCATAGTGACGTTGCCAGTGCAGGGTGCTGTCCACCCCCACCCCGACCCCCACCTCGCACACAAACACCTCATGTGCACGCTCACATGCCCGCGCCAGGCAGTAAGCTACTCAGTGCTCTTGTCACCAACGTTGCAGCCATATGTGCATGCTTGTGGCCTTCTCCTGCAGGCCGCCACCACGCCCTCCTACTCACCGCCATGAGCCCTTGGCAGGTGTCCTTATCCAGGTCGTCATCCGCGCACACGATGACGGTGCCCCTGTCGTCCTTGCCACGGCGACCTGCGCGCCCACTCATCTGGATGTACTCCCCACTGCTAATGTACCTGTGGGGATAGGGAGGGGCAGTTGCAACAGACGCAGATGCATCAACACCCTGACAAGCGCCAAGCAGGACCAGCAGACCCACCACAACCTGACGATGCAGCTGTAGATCACATCACGATGCAGCGTCCGGTCTCCACAGTTGCGTATGCAACCGTCGATAAGCGTCGCGTGAGGCACACACAGAAACCCTCCTTGTGGCCAAGCGGTTGCGGGGGAAAAAGTTGCTGAGGCAAGGTCATGCCTGTGCATGACACTTGCCCACACAGCCATGCAAGTGCATGCTCATCCCAGTAGTGGCTGCTGGCTGATAGCTGAGTAGGGATCGTGTGTCTTGTCAATTGTCACTTGTGCTCCTCATCCTGGATTCTCATCATCACAGAATTGGTGAGCTCCGAAGTATCTCATCAGCCCCCCTTGCTCACCTCTCCTCCATGCCGTCGAACTTCTTGAGGGACGTGAACACCACTGTGCGTGCAGGCATGTTGAGGCCCATGGCGAAGGTCTCCGTGGTGAACAGCACCTTGATGAGACCCTCCTGCAGATGGAGGAAGGAAGGGTAAGGGGCAGCACGCACACCACACAAAACCCTCAAATGTGTATGACTGTGTGTGTTAACTGACAGCACATGAATCGCATGGGGACAGCGGCAGCCTGTCAAGGCTCAGACAATCCCTGCGGTCGGGTGAGCAAAGCTGTTGCATGCAAGTTGGGTGTCTTCAAAGATGACCAGCTTAAATCACCCTGCCGACACATACATGTCTCTGTAGGATTGCTTACGTCGCACACCACCACGACCACCTGAGGTGTATCAGATAGCATGACAGACATCCCCAGCATATGTGCACACAGCCTGTGCTTACTGATTCACGTTGTCTCACGTTGCGCATGTGCTGTAGTGCACTGCCCATGTGTAAGGCAGAGAGGATATATGTGTAGCCAGCCTGTAGGCAACATATCAGTCGCATGCAAGCAGTTTTGTACCTGGAACAGGATCTCAATGATCTCCTTCAGGATGGGCAGCAGGCCACCATGGTGGACACCGATGCCGCGCTTGAGGATGCGCAGCATGTGGCACAGAGCCGGCAGCTGCCTGTCCGCAGGGCTCAGCACTTCAAGCATGTTGTTATACACCTGCACACAAATTGGCGATGGTTATTGCAAACAAGCGTGGGGCAAAGAGGTTGGTACAAGTTGCTGCAGGGGGATTGACACAAGCAAACAGAGCGTGGTGCGAGGCAGGATGGCGACTCTGCATGCTGTGCGCACACAAGATCGACGCCTGGTCCATGACCAACGATTTGTGGCATGGACGCCAGCCTGCAGTTGATTCTACCATGATGCACATGTTGCTCATGCAGTGGAGCAGACAGACCATGTCATGCTACGCATACGACTGAGCACGCGACTGCTTCCAGGCATGCACATCCCCTAGACACAGACCCCACACCTCACACAAGCAACCACCACCACCATAATCATTGCGTCAGTTGCCGGTTCATGTTGGCAAGGCCCACCGCCAGCAACGCCCCCTGTGCAGACACCATCCCTGCTTGACAAAGATAACAATTTCAGGCCACATACCGTCTCTATCGCCTCGGCCTCCTCTCCGTTTGCAAACGACAGGTTGCCGTAATCCGGGTTGGCACAGGCCAGCGCATACTTTTCACACTCGCGCCTGCACAGCACAGCACAGCGCAGCAGAGGTCAGCCACGCTTCTACTGCTGAAACATGTGCAGACATGAAACATACCCGGGAACTACCCCTAGGCATGTCTATTCCATACAAAACACAGCACAAATCGAAGAAACACAGGGCCCACACCGCACTCACTTGCTGAACGAGAAGACCAGCAGCGGCTCCTGGTGGCTGCTCTGCAGCGTGCGCAGCAGCTTGGTCAGGTGCTCCTGCATGTCCAGGATCTTCTCCTGGTACTTCTTCTTGCCTCCCTTACCACGGCCCCTGCCGCCTCCCCTGCCACCACCACCACCACGCCCGCCGCCTGCATGTGTCGATCAGCGCAAGCAGAGGTAGGTGAGCACAAGCAGAGGTAAGGGTGAGCACAAGCAGACGCCAGCATGTGTTGGCATTGTCAAGCAGGATAGATGGCTCGAGCATGCACCAAAGCCAGCGGCTGCTATGCGTGCCTCCACGTCCAGCACCCCTGGCGCATGCGTACGCCGGCAGCAACTGTCAGCAACCCAAACTGCTCCTCGCAGCCAAGAACTGCAACATGCTCATACTACCGTACCTACTGCCAACTGCCAACAGCACCCACCTTTCTTCCTGCGTGCGCCCGGCACATCCTCTGTCCCGTCCTGGTCATCTGCCTCTGCCCGCTCCTTGTCTGCCTCCATGGTGTCCTTCATGAGCTGGAAGTTCTTCTCAATGAACCCCTTGTCACCCATGACCTGCACACAGCACACACACAGGGCGGTCCTTGACACTGGCCATTGCCTTCCAAAGTGACCCCTTGCAATGCATCAAGTGACCCCTTGCAATGCATCAACACATGTCCCTGGGTTTGTGCTGGGGACTGTCTGTGCAGTACTTTTTCTTTGGCAGGTGCAACACAGGGGACCATGGCACCCAGTTCAAAGGTTGAGCAAGCGCACGCACAGCTCTGACTTCGTGCACAAAACAGCCAAAGCAATGCCACCGTGCTGGACTGCTGAAGGACATTGCCTGTGAGCAAGAGGAACTCATGCTCTGCAAAATGCAAGTGGGGTGACTGTCACCCACCTTGTACAGCCCCTGGCCCCCGATGGGGCACACATAGTGCTCGAGGGGTGTTGGCCTGTAGTCTGTGTACACCACGTGGCAGGGCTGCTTGTGGAGGTATGCCACCCACTGGCTGAACTCGTTGGCATTGGACAGCGTGGCTGACAGGAACACCTACACGGCGCTCGCACAGCACAGCACAGCATGGCAGGGCATGCTTAGTGTCAATCGAAAGCAATTTGGTCCGTCAATAGTCAGTGACAACCTTCATGCCACAACACATCATTGACAGCAATACAGATGCAAGGAGAAGTGCAAGATGACCGTAAGTAAACTCTCGAACGAATGCTTTGCGGCCATCACCAGCTCCTTACCATCTTGGCATCATCCTGCAGGAAGATGATGGTCTCCTCCCACACCACACCTCGCTCACGGTCCTGTGGGGCACAGCACAGTTCGTGCAGGAAACAGTTACAGTTACTGTCATTGACAGGGGTTTGCATATCTGGCACTGCACGGCAAAGCCGTGCAACCCGCAAGGGAGCCAGGAGCTCATGGAGATTCAGCAGGATAGCCCTTGCACATTACGACTGCAAGCGCAGTCAGCTACAAGAGCCCTGGGCACTTCAGCGCCCCTTCCTGTGCACCTGCGGCATGCCGCTGTGGTTGGGTCATTGCACCTTGTCCCCCACACTGGCTCTGCCCAAGTCGGCAGTGCCATGGTGTGCAGCTGCTCTTGGCGACAAGCCCGCATCTGCCCATCCCAGCCACTGCGCCCCGTGCTAGCGCTTAGCACAGCCTCCAATGATGTCTCAATCTGACCCCTCGTGCCTCGATCACCTCCCTTCTGCAACCCCCCGCCTCCTACCACATCCTCCCCCTTGCCTGCACCCTCAGAAAGCACACGCGTACTGTACAGCTGCTAGCCCAGCTGTTGTTGTCGCTGGCCCTCAGCCCTTCAGCGCACACTTGCATGTATTGCACCTCCTCGAAGATGACCCCCCCCCCCCCCCCTTGCCTGCATCCCCGGAAAGCACGCGCAAAAGTAGCTGCTAGCTCAGTTGTTGTTGCTGTTGCCGCTGGCCCTCAGCCGCTCAGCACGCACCTGCATGTAGTGCACCTCGTCAAAGATGACCCCCCCCCCTGCCTGCACTCCCAGAAAGCACGCGCAAAAGTAGCTACTAGCCCAGCTGTTGTTGCCGCTCGCCCTCAGCCCCTCAGCGCGCACCTGCATGTAGTGCACCTCGTCATCACCACCCTTCTGCAACCCCCACCTCCTACCACATCGTCCCCCTTGCCTGCACCCTCAGAAAGCACACGCAAACTGTACAGCTGCTAGCCCAGCTGTACAGTTGCCGCTCGCCCTCAGCCCCTGCGCGCGCACCTGCATGTAGTGCACCTCGTCACCACCACCCTTCTGCAACCCCCACCTCCTACCACATCGTCCCCCTTGCCTGCACCCTCAGAAAGCACATGCGTACTGTACAGCTGCTAGCCCAGCTGTACAGTTGCCGCTCGCCCTCAGCCCCTGCGCGCGCACCTGCATGTAGTGCACCTCTTTGAGGATGACCCACCCCCCTTGCCTACACTCCCGGAAAGCACGCGCAACAGTAGCTGCTAGCCCAACTGTAGTTGCCGCTCGCCCTCAGCCGCTCAGCGCGCACCTGCATGTAGTGCACCTCGTCAAAGATGACCCAAGCCACCTCGCGCAGCAGCTCGCTGCCCCTGTAGATCATGCTGCGCAGGATCTCGGTTGTCATCACGATGCAGTTGGCATTGGGGTTGATGGTCACATCACCCGTCATGAGGCCCACATCACCAAACTCTTCCGTTAGCTCCCTGAATGCAGCAGGCAGCGTGCGTTATCGATTCAGGATGCGCCTGCGCCAAATGTGTCAGCATAGCGCGTACATGTGCAGCTAGCATATGGCCACATGCTAGCTTGTGTGCCAGTGCTAAGGATGTTACATCCTGGCGCCAGCACATGCACAAAAGGATGGACTACAGCACACAGCTGCGCTACCAAAACATGCCGCTGCTGGTGTGCCTATAGATGGCGTTGTATTTCACCAGGTGGCAGTAGTTGCCAGCCTTGCATGCTGGCCTTTCAAGGCTAAGGGAAAGGTGCACTGTCACACGTGCTTTTGCTGACGAGTGCCTGCTCCAGCGGCAGACTGCTACATGTTGCAAACTGCCTGCGCACCTGAACTTCTGGTTGGATAGTGCCTTCAAAGGGCTGGTGTATATGACTCGCTGCTTGTCCCTGAACGCCATGGCAATGGCATACTCAGCAACCACTGTCTTGCCTGCTGAGGTGTGAGCAGCCACAAGCACAGACTCACGCCGCTCCTGAAAGGCACACAGACAAATACAAACACCACACACGCATTGCTGGATGGCTGCTGGCAAGGCCAGCTTTATGCGTATGAAACAACCGGGCCAAGGCACACAGGTGGGGTCGCATGTGCAACCACCCCAAGCCCAGCACGGGGGAGGCAACAGTGTGTGGGATGCACCAAGTACTTCCAGCCAGTGCGCATGGCTGGCTTAAAAAATTAGGCTGGCCAGCCCCACATCATGCCTGCAGATGCAGGACCAGGCTTGCCGTCGTAGAAAACCTGGCAACTGCCTTTCAACCAAGGTGGTGTGCACTGCTTTACGCGGGTTGAGTGTGGCAACTGAGTATGACAGCTGATGAGCCTTCTGCTCTGTTTCAACTGCCTGATGGAATCCACGCACCAGGCATGCAACTGAAGTTTTTTGGAAGGGATCCAGCTCGAATGGGTAGACCTTGGCTGGGGTCCCCGTGAAGATGGGCTCCATGAGAGTCCCTGTTACGGTTGCAGAAAAGCAGAGATGTTCCAACTGGTGGTGTGCGCTGGCTGTCAGATCCTCTGAGGATCTGACAGCCTTTTGACTGCCCCAACTGCAGTTGGCCAACCACAGACTGACCAAAGTGTGTGCGAACTGACGGTCCATTCACTTGGCACCGCTTGAAGCACTGTTTGCTGAGCAGCAGCACTGATCAGGGAGGCACTGCTGTGCTTGCTGGCCTTCATCAGTAGGCAAGTAGCAACTAGTCCACCACTGCTGCCAACGCATCTGGTAACGCACCATAAACTGCTGCATCCCGCTGGACGTCTGGCTCAAAGCCTTCTGGCACTGCCACAGTATGTGTGCTGGTTTTTGTCCTTGGCACTGCCTTTTTTGCCTTCTTGCTGAGACCACTGGGTTCCCTGACCACCTCCTCATGCTTCCTCTTGGCTGCCTCTCTTGCTGCTGCTGCCCTAGCTCTGCCCTCATCAGTTCCATCTATGGGAGCTACTTGATCTGGAGGTATTTCTGCACTCATTTTGAGCTGTTGTATGTGAACGTGGTGAGCTATTGCAAGTATCGGTGCTGGTGAAGGTGATGGTCCGAGTTGTCAGCAGCAAGCCAATACTGCTGCAAGACTGCTGCAAGCTGGAGAGTGACCACTCACGAGTACCTACGTGCCCGTGAAAGCAGATGCGCTCTACTGACGTCGCAAGAGTTGCCCTGGTGGTTAGCACTGCTATAGCACAGCCCTGACCTTATACTAAATAGGAAGGAAATAGCGAAAGTCCAGCGTGGGCAGATAGGGTGGTTTCATCCAATCTTCCTGCAAGTTTGGAATGAAAGCTCCTACCTTTACTTGGCTTGAGAGGTGTTTATTAGGAGTGGTGGTTAAGGCCGGGCAAAGCCTGCAGTTTCCTTAGCCAAAAGCAAAACGACAAAGCTCCCAATGCCAACAGTAGCTGGAGTTTATGCTCATAGCAGAGGGAACTGAACCGTGTTGTCGTTCGGTGATCAGATCAGGTTCAATTCAAAAAAATACAGTTGCAGTCCATTCCTTGCGCGGCTTTCTAGTGGTACAGAGTGCAGCTTACGGTGTGTTCCCATGCTGCACCACCAGCCATCATGGCTCTCCTTCGGCTGACAGAAGCACAGTGGAAGAGCAGCTTCAGGGGGTTGTCAAGGCATGCACGAGGCAACCCCACCGCAAGAGTCCCCACTAAAGAGTATCCTTGGCAAAAGGTTTTTATTCTGATACACGGAGAGCAGGATGATGCCGCCCCATTGCTTACAGCTGCAGTAGAAGACGTGCTCAACTGTGCAGCGGCGCAGAAGCACAGCCTGCAGGATGCCCTGAGCGCTGCACACAGCACCGATGACAAGCACCTTATGATCCTCAGGGTAGGTGCATGAAGAGCAGCAGGAGCACAGGCAAAGCTGCAGCCCAGCCTTTCAACCACCAACCACCACTCTTGCTGCTGTGTGTCTGTTCAGGCTGTTGCACGGTTCCTGATCAACCAGCCAGCCAACAGCCACTGGAGGGGCATGTTCAAGAACGAGAGGGACGAGGTGCAGGAGCTGGAGGAGACAGTGGAGTTCATCGCCAAGGACGTGCTGATGCCAGACCTCCCTCACTTGGTGGCGCACCTGGAGTTTGCGGAAAGCCAGAACATCACTACTGGTGGGTTGCACTGTGGGTTGACGGGGATAGACACGCACCGCCATGGGTGTTCAGTACTGGCTGAGCATCCCCTGACTGCCTGCTTCGAATGCTGTTATGATGATGCAGGTGCCCAGGCAGCAGGCGGGCCACCACAGCAGCAGCAGCCCCCACCGGCCGCAGCTGCAGCAGCGGCCGCGCCAGCAGCAGCGGCGGCGCCAGCAGCAGCGGCCGCGCCAGCAGCAGGGACCATGCCAGCAGCAGCAGCAGCGGCCGCGCCAGCAGCAGGGACCATGCCAGCAGCAGCCACGCCAGCAGCCCCAGAGCCCCTGTCAGCAGCAGCACCGCCAGCAGCAGCAGCAGAGGCGCCAGTAAGCCGCAAGAGGCAGAGGCCCCTGTCTGAGTCACAGCTTGCAAACCTGCAGAAAAAGCCCTGCATAAACCCAGATTGCAGCCAGTTTCTGCCATGTGCAAGCAAGCTGTGCAAGGGAGAGAATGGGTGCGGGGCAAAGCAGCCGACCAAGAGTGAGATAGAGCTGCAGGAGCTGTCGGCGCCCATCGCCCAGTACACGGGCAACGGTCCCCTGCCTGAGGCACAGCGGAGCACTCAGTCGCTGGCCAACGTGACCAAGGCGCTGCAGAGGCCATCGCTGTTGAAGGAGGTGAGCACCACCTCACGGTTGCCTTGCCGACGGCGGGCGGTTGTGCGGCTGAGCTGATCGTGTCCAGGAGTGCCAAAGCTTCCACTGATCTGAACGGCTGCTCAGGAAGCAGCATCAGGTGTACTATGATGCGTCTCAGCGAGCTGCATGTGCTGAATATATGCGCATGTGCTGGATATATGCGCATGGTGTGTTTCCCTGTCGATGTGCTGAATATATGTGCGTGGTGTGTTTGCCTGTCAATGTACTGAATCTATGCGCATGGTATGTTGCCTGTCATGCAGCTAAGGGCAGCCGCCGAGGACACTGGCCTGGAGGTACGGCTCGAGGCTTCAGGCTACGTCAAGTCCTCAGCACCTGTCAGCGACCAGAACACAGTCCACCACGAGGGAATGTATATCTCGCCATTTGACACTGGCATCCCAGGCCTCCGCGTGGTGAACTATACAAGGTCGACTGGAGGCGTGCTGCGCAGCGCGGCGGAGCAGCCCTGCTTGGAGCCTGGTGTCGCCCCGCCCGTGCCCAAGGACATCCAGGCCCTGCGCTCTGCCAAGCAGACCATCATACTGCACACCAACTGGGTAGGTCACGTGGCTGCATGCTCACTGCTGACAAAGCTGTTGTGACTGTTCTTCTGTACTACCTGTGGCTCACAGCAGCCGCATGTTTATGGCATCCACAGCAGCAGCGCTGTGTTCAACATACACACAGCATCTGTGTGTTGAGTAGCTTGATGGCAGCAATGAATTCAGTGGGGCTTGACAGATAGTGCGTAGAGGTACTGCGCGCCAACAGCAACACTCCTTGCACTGCTTTGACCAAGTGCATGCCCTGCACTGTGCTGTTGCACTGCTGTCGTGTGTGCAGGCCCTGAAAGCTGAGTATGATCGTGTGAGCGGGGCAGCAGCAGCAGCAGCGGGTGCGGGTGTGGGCGCAGGCGGGGCAGCAGCAGCAGCAGCTGGGGTTGGGGCAGCACAGGCGGGTGGCGCAGCAACAGCGGGTGCAGGTGCAGGCGGGGCACCAGCAGCAGCTGCTGCTGCAGGTACTGACGCCGCAGCAGCAGCAGCTGGGGGTGGGGGAGCACAGGCAGGTGACGCAGCAGCAGCGGGTGCAGGCGCAGGCGGGGCACCAGCAGCAGCTGCTGCTGCAGGTACTGAGGCCGCAGCAGCAGCAGCAGCAGCAGGTGGTGGGGGTGGGCAAGCACAGGCGGGTGACGCAGCAGCAGCGGCTGCTCGTGGGGTGCCGGGTGTGCCGATGCAGCCACCTGCTGTAGCGGAGCTTCTGCAGAACTACATCCCGGCTAATCCTGACTTTGTGTTTCAGCTGCTGGGGCAGGAAGGTTTCACTATTCTGCCTGCAGATGTGGCCGGTTCGGACTCAGCCCTGTGTGACGCTGTAATCAGCGCCGGCCCAGGTGCCCTGCCAGTTGTGAGGCGTGATGCAAGTGGCCAGCCTATCGTCAGCATTGCCACAGGCTTAGCATCCATCTACAAGCTCACGTCCAGCAGCAGCGTGCAGTTGATTCAGGTGCCTCAGTGCTTGGTGGTGCCCAGCACAAACCTGTCAGCAGACGTCCTGCAGCAGGTGCTGGGTCACTCGAACTGATTATGTGGTTGCTTTTGCAGGAGGTTGCAGCTGTGAGGTTGCACCAAGTGTGTGCGTGTGCGCCTGCATCAAGTACACATCTGCTCAACAGTACCATATTGTAGCATTCGGTTGATCCAGCACATGATGTTGTGGCCATGGGGTGTGGTTAGCGGCATGTCCGTATTTTTGCTTGGTTGACATGACCGATGTTGGCTGCTGTGCAGCGGCTCTGTTGAAGTTGTGTTTTGCTGTTGAGGGTAGTAGCTTGAGCAGCTGTGGGTGAGTATGCCACATGTAAAATGGCCATCTGTCTGCTGGTCCAAAATGGCATGGCAGTTGTGTCATGCTCCTGTTGAGCTTCTGGCGGGTGCTTTTGCCAGGGTGCGTGCCTGCGACGCGTATATTGCTGTAGCAAGCAAGGATGACGTAAGGGGTTGTCATTGTAACAGGTCAAGGCATCCAACAGGCTCCTGGACCAACAAGGGGTCAGCATGTGACAGTTGACTTTTGACTGAAGAAATGGCTTGCGCAGTTTATTGTCAGGTCAACGGTGTGCACAGCACATGCAAGGGCTCATCTGCCAGCCACAGTGTGTGCATGTCTGTTCATGAATTAGTTCAGCCCTGGTAGGTGGTGAGGCATATCAACTTGAATCTGGCTGGTTGTGCCACAGCAGTGCGGCCATACTGTATCCTAGAGTTGCTAAACTGATGACTGTGCCTTGTATTATCAACTAATCCATATACATGCATACAGGGCACCAGGCCTAAACCACAGCAAACGCTTCAGCAAGCACGCTTGGTAAGCCACAAGCCTCGGTCAATGGTGATTGTCCTATAACCAAGCATACACAAGTTCAGCAGGTACATTGTACATATAGGATAGATTTCAGCAGGTGCATAGTATATACAGCATTCATGTCTTCCCAGTCACAAGGTTGAGGACTAGGGTGGTGGGGTTGAAGGAGTAGGGGGGTGGGGTTCAAGGAGTAGGGTGGTGGGGTTTCCAGGGCCCACAGGTGTGGTCAGGCTGGTTGTTTGTTTACTGTTCCAAGCTGCACCTTGTAGTGCTTCCAGATCAAGCCACACCACTTGGCACCAAGCGGCAGGCAGCGCTGCCTGTTGAGGGACCAGAGTAAGCCCTTAGCAATGGCTTTTGCACCATGTGAGGCTCTGCCAGTGATCCCTACCACAATAGCAGGCTGTTTCCAATGTTAACCCACATCCCCCAAAAACTTGAAATTCCCTGTACTTGGGGCCTCCAACCCCCCCTACGAGGCCACCTGTCGCATTGCTCAGCGCAGCGTGACACTGCCAACAACAAATCTGCAGGCAGAAACTGGAGGCCACATGTCACAGTTGAAGAGCCAGACATCAAGAAACAGTCCATTCACCCTCCCCCCCTCTCCCCCTCCCCCCCCCCCCCCCCCCCACACACACACACCACCACCCCCCTTGGCACACAAGAGTTGCTTGCAACATCGCGGCCATGCCAGCGGGCTTTTGGGGATGCGCCCCCCTACAGTGTTTGTATCATAGGGGTTCAGGAGTAGGGTGGTGGGGTTTCCAGGGCCCACAGGTGTGGTGCTGGCTGTTGGTTACTACTTTAAGCTGCATCTTGTAGTGCTTCCAGATCAAGCCACACCACTTGGCACCAAGCGGCAGGCAGCGCTGCCTGTTGAGGGGCCAGAGTAAGCCCTTAGCAATGGCTTTTGCACCATGTGAGGCTCTGCCAGTGATCCCTACCACATTAGCAGGCTGTTTCCAATGTTAACCCACATCGGCCGAAAATTGAAATTCCCTGTACTTGGGGCCTCCAACCCCCCCTACGAGGCCACCTGCCGCAATGCTCAGCGCAGCGCAACACCGTCAACACGAAATCTGCAGGCATAAACCAGAGGCCACATGTCACAGTTGAAGAGCCAGACATCAAGAAACAGTCCATTCAATCCCCCCCTCTCCCCCCCC
Organism: Desmodesmus armatus; assembly: GCA_007449985.2. Taxonomy (NCBI): domain Eukaryota; kingdom Viridiplantae; phylum Chlorophyta; class Chlorophyceae; order Sphaeropleales; family Scenedesmaceae; genus Desmodesmus; species Desmodesmus armatus. The sequence goes on from VIIQ02000664.1 coordinate 126,959, forward strand.
CCCTACCCACACCCCCCCCCCCTTGGCACACAAGACTTGCTTGCAACATTGCGGCCATGCCAGCGGGCTTTTGGGGATGCGCACCCGAACAATAATTGTATCACAAGGGTTAAGGAGTAGGGTGGTGGGGTTTCCAGGGCCCACAGGTGTGGTGCTGGCTGTTGGTTACTGTTTTAAGCTGCATCTTGTAGTGCTTCCAGATCAAGCCACACCACTTGGCACCAAGCGGCAGGCAGCGCTGCCTGTTGAGGGACCAGAGTAAGCCCTTAGCAATGGCTTTTGCACCAAGTGAGGCTCTGCCAGTGATCCCTACCACATTAGCAGGCTGTTTCCAATGTTAACCCACATCGCCCAAAAACTTGAAATTCCCTGTACTTGGGGCCTCCAACCCCCCCTACAAGGCCACCTGTCGCAATGCTCAGCGCAGCGTGACACTGCCAACACGAAATCTGCAGGCATAAACCAGAGGCCACATGTCACAGTTGAAGAGCCAGACATAAAGAAACAGTCCATTCAATCCCCCCCTCTCCCCCCCCCTACCCACACCACCACCCCCCTTGGCACACAAGACTTGCTTGCAACATTGCGGCCATGCCAGCGGGCTTTGGGGGATGCGCACCCGAACAATAATTGTATCACAAGGGTTAAGGAGTAGGGTGGTGGGGTTTCCAGGGCCCACAGGTGTGGTCAGGCTGTTGGTTACTGTTTTAAGCTGCATCTTGTAGTGCTTCCAGATCAAGCCACACCACTTGGCACCAAGCGGCAGGCAGCGCTGCCTGTTGAGGGACCAGAGTAAGCCCTTAGCAATGGCTTTTGCACCATGTGAGGCTCTGCCAGTGATCCCTACCACATTAGCAGGCTGTTTCCAATGTTAACCCACATCGGCCGAAAATTGAAATTCCCTGTACTTGGGGCCTCCAACCCCCCCTTATGAGGCCACCTGCCGCAATGCTCAGCGCAGCGCAACACCGCCAACAAGATGTCTGCAGGCATAACTGGAGGCCACATGTCACAGTTGAAGAGCCAGACATCAAGAAACAGTCCCCCCCCCTCACACACACACACACACACACACACACACACACACACACACACACACACACACACACACACACACACACACACACACACACACACACACACACACACACACACACACACACACACACACACACACACACACACACACACACACACACACACACACACACACACACACACACACACACACTTGTTTGATGCAACCACCGCCTTTTGCTTACACGACGTGCTTTCAAAATGGCGGCCATGCCAGCGGGTTATTGATGCGCAGCACTGCCAACAGGTATCTACACGCTTGATCTACTGGCACACTGCACAGCTTTCACACGCGCTTATACCCAACTTTGCATCCTTGGATGGTTGTTGCATTGGCTGGATGCATTCCCCGTGTACACAAACACACACCCATGCTCTATGTGCGTGGTTCAGAAGGACGCAGAGTGCAATCTCTTTCCAGTTGTTGACTGCCTCCTTGCACACACAAGATGCCCTGATTGTCATTGACAGCAGGACACCAGGACAAGGCTCTGTATGACTTCCTTGATATGCAACTTGTTGAAGCTTGCTTGAGGCATGTTGATGTTGAAATGCACTGACATTTGCTGCCAATGAACAGACAATGTCCCACCCAATGCTGACATGTGCCACCTGCTTTGTCAGTATATTGCCACCACTCTCCCTTCACCACCTTCATCGGGATGCATTGCGTCCGCAGTGAAGATTACAACTTTCTGTCCCCCGCTACAATAAGTGTTGTGGTTCTGTACCAATCTGCTGTGTCAGGGCTTGGGGTGCAAAATGATCACCAACTGCAACAATGATACCAACACCCCAAGGCTTAAGAGTCCCAATGTCCGAAAGCCCATCACCTGCACCCTCATGACAGGCACACACATAAACACGCGGCCACATTGGCTCTGCGGCATGCCAATCACACCCAACATGCATCACAAACAACCATCCCACATACTCAAGCAACAGTATCAGCAGTCATCCTCACTGCTTTCACTGCCATTGCCGCTGTCGCTGTCTGCCAAGTCGACTGCATCGCAGCCCTCTTCATCACTGTACGCCAGCTCATCGTCAGACTCCTGTTCTTCAGGCTGTACATCTGCAGGCCCGTCAACACCTGAGGCCCCCAGGTCAGCCAGACGGCTGGCGTGTGCTGCAGCTGCATCTGCAGTGATGTATGGCTGAAAGGCGCTGTGCGCCCGACTAAGGTGACGCACTGCCTCCTGCTTTGCGCGCTGCAGCACACACGCCGCACCCTCACGTGCGCGCACATCACCAGCCAGCTCGTGACATTGTGGCAGGTACCGCCCTGTCACACAGTCCTGCTTGCAAGGCAGCAGCGCAGGCAGAACGACAGGCAGTGGGTTTTGCTGTTGATACTGTTGCATAGTTCAGGCAGTGCCTCAACACACCACGAAGAGCCAATGCATGAACATATACTGATGGGACCCAGCACTGACCACACGTACTGTGCATGACTGCTGCTTCATGCCATCGTACAAGCATAACAGCAACAGATCTGTACCTGCATGCCGCCAGCCTGCAACTGCTGCGGCAGGTCTGTTGCCGCCGCTGTTGGTGACAGCAGGATGGCAATGAGTCTGTCCTGCTTGTCAATGACTGTCTCCCAGTACTGCAAGTGAGCCTGCATTTCGCGCGGCAGCAGCAGCAGCTCCTCCTTGATGCGCTGCACCTCGTTGTAGGCATCACACACCTTGAGCGTCACCTCCATGCCGTACACTGACACCACCTCCTCCACTGCAGCAGCAGACAATGCAACAAAAAGCAAGCAGCAATCAAAAACAGCACAGCCTATGGCAGCAGCAGTACAGGCCAAAAAGCAGCACCAACAGAAACCTCAGGGCCCTCGACATCAGGAATACACAGCCCCCCAGGGGTACACATGCTGCACAGCCAATTCACCCACCACCCACGCACCACACACCTGCAGGCTCCACGCCATCCAGGCGCCTGTACTCATTTGCCCATGCATAGGTGCGCTGCTTGACGTCCTCCAGCTGTGCCACCTGGCGAGGCGTGCTGCCATAAGGGAGCAGTATGTTGTACTGCTCAACAAGGCTGCCGAGCTGCGTCGTGATGTCAGCACACTTCTTGCTGTGGCGCTTCTGCTCCTTGGGTCGTGCTGCACAACACGTACATGAACACCGGAACACAATTAGGCATCAGGCAAAGGCATCAGGCATGCTGACAGGCAGTGCAGATGTCGCAAATGTGCACATGCCTTGCGCATGCCGTGCCTTGCCACAACGTGGGTTTACACTTGACGGTTTCATAGCCAACATGCCGCTGCCAGCAAACGAGTTGTGCATGCCAGGGCTTAACACTATGATGCACCTGAGCGCTGAGTGATTGAATGACACCTCACAGGCAGTTCATGTGGGAGTGTGCCATACCTGCTGCAGCATCTCTCTTGCCAGCCTGCTTGCCCAAGTTGTAGCACGTTGCCTCAATCTTGTTCTGCATGGTGAGAATGGACGCCTCAGCAGCGGTGCTGAACAGGGCTTGGATGACCTGCGCCTCAGTAGGGCTAAACACGTTGGCCAGGGCTGGCAAGCCCTGTGCCACTTGAGCCAGCAGCTGCTTGTACCTGAAGGTCACAGAACATGTCATGTCTCGTGTACACATACACAACATAGTTTCCGTGCAGTTGCAAAGCAGCCACTATGCAAGTAGGTGAAACAGGGCGGGGCAGGATGCAGGGGACAGAACCTTGACACAGATGGACACAGTGTGCCTGCCAGGTGGAGCCTCCAGGAAGTGTACAGGCTCCCTGTACCTGTTGTCGTTGCGCTCCTGCAGCACAGACTTGGCCAGCTGGTGAATCTTGCCGGTGCTGGGCCTGGCGATGCTGGCCACCATGCGGGCTACCTCCACTGGCGCTTCTCCTGCTGCTGCTTGTGCATGTGGCTGTGAGCTGCTGTTCAGGAACCTGTCCAGCAGGGGCGCATCCAGGCGGCTGCGTGCTAGGGAGAAGAGCTCCAGCACCTCCTGGTGTGGGGCAGTGCCCTTCATCTCGGCTGCACATGAGACAAGCGCATTTATCAGTTAACTCCACCGGGGTGTACACGTTCAGGCAACAGTAGGCACACAGACAGTAGGCATACAGACAGTATGCCTACAAAAGACTGAGCTGGCCGTGACGCAGTTGCGGTCACCTGTTGCATGAGCCTTCAAAGCGTCCCGCATTCGCAGCACAAAGCCCGATCGCTGTTCTGGAGGGTGCTGTGTGAGACCGCTCAACTGCTGCTGGAGGGTGGCGATGGCTGGCGGCAGCATCTTCTTGTACTTGACGATCTTGCCGACCAGGAAATCAGCCTGCCCAGCACGCTTGCTGCGCCCGACCTCGACGCAGTGCTCAGTGATGACGTCCGTGGAGCCTGCACAAGGCACACAAGTGAAGAGTGAGAAGCTGCGCAGCCGCCCCAGCTGGGTTAAGGGTGGCAGCTCCTTGCCACGTGCTCTGTGTCAGTGCAGCAAGCAGCATACCTGCAACACTTTGCTGGCATGTGGTGCGTCCCAGGGGTGAAAGGCCTGAAAACAGCTGCTCCCCTGCCTCGCCAGCCGTCTTGCCGCAACCATCGACCGCACCAGGCTGATACAGCACCTGCAGCAATCAAATTCACATGCGATTATAAGTTGATGCACAGACATGACAACAACTATCAGTGACTGTACATGCAACATGCCTGCGTTTGGGACTCAGGTGTACCTGCAGCTGGCAGTGAGTGTTGCAGTGTGACTCCGGGTGTGCAAGTAACAACCCAACTTGGGTGCGCACCTGGCATGACTGCGCGTGCAGGCTGCCGTGGGCAGCAGAGTGGACCAGGCGGGTGCTGCAAATGTCTTGGCCGCTGCTGCTGAGCTGCGCCAGCCGATCTGACAGGTTGAGCACTGCTGCGTCTGCACCAAGCTGACCCGTGGAGCGCAGGTGCTGGATGTTGCTGTTGAGACGGTGCAACCACACTGCCCACTTGCACATGATGTCAATGTGCAGTTGGCGCAGCCCGACCTGCTGCGCAGCTGCTGCCAGAGCCAGAGTCAGCGCGTACGAGTAGCGCTCGCCAGTGCGGATCTGGTTGAGGGCTGCAACTGGACCACCATGGCGTGCATCCGTGAGGAAGTAGCGGCCTGTGATCTCCTGCTTCTCCCTGCGCCGTGACGAGTTGCTGGCTGCAGCCCAATGGCCGCCACAGTGTGTGTCAGCACGCTGCACAGTACGCCGCCAAACAGCAGACAGGCAGCAGAACAGCAAGCTGGTGACCTCTCCTTTTGCACAGTGCTGATGATGCAGTTGGTACCGCAGATGCAACCAGACCCACATACATGCAAGTGGCATCGGACAGTGAAGCAGGTACTTCACAGCATTGTGCAGGATACAATAAGAAGCAGCGTTTGAGACTGTTAGGTATCATGCGTGCATGTTAGAGTGCACACTTGATATGCAGGGACATGCAGCCCATGCTCAGCAGGCGCCTACCTCGTTCTTCAGGATCTTGCCAACCGCCTTCATGTCCTGGTCCACCAGCTCTGCAGGGACAAACAGGACGTCCTTGTAGTACGGCTCACGAGAGGCCTCCTTGTCACGGTCCCAGGTGTACAGCTTCTGGTTGCCGTCCCCATGTACAGCTCGCTCGCCAGGCACGCAGGCAGGGCACTCCAGATCCTTCAGCTGCCCCACGTGCATGCGGGTTTCCAGCTGCAGCTTCTTCCATTCAGCGTGTGCCACAGTGAATGCTGCGCGATTGATGGGCAGCACCTGGGTTGGGGATTGTTGGAAACAGAGAAGGCAGGCACAGGGGGGTGGTGTGTGTGTGTGGCTTGTGAGGGGCAAGCAGTCAAGGCACTGACACCACCGACTCACCGAGATTTCCTCAGGTGCAGGCAGCACGCATGCACACCATGATACAAGCACACATGCCAAGGTTCTTAGAACAATAGCCACTTGGTCTCTGGCATGTACCTAGACATCATCCAATCCTACCAGCCAACCGACCACTAACCGATCGCATTTCCTTACCGGCATGCTGCAGGTTGCTGCTGCCGCGTGCTCTACGCCTTTGAGGAACCCACTCAGCGTTGCTGCAGGGTTGCTGAGCCTGTGTGAGTCCCACTGCTGCAACAGGTCAACCTCCACTATGGTTTTCATCATGTTGCTGAGGGAAGCTGGCCAAGCACCAATCTGCAGGAAGTCCAGAGGCTGCTGCCACGTCACTGTGTCACACAGCTGGCACCGGAAGCTGACACGCAGTACCTGGATCACACCGCCTGTAGATACAAACACAAACACCAGCATCATCAGCATGTCCGTTCATGTACGTGCCAGGCGCACTGTGTTGCAGGGGATGAGCAGAGTACACCAACTAATCATGCTGACAGCGACAACAGCACTATGACTCACTGAGCACGCCCCATGCAAGACAGGTAAGTGAACAGTCTGGGAGGTAGGGTGGGTAGCAGGACTGGCAAAGATCCAAAGAACAACACTACAAAACAACAGGCAGGACCCAGGAGCGAACTAGGGCCGCACATCAGATGTTGGGTCACTGGAATCCACGGTTGTGCCCTAGTTGTCTGGCTGAACAGTCTACTGCGATGGGCATACACAAGCAGCAAATAAGAAAATCGGAGGGTACAGCTAGGCTGACAGACTTACGCCTGCAGATGTATGACATCGGCTTTGCCTCCTGTGCATGCACACCAAACTGCCCAGGGCACTCGCCGCCGCTACCGGCACACTGCGGTGCAACAGTGAAGTACGCTATAACAGCAAGGACATCGGCAGTGGCAGGGCAGCGCAGCAGGTGGAGAAGCGGTGAGCAGGGCAACCAGCAGGCACGCAAGGAAGAAGGCAATCAAGCAGTACAGTACACAGTACAGTACAGTACAGGTGATGAGGACAAGGTCCCAACCTCAGCGCTCGCCAGCTCGCCAGCGAGCCAAGGGCTCATGAAGGCGCCCACAGGGCCTGCTACTCAACGTACCCGAGCCTGTCAGGCCAGGTGGGAAAGCTATCAATATCGGCACCAAGCCAAGCAACCAAACAAGCAAGCAAGCAAGCAGCAAACACGCAAGCAGAAGCAAGCCAGTCATCAGCCTCTCAGCAGTGTACCTGATGCTGCTGCATATGGCAACTGCTGCCAGCAGCCGCCAGTGTGCCTCTCGCGCTTGTGCATGTGCACGCCTCTGTGCTGAGTTGCATCACAAGCCTCACAGAAGGCCGTTGTGCCCCCGCCAGGGTTGCATGACCAGCACCTGCAAAGCCAGCCGTCACAATGTCAGGTGCAAGAGCGACCACTGGGGGCACAGCATGCCCCCAATCTGCGCAGCACAGCTACAGGTGTACTGCTGTTGGCGCCAGCTTGCTGAAAGAGCGATGTGCGCGCACCTGATCTCAGCACAGCTGCCCTGGCAGCTGCTGCAGGTCTGCTGTGCTGGCGAGGCCAGCTGGTGCAGGGCTCTCTGCGCAATGTAGGGGGACTCCTGGCGCCACCTTGCAAGACTATCTTGCTTCTTCTTGGCTCGCTGCTCGCGCTTCCTTGCTGCTGTAGCAGCGGCCAGCTGCTCACCCGCTGGGATGGACTGCTGTATGCACTCTTCCAAAAGTGCTGCCTGCTCGTGCATATCGAACTGCTGCTGCTGGTGGTTGTGCTGCTGCCCCTCTGTTGCCTGTGCGTATTCACTGTGTGCATCCATGGGCTGCACCCCGGGCTGGCCTGCATCATGGTGAGGCTGGAACGTCTGTGCAGCAGCTGCCCTACCCTGATGCTGCTGTCCTCCCAGTCCCCCTGCAGCCCTGGGCCTGCTGCTGCTGCTGCTTTGTGCTGCCTGTCTAGAGGGCTGTGTCTGTCTGGAGGTCTGCCTGCGTTTAGGTGCTGGACAGCATGCTGCTGCAAACAGCTGATCCACTTGCTGCATATGCTGAACATGATCATCGTCCATACGTATTGAAACAGGGACAAGCCTATTGTCTACAAGAGGAAAGAAAAAGAGAATGCATTACGTGCGATACAGCTGTTCTTGGGACCAGCAGTGGGCCACTGCCAGTGGCAACAACCCAACTTTCAGGTTCGGAAGATAGGACGTGTGTGCCGAAACTCTTCAGGAGTTTTGGGATCTATCATCGAAACTTCGGTCAGACTAAGTTTGGACAAAATCGCCAAACTCCGTAGGCATCACTAGTGCTATAGCATGTCACTTTCCAACCACCACAAAGCATGAAATGTTACATCCACTCCTGACAGTCCTTGCAAACTAAGCACCTCTTATGCAAAGTGGGTGTCAGCCCATAGAGAGCCAGCAGCCCTCTGTCCTGCTGCACATGACCTGCCCTTACTGGCGTCCAGCTGCCAGGCTGGCGCTAGAGGTGGTGGGGTCTTCGAAGCGAGCCCATGGCTCACACCCCAAGGTGTGCGGACTGCCAAATAGTATGCTGGAGCCCCTGCGCTGGCCCCATCAGGCTGCTAGTGTGCTGTGTGCACAGATCAAATAAAGCTGTGGCAAGATGGCCACTACAATACACACAATGCAACCTGCACACCTGCGCGTCCTGCTTGTTGGTGCCAACGCTGCCTGCACCAACCTTCACTGCTGCATTGACATGCAGATAAAACAGAGTGCACAGGGGTGCTGCCAACAGACCAGGCCCTGAGGGCCTTGAGTCAACAGCGCTGCATCAAATGGCCGACTGCCTGGTGTCACCGGGCTTATGCATGCGTCCCAACACACCAACTCTGAAGCACAGCAGCAAAGGTCAATCTCACACATGCCGTCAGTTGTAGTAACTGCGCTTGCATACCCTGTGCAGAAAACCATGCAGAGCGCGTAGCCGCCTGCCTTAAGCATGCTTACATGCTGCAGTGCGTGTGCGCACGGCAAACATACAGTGCCGCACACAGGTGCTGGCAAGCTTGCGCGCCTGTGACGCTGACACCAAGGGACACCCTGTAGCAGCACAGCTGCAGGACAACCACAACCAATGTATGCCCCCCCCTCTGCACAATGTCAGACACTGCAACAAAGTGAAGGGAAGTAGTAACTGTACTAGGTGGGGCACAATCACTTGAGTGGGGTCTGAGCTGCGACGCCAGCGGTCTTGCTGGTGGTGTTGACAGCCAGTAAGTCGCTGTCTTCCGCGCAATTGACAGTGCGATTCCTACCCTTGGGCACCTTCACACACTTTGGAAGCTTCTCCTCCTCCTCTACGTTCTGTCCAGTTGCAAGGGCTGCAGCCCTCTTTGCTTGCATGGCGGATGCAACATTCGCCTGCACGCAGTCATTCAGATTGAAGTTCTGGCACCGGCACACCCTGACAGGGCCACCTGGGATGGGGTTCCTAACACAGCCGCATACGCCGTTCTGACAGCAGTCTGCGTCTGTGGAGCAGGGGCTGCAGTTGTCAAGACACTGGGTCTGGGCATCACCACTGCACACTGCCAGCAGCAGTAGCAACGCGGCAAGCAGCAGTGTCTGCATAGGCACAACGCAACACAGCGATCGCAGTGTCAGAGGCATTTTTGAAGGGTTCACGAATTGTGATGACGGCCAGCTGATCAGCGACTGGTCGAAGTAGCAGCAGCAGCAGCAGCTGCGATCACTTGTTTGCCCACCTTCATCATGGGGCAGCCAGGCTCAAGACTGCCAACGCTGATTTGTAGCTGAGGCAAATGTGTGGTGATTGTCTGGTTGAGCGAGATATGTGACGATCAGCACTGGTACTGGTACTCCCGGAGCGGACTGAAGGAAGGGACTGACGGCAAAAAGCAGGAAGGCAGACGTTCAAAGGTAGGAGTGGTTCGTCACAAGAGAGTCAAACGAAAGAAACTGCGCGCCTTTCGGCGCGACACTGGGGTCAAATCAAAGGACAGCTGCGACTGTGGCTGCAAAAGGGGGGGGGGAGAGTGGGGGTCATACCAGGGGTGTATGACAGTCCAGACATACACACCTCCTGGAGGGAAACCAAGGTCAACATCCTGCGCCAGTTGGTGTGGCATGAGCTTCACATAGGTTGTCAAGCTGCACGCCCCAAACTTCAGAAACAACTTGAGCCAAAACACAAAACACCCACAGCAACGCAGCACGCACACAAGGGTGGCTATGCCATTGAGTACACGGTACAATTGCAGTTGCGACAACACAGCTGCAACAATGCCAACACAACCCACACCGTCACACATGCATCCAACCAACCAGCGCCTGTTCAATCAATCAGGTTGAGCTGGCGGGACTCATGCACACAGGGCAAGCAGCGGCCGAGGTCAAACAATCAAGCAACAGTGTGCAGCTTGCCCAGGGTTGCCAGCTGCTCCTGCAACTCCTGCTGCAGCTGCTGTTGGAGCTGCTGCATCTTCTCATAGTGGGCCTCCAGCAGGTGCCGCACAGCATCATCCAGCCTGTGAGCTGCAGCAGTGCCTGCAGCTGCAGCAGCCACCGCCGCCGCCGCCAAGCCAGCTGCCCTTTCACCAGTGGAGTGCTGGTTGTTCAGGCGCTGCGTGACTGCTGCGTCAATCATCTGCTGCTCGCTGCCGTTCTCGGCCCCGCTGGGCTGGCTGCTCCTGTCGCTGGCTGCTGGCTTGGCCTCCTGCTGCTGCGCCTGCTGCGCCAGCATCTGAGCCATGCTCAGCACCTGGCAGGCCTGCTGCGTGGCTGTCACAGCCTGCTGCGTCGCTGCTGACACAGCCGCAGCAGCTGCTTCTGCCACACGCTGCGCCAGTGGCGTGAGGTCCCCTGTCTCCTCACCCTCGCCCTCCTCTGACGTGGACATGTCGTCCCCATGACTGATGAAGTCACCATACTTGCTAGCTGCCTTGCTGGTGCGGCGCCGCCTAGTACCCTGGGAGCTGCCTGACTTGGAGGGCCGGGGCATGGCGCCTGCTGTGGCTGCTGCCATGGCTGCAAACTCGCTGGCCGACAAGCCAGCAGTAGCTGCGAGCCCGTCCAGCGCAGCCAGGGGCGTGGATGCTGGCGAGGCTGTGCCAGCCTTGTGTGCTGCTGCCAGTGCTGCCGCTGCAGAGGCTGGCAGGGGGTGGCCCTGTGACGACGCCATGGGGGAGTCCTGGGCTCCCTGCATCATCATGAGGTTTGGGTTCATCATCATGGACATGCCAGAGGGGTAGCTCCACATCTGTGCTGCATTGCTGCCGGGCTGCTTGTAGCTGCTGCTGCTGCCGCCGGAGCCGTTCTCCTGCAGGAGGCTGTGCTGGGGCCGCGTGTGGATCATGGGCAGCTGCAGGCCAGCCACGCCGTGCTGAGAGGCCTGCTGCATCTCCTCCTGCTCCATCTTCAGCATGCCCTCTGGCACTGGGGCCGCGGCAGCCGCTGCAGCAGCATCATGCTCCTGTACCTCATCGTCCCCGCAGGCGGCCTGGGCCAGCAGCATCATGGCGTTCATCGCACTCATAGACGGCGGGGAAGGTTGCGACATGTCCTGCTGCTGGGGCTGCATACCAGAGTGCTGCTGCTGGGGCTGCATGGGCGCTGCTTGGTAGCTGCTGGCGGCCTGCATGCCGTAGGAGGCCTGCAGCGATGTGGGGCGCGCGTAGGGGTGCAGGCGGCTGCCGTTGCTGTTGCCGAGGTTGGGTGGTGTCAGCTTTGCGGCAGCGTACGCAGCCTGGAGTGCGCCAGCAGGCAGGGCGCTCTGACCCTGCGTGCAGGACAAGGAGACAGCAGCAGGGTAAGCAAGGTTCGCGCTGCAGGGGACAGCAGCAAGTATCTGAAGTGAGTGCTGCAAGGCTTGCTGCACATCGCACTGGCATGCTGCATCAACCTTCCTGCCCTCAACAAACTGAGCGCACGAAGAACATGGCCAGCATCATGGGAAATTGGCAGCATGGAAGCGTGTTGAGCATGCACGTATATGATAAGCAGCTAAACACTGCGCATGCAACCTTGAAGATACTATAGTATGAGCCTTCTTGAGTCCGGCGTACCTTCAACAGCACCTCACGCAGCCTCTCGCGCCGTTGCTTGACCACCTCCGGCTCTGTAGCAAGCAGGTCCTCAATGTCGATGCGCGCAGCCAGGTACCTGTTGTCCCGCACGTGCTCAGGCTTTGCGTTGAAGTAGTTGACCTGTCGGCGGATGCAATGAGGGACAGCAGCAGGGTGAGAACACAGTATGGCGCAAGGGCTGTCATGGATGGCGCAGGACCAAGCAAAACCCCATTGCAGTGCTGTATGCTGGAGCTGGGATTGGGTGTTATGGGGAGACAGCTGCGCTGTTAGCCATGCAGCGCTCTGCAAGGAAGGGCTGTCAGTTGAATCATTGCTGGTGGCCCTTACCTGGTTCTTGATGTTTTGTGGGCTGCGCATGGGCAGGTACTCAGACACCTTGAGCCAGTTGCTGCCATGGCGAGCATAAGCCTGCACAGGGATGAAGCGCACCATACTTTGTCAGCTTGTGCACAGTAAGTCACTGCGCATAGTATGGGACAGTGCTGGCTTGTGTGGCACCCTGCGCTTGTTGGTGCTGCTGCTGCACTGATGCTGCACAACTGTCCTGCAGCCACACTGTCTCAGAGCTCTGTCATCTGATGTGTAATGGCAAATGCTTTGAGCGTTGTGAACCTACCAGAATCATCACTGCAATCTCCCAGTCTGAGAACTCCTGCTCACTGCTTCTGACATAGGCTGGGTTCAGGTGAGTTTGCCACCTGCAGGAACACCAGCACATGCGGTCAGTAAAAGAAGCACAGGCCTAGGGCCAGCCATGCACTCATCAGCAGGGCTTCTGGGAAGCATGCGCATGCATGTTGTAGGTGTGGCGCGCGCACTGCCACTTGCTGCCTGCGCATGCAGCCATTTTTGCTGCTACTGCTGGGCTGCTTGCAGCAATGGTGTGTGCGCGCCTGCGCTGCACGTGCATGCGCTATCCAGCACAGGTTGCCAAAGAGGTTTGTGTACCATTTGCGTGACATCTGCTGCGCTGCTGCACCAATGAGGATCTCCTGCGCACCTCTCAGCACAGGACTTGGAGGTCCTGCCAGGCAGGCCCTTGGCCACCTCTGGCCACAAGCCAGCGCCAGCACCAATTGCAGCAACCCGGGCCCTGCAGCCAGTTTGAACACGTCCCAACACAAATTTGGTGCCCTGCACACCTTCAAACTGCTTGCAGGATCTGTTGCTGAGAGCCAGGCACTGTAACTGCTAGCTGGGGCCAGGCAAGCTGTGTTGCATTGACTGAGCAGCTGCTGGGCTGATACATGCACAAGTATATGCTGAATATGTTAGGTGAGTACCACAAACGCTTCAAACTTCTCACCTGAGGATGGCATCCTCCTGTTGATAACAGCAGAAGCAGCAACAGGAGCAGGCAGCACAGGCAAGTTGCGGAACTGCTTCAGCTCGCTCCACCGCCTAGCGGCCGCAAGAAGTGCAAGTCTATGGCCAAATATATGCTCGGTTGCTAGAATTAAGGCTGTCTGAGCTTCCCTTGCGTGCAGTTGTCGAAACGGAGGTAGGAGAAACGGTCCCTCCTAAGGCAGCTGCTGCCCACGTTACCGATTACAGAACAAACAAAAGCGCACCTGTGCTGTCCAAGCTGTTCTTGTTTGGCCATGGGCCACAGAGTGCACGGGAAGCGAATGCAGGTCCATATCGTCGCCTACTGCCCTCCAATCAAGCTGATGTGTGCTGTGAGGCTGAGAGTAAAACAATGAACCACAATGTGAGCAAATGTGCAACGGCTGCTGGCGCTTGAGAGGGCTCAGCGGAGAAGAAACGCGGTTGGACAGAAAACCAGGATGCAGTTGTTCTCTTCACCAATAACAGTGATTGGTGGGAGTTCACCTGCGCCAATGTGCACTGTAGTTGGCATCTGCAGGCTTGAGCAGGTCGCCTGGCGAGCACCAGGCCGCGGCTGTATAACACTTGCAGTACAGGCACAACACAAAGGACAGGACACACACCAAAGTGATGATGGTATTTTCTAGCGTTTTTATTGACGCCAATTGATCTGTTGGGGGTACTTGCTGGCATTACTGGCATGCAGATTGACCCAGCAGGTGCCTCTTGCGGGCAGACTGCTTGAAGGTTTTAGCGATTGCACATTTGTCTTGTACATTGTTTCGTGTAGTGAGTTGAATGTACAGCTGGGCACCCCCCTAGCAGACATTCGGCCAGCTCCAACCTTGGCGCGGCAGATGTGCCTGTTTGCTGCTGCAGCATCTGCTCGCTGAGCTGCGTGTGCCTAAACATGTGGCAATACATTGCATGCACGATGAGCCGGGTGCCGCGCCTGCTTTTACGGCCTTTCCATGATCTGACTGCTGAACAAGGGCATGCATGCTCTTGTGCAAACCAGCAGCTGTCAGGCTGTCGCCAACCTGCAGCTTTGGTCAGGTTCTGCACTTACCACGCCTCAGAAAGTCTTAAGCACATTAAGCAGCCTTTCACAGCGCTCGGTAAGGTCATGGAAGTGCTGTCCTGGTCAGGAGCTGTGCATGTAGCGCTGACTAGTCCTGGTCAGGAGCTGTGGGGGTGTGCATGTAGCGCTGCTGGCAGACTGGAGAGACTGCGCCTGCCTTAAGGCCCTGAAGCATTGCTAAATCCAGGCAAATGTACGTCGCACAGGCCTGGCCTTGGCGTTGGCAAGATTGCTGTGCTGTCAGCATCGGGCCAGTGCACACCTTTTGTTGCCGCCAGCAGCGACTGTTGTGCGGTGCGCATCCGCAAGGTGTTGATGGCACTACTCGTAGCTGCTGGCCCCGTGTAGGACAGCACGTATGAACAACAAAGACTCATTTTGCACCCAAGACTTGCATTCAGTGGGTTCAACTTTGGGCACACAGTTGTAAGCAAACTCACTGCCGCTGATGATGGGTGATCTTGATTGTCCATTTCATGCAAAACAGTTGCCTTGGTTGCCAATCAAAGAGTGGGCAGCACACACATGCAGTGCAAGCTACGTTGGTACAATCTTGGTTGCCAGCAAACAGCACATGGCTGCGTGCTGCGCGTGCGCATGCCTCTGCACTACTGCCACCTGGCCGTATCTGAGGTTGTGTACGCGGCATCAACACACCATTAAGTGCCAAGGCAGTTCGAAGTTGAGCTTGCGATTGAAATCGCACAACTTTGCTTCCTTCTCACACAGCACCTGGTGAGTTGCAGCTTCAGCACGCATTTTGGCACCATTTCCAACATGGGTTGGCGCCGTTGTCACGTCAGCGCGTGTGCAGCTGCAACACTGGCTTGCTTCTGCAAACACTGCCACATAAAGCTGGCAGCAGCGGCCTCAAAGCCCCACACGCCCATTCAACAGGAAAGGTTCCCCTTTCAAGCAGCAAACACACTCATCACAGGAGGTCAACGCAGGTCAACGCAAATCCACATTCTGCAACAGAATGCACCCCCAGCAGCACCTACAGTAAAACTGCAGATTGTGAGAAATGGCATTGCCATCTACAGCTGCATATGCACTGCTGGTGTGGTCTCAATTCCCCAAGTCGTGTGGAACATGCCTGCATGGCTGCGCGCTGCAAAGGCATACGCGACTACGACGTGTGTCAAGTCAACATAGGTGCTGCCTGCTTGCAGGAGCTTTTCACAGCACGTCTTCTACCCCTTAGAGGATTATTACACTGAGGGCCCAGATCAAGGTCAGAAATTGATCAGACAACAAAAGTGCTCAGATACTTGATCTGACCTCAAATTAATGAAAATACATACTTGATTTACCCTTGATCAACTCTTGGATCAAGTCTGGGACCCTCCGTGCTTCCGCATTTGAATTGATCAGACCCTGGGTTTTGACCAGGGTGGGGGACCCCAAACAGAATTTGGTGAAGGTGCAGCAGCGCTTGATCTGAGTGCATAAAGTCTTTGTTATAGTTGAACCAAGCTTGATCCGGCCTTTTTCGAGTCCTTATCACTTCGCGTTGTTTGCATAGGTCTGTGATGGGGCAGATGTAGGACCTGAGCCTTGCAGCCGCTGCAGCATCCAGCAACATGGCAGCATCACCGGCTTCATTTAACATGCCGTAAACGTTTCTAGGCTACGGCAAGCCGTGAACAGTCGACTGGGCGTAAAAGGTGATCAGTACTGATGGTGTTCACAGTCAAAGCAGTAAACTGGCCATCCCAAGCACGCAAAATGGAGCCATAAAGCTCAAACTCACACCTTTAAAGTTTGTTCACATGTCACGGTGGCATGGCGGGCTGAGAATTGCTGCCATCTCGGCCTATCAGCAGCACCAAGTCTGTGTCTGGACGATGATCAGCTGCTGCAGCAGCTGCCACGCCATGACAGACACAAACAAGGCCGGTGATGTGCAGTTTCAAGCGGATTGATGTATTTCAAAGTGCCGGAAACAGCAGCAACAGCATCAGACACATGCACAGTCATGTGGTGACCAGGGGTGACTGGGGGTCCCCACCCAATGCTGTACGTATGATGGCATACCGTGCTTGGCAGTAGCTGAAAATCATCGAAAACTATTATATATGCCTTAGGTAACATTTTTATACTCCCAGATCAATTCTCAGATGCATAGATCAGATGCTGTGTGGCTTTTGGTCAGTGTGATAAGATTTGTTGAGGGCCTGATCAAAGTCTGATCAGAGGCGCCAGTGTAATAGTCCTCTTATGAACAGACAAGGCCGTTGCAAACCCACTGAAGCAAGCTAGACATGCCCCCATGAGCAGGAGTCATAGGCAGTGCCCCAAGTTTGGCAAGGGGCCTGCAACAACATGTTGTCTATGATACTTGTGTGTGCAGCCCGGCTGCACAGTGTGAAGTAACTTCACACACAACGACCCACTGGTGGAACACACCCAGCGTGCAGTAGGCAGCGCCATGCATTAGGGTACCATGTAGCAAGTGTCACAATTGATCTGTCAGGCCCCACACACAGTGGACTGTGTGGGGCCATCATGCATGTCCTTCTGAACAAAGCTGTAGTGTGTCCCCAAAAGAAATGCGTACACCGTGCGCCCAACTGCCCACTGAGTGAGCCGCTGTGCGAGCGCATTCTGCACACTGGTGCAACTATGGATAACGCGGCCAGTGATGCACCATCAGCCCCTCAGCGCACCACTAGGCGCTTTAACTGACAGCACTGCTGGCCCAAGAATCAGGCCTGGTAAGCTGATACAAAGGCTCTGCCGTGGCAGACACTGCCACTGTCCAGGGTTGGCAACCCTGGCAGATCGCAACAACGAATGCAGCATACAGTGTTGTGAACCCCCCCCCCCCCCATAATGTCTGATTTAGGCATCTGGGTGCCTAAAGCAGACCCTGTGGACGCAGGCTTGGCTGCAGATTGCAGCAAGTGCTATACAGCAAGCCTGCTGCGGCAGCACGTTGCCAACGCCCACCAACACCAAGTTCACCCACAACCTCAACTGCAGCAGTGCTGGCAAGTGTTCACCGCCCAGCGACTGCTTGCAAGCTGCAGAGAGCGCCCAACACTGCCAAGGCTGTTGATACAGGCTTGGCTGCTTCCGCACTGCTACATTCAATGACAGCACAACCTGCCACACAGCAAGCCGCCACCACCACCACCACCACCACCACCAGCAGCAGCAGCAGTAGGCCACTTACGACCAACAAGCTCCTCATTGCAAGCGTGCCAGAAGTGCTTGACCCAGTTGCTTGAGTGGGTGCTTGAGCGCAGGGCAGACAGACCCAAACTTCCACAGGTCCTCGGGATGGTGTACCAGCTCAGCGGTTACCAGGCCACTCTGAATGTACATGATCACTGTGGCAGCCGCCTGAATGGGCACCGGGTGCAGCACAGCAGAACAGCAGCATAGCAGCACGGCAGTCAGCAGGATGTAGGGAAGAGCATTGGGGAATGATTCGTCGTGTATACGTAGTGCAATGGGTGGGCGGCAAGGGCAGGAGCAGTCAAGCGGTTTTGCACAGTTACAGTTTCTAGAAGCATGCAGCGACACTTGCCCAAGGGGTGGCGGACCCCGGCTGCAGAATGCCAACACTAGTGCGGCACATCTAGGGACGCACGGCAGCCCAGGATCCAACCTATATGATGGCAGGCACTGCCTGTCTGAGACCCCAGAAGGGTTCCCATGCACGAGCACACATGACACAGTGCAACAATGTGCTGTAGCGGCGCACCAATCCTATTTCCCCACCATGAGGGCCACCACAGCAGCTGTACTGCACTGTACTGTACCATACCGTACTGTTCTGCACTGACCCTTCAGCAGTAGGGCCATCCCAATCAACTCACCATGAGTGCCACCATCATGAAGACGATGATGCTGCGCCTCCCCAGCAGCTTGATCAGTAGGAAGGTCAGCAGCTGGCTGCACAGCGTGATGCCAAAGCCAAGCAGTATCAGTGCAAGGGCATAGTCGTACAGAATCTGGCCGAAGCGGCTGTACACCAGGCAGGCGGAGCCAGCCGTGAACATGATCATGGTTGCGCTGGTGGCAGCAGCCACCTGCAGGAACAGTCAGTGCAACAGGGGGACGCACAGGGGGAGTGAATGTGAGAGTGAGGGTGAGTGTGAGTGCTGCTAGGCTCTGCCTACCTGCGCTGTCACAGTGATATTGTAACCTGAGGCATGAGGATGGCGGTTACTGAGCGCAAGGCTCCCCCAGGCTGTTATGTGTTGACTAGCCTGTTGTTGCAGTTACTTGCTGCAGCAGAGGCACCTTGCAGCATTGATATGCAGCGGCCCCGGGTTGTCAGCGACATACTACTGCTTTATGCCGCAGGCAGGTCGCATTGCTACCTGTAGCAGCTAATACTAGCAGGCTGCTGCAGCGAAGGTGAACTTGACAGCAAAACTTGACCAGAGCAGCTTGTTGTGGGGTTGCAACGTCACTCACGTCGGCTGGCACTCCAAGCTCCAGCATCAAAGGGCCCTTCACAACACCTGCATGCAACAGCATCAGCAATAGCGAACACGACTGACATGCATCAACACTTTCTCACTGCACGGCCATCAGCAGGCCAACAACACTACTGTACTGTCACTGGTGAAGTGCTCAGGCTCAGGACCTGCATTCACCTTGGGCAGTCAGCCTGGCTGTTTATGGCTACAGGGTGAACCTCAACCTCAACCCCAAGTGAGTCCCATGATGTGTTTGACATGCAGCCTACTGGTGCTTGACAGGGGTTCAGCGGCAGACCACAGCTAACAAGCTGCACTACACCATGACGTACGATGTCACGCAAGGCAAGGGTGTCTAGCTGGCAGGGCCCAGTACAGCCAACACACCTCCTCCAATACCAAAGAGCCCTGCAATGAGGCCAGCGCTGGTGCACAGCAGAGGGTACAGGATGGTGGTGCGGCGTGTCCAGTGCAGCTCCCCTTCAGCGGGTTGGGCACCTGCTGGTAGTGCATCATGGTTGTACTTCCTGCAGATTGCGAACAAAGCAACACACAGCAAATCGTTCATGTTGTTGAGATGGGTAGGGGTGATGGTCATGGTGGGGGTCTTGTTGGCCCTGATACAACAACAGCAGCATGTACCACAGCAGCATGTACCTGCAAGAAGTTCGTGCACGCGCAGCAAAGGTCCTTCTCCGCTTGTTGCTTCCATGATCAATAACAGCCACCTAGCCAGCTGGTGTGGAGGCCACCGTGCTTTGCAACAGCATTGTGGTTCCGCTGGTCAGTGTCTGTGCATGTGATTCACCCCTCTTGTAACATCTGGGGATGACTACCAGCGCAGCAGTGCTGTTGGTGGTTGGGTTGCGCATGCAACCTGGGTGCCCTACGGGATGGAGTACAGACCTTCAGGTCAGGTGCACAGCTGAGGTTGCCCACAGTCCAATTGCTGCCCACTCACCTCAGCAGCACCTGCCTGGAAACAGCCAGTATGACACCCACAGGGATCAGCACTGACAGCTGTGATGCCCAGTACTGCCAGCTGCCACACCTAAAGCTGTCCTGAGTGATGTCAGCACCAACCACCCAGGCCGACAGGCCCAAAAGAGCGAGGAAGTGTGGCAGCGGTAGGCTAGGCTCGCGAACAGGCGGCTTGGGTGCTGCATCAGCGGGACCTGCAGACCAACGGCAGGATAACGTTAGCTGTGACAACATGAAGTGACAACATGACAATACGATGGGACGACAGCGTGGCTTGTGCCATCACCCTGCAAGTACTTGATCTGCCTTCCTGTAGCAGCTATTTCAGTCTGGAGCCGCTGTCAGGGTGTACCTGACAGCGGCTTCACACTGAAATAGCTGCTACAGGAAGGGCAGACTCTTGAGTCAAGTACTTGCAGGATGATGGCACAAGCCATGTCTGCAGAAGCAGCATGCATCCATGCTATGGCTGTCACATGCATGCAGGTCTCGCTGTCACAGCCAGGGGCCCTGGCTGCTTCCAGTACACCCAAACAGTGAAGCTTCTGCTGCATGCAGCAGAATCATCTGGGCTTGTACATGCGGCCCAAACCTACCCAGATAAACAGTGAGGTCCGGGGACTGCTGTGTGCTCCTGACTTGCCATTCCTTGTCGCCGACACAGGCTGTGCTGTTGAAGGATGTGCCGGCATGTTGGTCGTAACCACGTTGCAGGTCATCCTCTGCAGCAGCAGCAGCGTCTCTGCTCTTTGGCAGCAGGGGCTCCAAGATGTCATCTACATCTGAAAGTAAGCAGGACATCACAGCACGGCACAGCACAGCACAGCAGCACGATGCAGTCAGCGTGGTCAGGACCATCAGCAGTGTGCAGAACCCATGCACAGTACCGCTCTGCGGCTGCCAGCCCCGAAATGCATACAATATGGGGGTGGATCCTCCAGCACGACAATCGCCTGTGTGGGTGTGGGGTGGCACAGCAGTCCTAGTATGCCCTGCAGGGTCTATCTGAAGCGACAGATTACCAGGTTGCTAGAGGGCGACAAGGCTTGATCACTTACACGAACCCAAAAACACTCCAAAGCAGCACGAGACACACAGGTTTGGCCTCAGAAACGCTTTTGAAGCGCTTCAGATGCGTGATAAGGCCTGATGGGCAGTGAATTGATGTGGGAGGGCCTGTCGCAGCTACGTTTGAATCAGACAGCTGTAGTTGTGTGAACCTCTGGTCGATGGTTGAACGAACACATTCATAGGGCAAAAGATGTTTTACAAAACGAGAACTCCTTCACCGTCGAACGCGATACATACAGCCAACGACAGCCAGGAGATCACCATGTTGCTGGAAGCGGATGTCTCCACAGTCCCGACTCAACAGTGTATGAAACGAATATGGGAACTGTTCCATTTACGTTATCGACGGCAGGCGGCTCCAGGCGGCTAACCAGAGGACTGAGGGCAGAGGTGTGCTGATAGATCTGACAGTTGACAGGTACAGTGAAGGCATCCTGCCTGTGGTCGTGTGTTACGGTGCCGCTACAGTCTGGTATACTTAACGTCGGATGCTGATCATCTTTGTGCAGCCCTCCGACCAGAGACTGGGCAGTGTTGTGAGCAGTGACACGTGCACCACCCTTGCCACTGCTTCCCATCGTGAGTCTGAAGTTGAGACTTGCTGTTTGTGTAGTCGTGCATGAATCTGCATTGATGATACATTGAAGCTGTGGTGCGACAGATCACCCCTGATCGTGTGCTGGGACTTTGCTAACTCCACAGCACTGGCAGTCAGGAGAGCAGGGGACAACAGTGCAGACTACACTTATGATGTTTACTGCACACCAAATAGCACTTTAGGAACTGAGACGCACTATTCTGTTCCTGAACCACCTACAGGCATGCAGAAGGTTTGATCTGGAGTGTCCTGACCCAACTCCAGCACTGCAAACTGTGCAGCGTGAACAGCACCACCACTGCCCGCAACCCAGCCAAAGACACCAACATCGCAGGCAATGTGGCGATGGACAGGTGAGCACACTGATTGCACTGCCTGGGCAACTGACAGGGGTGCTGTCTGCCTGATTCAGCGCTGCTTACCAGCCAAGCAGCAGGTCACCTCAGCCTGCAGCAGTCACTGCAGCGGCTGCACACTTTGTGTTGACACAGCAGCAGCAGCAGCAGCAGCAGCACTGCACAACAGCATCTCAATTAGGCAAGCACCAGTGCTGGGAGGCAGCAGGTGCGGTTGTCTTGCATCCCCCTGAACGTAGGCTTGTGGAGGGCCCCCAAGCATGCTGGTTGCATCTGCTACACAGGATCGCATTGCCCACTGCAAATCCTTCTTCATGTGTCCGCATTCTGCAGGTCCTGAGAGAGCAGCATGAGGAGCACTGGCAGCTGATCATCAGAGCATCTGAGAACGTAGTGTCACACATTGGAGCAGGTTAAGCTGCGAGGCAGCTGCTCAGCAGGCGCCTGCAGGCGGTCATGGGTGTGTTGCATCTTTGTTTATGATCGCTGCTACAGCTCAGATGTGCTGTTTGTCAGGACGTTGCTGGTGTGCAAAGTGAAACACAAAGGCATCTTGGTGGCACACATCAGCTGTTTGTAACGGCAATCGGATCATATGGCACATGCATTGGTGCCCAAAAAGCATCGTCTGGTGCTGGCACGAAGGGCTTAACTGTGTGCTGCGCTGTGGCTGCACATGCGTTGATTAACAAGCCTTATTTATGACATTTACAAAGGCTTGATTGCGAAGGCTTGTTCGACTAGGCTTGGTTGTTCGCGCCCAAGGTCGGCGACCTACTAAGCCCGAACGAAGGCCTAGTAAGGCCTACCTTAGTAGAGCCTTGTTTTCGCCCCTCGTAACCAAGGCTACCATCCTGATTTAAACAAGCCCTCTGCGGCACATATGCGGTTGCAAATGATGTTGAGTAGTCTAGCTGTAGCACCAAAGTACAAGTTGAAGGGTGTTGCACGACCTAAGTCCCAAGGCTGGTTGGTATTGCGGTTGAATCCGGCAAATTACAAGCAGGCCTGCAGGCAGGGCTTCACCCGCACCTGTATGCTGTGCTTCCAAGTCTCCATCTTCCAAATCGTCAGACGCAGCGGAAGACTCAGGGTGAGGTCCTCAGCAGGAGGCAAGGCCACCACAGGGCCCACATCATCGCCTGCATCACCCTGTTTGGGCGGCCGTGGCAGCAGTGCAAGGAAAGCACAGCAAGTATGGGAGCTTGGCCCAGTGAGTATACCACAGCAGCAGTGCACATTCAGTGTGAGTCAGCATTGTGGGTCGCTGGCGCAGACATATGAGAGCTATACCTACAGCTGCGACGCATGAAAGCACAGACAACAGGTTTGATTGGGGGAGAGGAAAGGTCGAGAGGCTGCCAACTGGCTGTGATGTGGGAACCACCTCACCTGGAAAGAGTGCCTCTCAAGTACTCCTCAATCACTGGTCCTGGCAGCTGCTGATCCTGTCTCCACCCCACCCTTTGTGATGAGCCACCACCCAGATCGTCAAACCGCGCACCACTCAGAGCAGGAGTCAACCCTCCTGACGTGAAGCCTGCCGGCGAGGTCAGAGAGGACCCCGGTTCGAATCCCACCACCAGACTGCCACCGCGCATCCTGGAAAAGCTGCGAGAGAGGCTTTGGCTCAGGGTCTCCTTGTAACCGGCAGGCCAGCGCCTTGCTGGTACTGCCACACCCTCAGACACTGCTGCTAGCAGCACTGTCTCTGGTCCTGCCGGGGCGGCGACCTCAAGATGATCCTGTGTAGCGATAGCAGTGGCGGAGGCGTGGCGGCGGAACGCCCTTCGAGACTCCTTGGCGGCGGCTTTGGCAGCCAGCAGCAGCTGTGTCTCCTTTCTGTAGGTTTGCTTGCCCTTGGTAAAGAGCCGAAGTGCCATGAGGGTGAGGACAAGGGCCAGAAGGTAGGTAATGATCCAGTTGGGTAGGATCTGCAGTAGAAGGGGGTGGGGAGACAACAGCACAGGCACCCTGTCAGACAGCGGGCTGACTTGCTTTGGCGGCAAATTTACATTGGGGTGTGCGCGTGCTGGTAGCGCAGGCCAAAGGTAGAAAGGCAGAGCAGGGCATGTACGAAGAGCCTGACTTTTGCCAGCCAACACTGCATGTGTCCCAATTACAGAGTGTGTTGGGAGCAGCCCCATGATGCACACTCAAGCTTGAGGCTGTTCGCGCTGCGGCGCTCCTCAGCGCACTTGCGTCCCAAGGGTCCAGCAGGACTAGTGACGCCCTGCATGCTGACCCTTTCCCTGACATCACCAACACTCAGCACAGCCTGCCTTGCACCAGCACTGCAGGCAACCAGCTGGAGGGATTGACAGGTATCTGCGCACTGCCGTACCTTGTTTGCTACAGCGCCAATGAGGGCTCCAGCAATGGTTGTGGGCTCCATCATCAGGATCAACCTGCATTACACACCAGCATGGTGGGCTATCGTACAGCTGCCGCGCAATGGTATGAGTGTGTGTATAGGGATCAGGCAAGAGGGCTGAAGCCATTATATCACGGCAGGCACAATGGATGGTCACCTTGCATAGCGGTGGGTTGGTCTTTTCAGCGTCAATGACTCCGTCAGACGTCAGCAGGTGCAACAAACGCTGGAACTGTTGGTATGAAACTAGGGGCTGTGTGCAGGTCAGCAGCACTCACTCCCAGTCAATGGTGCGCTTGCCATTGGGTCTGTGCCGCCTGACATTGCAGATGAAGTTGGCAAAGGAGCCGCCCTGCAGGAAAACACGGCAGGCAGGCGCATGGCGGGCACCGCGGGGCAACACAATGTGGGTGGTTAGATGATTGTGCGGCTGGGCGCAGCAGAGTGTGCACTTGGTGTGTTGTGTTGCGTCGAGATATGTGCTGCGCACAGTGAACAGCCGATCAACCACACCGTCAGCAAGACTAGTACATGATGTGTGGCGCTCAGCAGGCTGCCGGGAACCTGGTGTGGTGTACACCGTAAGTCAGGCGACAAGGTTGGATTGCCCGCCAACAAACTACTGTCCAGCACGCTGCTGCTGATGTGGGTGCAGCATGGTCCTTACCAGGATCGTGACGTTTGAAAGAGCAACTGCAATGGCAGTGGGCCAACCTGCAAGAACAATACATGCATGCACATGCAGAGGTCAAGCTGGATCGCTGAGTGCCTGAGACTCTGCAACTGTGGACTGCACTGCATTGACTGCAGTGATGAGTTGAAGTGTGCAATGCACTGACCGCAGTGATGAGTCAATGTCCAAAAAGCTCCTGGCCCTGAACAGTGCTCATATATCTGACCGGAGTCATAAAGTCACGCTGGCGCTGTATAGTGTACTGCTTCACTCTGTACTGCCCAAGCGGTACATACCGCGCAGCATGAGGTACACCGGCACAAGAATAGCTCCCCCGCCTGCAGACACAACGCACCAATAGCACAAAACATCAAGCGCCAGATTTTGATGATGCTCTCTCTACAGCACAGCTTGCAACAAGAGACAAGCTGCAAAGCTGTTGCTGGCGTGGGCCCACAGCCCCAACTCCGACTGCTGCTTGTCACATACCTATGCCAGCCCCTCCTGCCAGTGACAAGCTGAACATAATGATGGCCAGCAATGCCACATCAATGCTATCCAGTGGCCACAGGGGCTTGACTGCACCCTTGGCTGGCTTTGCCTCCCCATCTGTTGAGGTTTGACCAGCTGCAGGCCAGGTGATAGATGCTGCTGCCTGCTGTGCTGGAGTACCGATGGAATCTGGTGTGTAACCTGGTGCGGGCGTTTGGGCAACGCTGCTGCGAGAAATGCCCCTGTTCAGCAGATGGCCTGTTGCCAGCCTGTTTTGTAACTGCAACTCAAACGCTGCGGTTGTGGCTGTGGGTCCAATCACAAAGCATATATACAATAGAAACAAGAGGAACGATATCCGAACCATGGCGGTGCTAGGGCTGTGGAACACGTGCGTACAGTAGCTTGACAAACGGGTGCTGCACACGGCGATGATCGAGTATTATGGTGATTAAAAGCAGACTGGCAATCAGAAAGACATCCAATGTGATCTTGAATTGTCCAGGAGTGTGCGTTTCCACCACCGTTGCAAGTCAACGAGCCAGCTCTGTGCGATTCCAAGCAGCACAATAATATCAACGCACTCAGGATCGAGCGGAACGCTCGACAGAACATCCCCTCGTCCAGCAGCCCCAGCATGACAACACGGAACGCGGTTTTTGACCGTTTGGAACGCAACCTGCAGCAAAGAGTGCTATACAGTCCTCCTTCAATGCAGTAACGTGCTTCATACGCAACGAATGTCACATAATCCAGATTATATCAACCACCGTCCAGTCATTGCCAGTAGCTTGCTGCCAATGGCAATTTGCCATGCCAGGGTGGGTGGGGTGACAGCCTTCTTCAGGAAGTGAGGTCAAAGCGGCTGACTGCCTCTTCAGCAATCATTGCACAGTTCTTCGTCAAGTCTGCGGCACAGGTTGAGCACCACATAACACTCAGCAGTATGTGACAGTTGACCAAGCACCCTGACGGCCTGTGACAGCTGGACACACGTGTATACAGCGCCAGGGCCAGCACTCACAAGTCAAACTGCAATCATGTGCAAGTACCAGAAGTATGACGCGTTCTCAACCCCCTCCCCAGCCAGGTGCAGCAGCAACACTGGTTGACATCTTCCGCAGATGACGAATTGTGCCATATTGGCGCATTGTGCGCCACCAGAAGCAGATTACATGCAGGCTGATCCTAAGACACCACCTGAAAAGACGTGAACACTCACTCTGTAGCTGTCGTAGCTTAGACACCTCCACCCACTGCACCCCATCCACATCATCCGAGGCCACTGGCACTACATCAGGGTCACAGGCCATGGCGGCAGCCTGCGACACAGCACAGCACAGCACAGTGCAGGCCAACAAAGATTAGCACACAGAGGCACAGGTCAAGGTCAAGGCGGTCAGAACGTGAAGCACCAACACCATGGGTGCTGCAGTTGTGATGCTGTGCAGCTCCATTGTAGTGACATGCATGCAAATACCAGATGTCCCCATCATAGTACCCTGTGTGCATGTTTGCAGCCATGACAACCCCCAATGAGCAACAGCAGCCACCATTTTTACCCCCCTCCCCCGCCTGGGACACCACATACACCACAACACACCTCCACCACAACATAGTGGAACTTCAGCTGCCCCTGCTCGTCTCTGACAATGGAGTCGACTGCAGCAAAAGCAATGGGCTGCTGCAGCTGGTTGCTGAACCCCTCCACAACAGCATCTGCATGCAGCAAAGCATGGACAAGTAGGCAATGCCTTTGGAAGTGCCCTTTGTTGGGTGGCACAACAACAAGCCTGCTTCTCGAGTGACTGGACCATCCCACGGCAAGGCATGCCACTTGATGGCATAGCAGTCATGAGAAATTCCAAATGCACTACCTGAACAATGCAGTGACAACAAAGCTGGGAACTGCGCAAAGACAAGGACAGTGTCTCACAAGGGTGTGACTCCTGGTCTTTCCTCCTGAAACGAACCGCAGCAAACAAGCGAAACTGGAAACTTCGACAAGAGCCTGGGTCAACAGCTGCAGCCTTACCAGGATTGTTGCGTATGTGCAGGCCGGTTTCTTCCAGCACTTCCCTGACTGCACAGCTGGCTATGCTCTCTCCTGCAGGGCAGGGACAAGCAGGGGCTGAGTCAGCACAGGTTTCAGCTGTCTGACCCTGCAGGTGGTATGCAGGGTACAACATGGGAGGGGTTATGAACTTGAGAGGGTGTTTGTAGATGCTGAATCACAGTGACAGCCCTCAGGGCTGACTTGGGCGGTGTGGCCCCATGGCTTGTTTGGATGCTGATGTATGGAGTATGTGGGGTGAATGCATGGCAACAGCTTCTGCTGCGTGGCCATCCCACCCCAGCTTGTGGAGTGAGACTAGCAGGAGGCTCCTCTTGGAGATGCAAGAGGTGAGTCTGCCCTTCCCCGCCCATCTCTTGTAGACTGTGCGGAAGACTTGCCAGGTGCTCTTCTTCATGCTTTTGAAGCTGTTCTGAAGGTGCCTGGTTTCTTTCTTGGTCCCCCATTAGCCTCTGGCTCCCTTGTGGGTTGGTCAGCAATGTGCTGAGCCTATTACTGTAACTGCAACTGTGAATGTAACCCACTATGGTGATGGCATTCTGCCCTTCACCTCCCACCTGTGCCCCCCACGAGCCTCACCCACCCAGCTCCAAGCTGCCTCCTGGGAAGCACCACTGGCCCTTGGCAGGCTCCTTGGCTCGCCGGATCAACAAAATCTGCACATCAGGGGTATGGCAGGCCGGGAAACGCTGTGACAGTATTGTAGGTACACGGACCGGTGCTGGCGGTGGTGCTGATGGTAGTTATGGTGGTGGTGGACATGGTGGGGTGGTGGTGGTGGTGATGGTGGTGGTGGTGGTGGTGGTGGTGGGGGGGGGGGGGGGGGTTGTGATGGTGGGTGGGTGGGTGGGTGGGTGGTGGTCATGGTGGGGTGGTGGTGGGGTGTGGGTGGTGGTCAAGGGGAGAGTCACTTCACTTCAAGGTGGGTGGGTGTCAAGAGAGGGTGGTGGGGTCGCCCACCAGCCTGGCCGATTGAAGGTGCGATCAGGCCAGGGGGAAGATGGTCACTGCGCAACGTCAGTGACCACTTAAAGCTGATCGTTTGCCGATAAGATCAAATGCTGCTGCAGTTGTAGAGCTACTAGGCTGGCAGTATCATTGCTGTACACATGTGTCTGGACACTGAAGATGTACGGCACTTCATCCCGCTGTCCTGCTCATCAAGGTGTTGCTCACCTCTGCAGAGTCTGGCTGTATGGCTGGCCTCCGAAATACCACAACACCAACGCCAACACGTGGTTCATCTGGGTATTCTCTACTGCGCCCACTGGGGGTTGCGGATGTTGTGGAGGTGGGGGTGGTGGGGGTGTCCGTGGATAGGGGTGCTGCAGCAGATGCTGCCGAGGTCCTGCACATTCGGAGACCACCCATGCTTAAGAGCGGTTGCAACGTTTTGTGAAGTTCTGCCAGAGGTCTGGCACCTGGCAACAACAGGCTGATGACATGTTGCTGCAGCTGGATCGCCTTGCCGCTGAGCACCTTGTGCAGCATATTGCGTTTGATTTGGTTGATATGAAACAAATTTTGGCAAAGGGACCGTGCTCATGACCTTCGCCACGTTAGTCAACTTGTCACACTGTCCGCACATATTCCCAAAAGAGATCTCAAGACATTCACGGCAACCTCACGTCCAATTGTCACCCCGTTCCTCTCCTCAAACCATCACCATGCAGTGCATTCAGCAGAAGGCCAGCGCAGCTCGTGCTGCTTGCAGCACCCAGCGGAAGGCCGCTGTGCCTGCTGGAGTGCGTGCTCGCGTTTCCAGGGGTTCCAGTGTCGTGGTGGAGGCCCGCAGCAATGCATTCGTGCAGCGTTCCCAGCGCTCAGTGGTCACCCGCGCCCTGAAGGCTGCTGGATCTCGCTCTCTGCGCCTGGTGGTGTCAGCAGTGAAGGACGGAGCTGCCCTGGACCGCCCTCTGCGCGTTGCTGTGATCGGTGGTGGCCCATCCGGCGCATGCGCTGCAGAGACTCTGGCCAAGGGAGGCGTTGAGACCTTCCTGCTGGAGAGGAAGATGGACAACTGCAAGGTACAGCAGTTGGCCCTAGCACAGCTAGAAGCATGTCCTTCTGTTGTTTCATGGGCTTGATGTATAGAAGTGGGTTCCTCAAAGGATTGGTGGTGCCAGTAACGCAGGTTTGCTTCCCATGCAGTGTGTGGCAGTGACACCACCTGGCAGTAGCACCCGTTGTAGGAGTTCAGTTACAGGGGGTTAGGCACTTTCTGCAGTTGACTCAACAGTAACACAAGACTCCGTGAATGGCATCTGCCACTATGTTTGTGATCCTGCTGTCAAAACAACAACCCTTGCACACTGGGGTTTGCTGCTCCAGGGCTGAACTCTGTGGCTACTGTCATGCTGTCAACTGGTGGGTGCTAACTCTTGTATAAACCTCCTCTCCTTGTGTTGCCTTGTGCCTTGCAGCCATGCGGTGGTGCCATCCCCCTGTGCATGGTACAGGAGTTCGACCTCCCCATGGAGATCATCGACCGCAAGGTGGGACCTGATATTTCTGCTGATATTTTTCTGGTCCCTGGCTTTCAGACAGTGACAAAGCGGTACCAGCGCCTCTCATCAACAGCCGCAGGCCATGCCTGCACATGCAGGGCTTGTCCACCTGTCCCAGTACACAGTGTGTGTTGCCCAGGGCTTGCAGCCTGCAGTACAAGACCTGTGCAAGCACAGCGCGTGTGTCTATGAGCTTACTAGTGATGATTGACAGCATCCTGTCTGTGCTGGCATGCGTCCTGCAGGTGACCAAGATGAAGATGATCTCCCCCTCCAACCGCGAGGTGGATGTGGGCAGGACCCTCAGCGAGACCGAGTACATCGGCATGTGCAGGTGGGGACAGGGGGGCTCTTTTTATACCCAGCACACACACCATGACGACAGGACCCTAGAGCAGTTTGTCTTGTGGAACTGCTCTGCCATCGGCCTGCCTGTCGTTCCTAGATTGTTTGCAGGACACGCCCCTGGCGGTTGTCAGAGCTGCCCAGCCAGCCCTCTGCTCATCACACTACTGCTTGATGGTTGATCTCAACTTTGAAACTCACACAACTCTAAACCTCCAAACCCCCATGCGTCCTGCAGGCGTGAGGTGATGGATGCCTACCTGCGTGACCGTGCTGAGAAGGACGGAGCCAACGTGATTAACGGCCTCATGCTCAGGATGGAGCAGCCAGGTGGGTGACTACCTGCGTCACAACCTCAGCATTGCTTTTGCCTCTGTCTTGGTGAAAACATAAAAGTCCCCTTTCTCGGAATACTTACCCCGTCGTAAGCATTTAAAGAGAGGGGACTTGTCTGTTTTCACCAAGCCAGAGTCAAAAGCAATGCTGAGGTCGTCCTGTCACACCTGCTGTGCAAGCTGCACTGACAGATGGCCTCAACACTAGGCTTGATCGATATGTGAATGTGGATTGCGTCAATCATGTGGCAAGGGGCTGCGCATCATGGAGCTACATTCGAAGCAACCAAGCACACACACCTTCTTGGCAGCAGCATGCCCCTGCACACAGCGCTGCTGTCTCAACCTATCATTGCTCATCGCTGCATCTCTCACTGCTGCTGTTACCCCTGTCTTTTCCCGCTCTGTCCCCAGACCCCGAGGGCCCCATCACCCTCCACTACAACAAGTATGTGGATGGCTCCAAGATCGGCACCCCTGCCAGCCTGGAGGTGGACATGGTGATCGGTGCTGACGGCGCCAACAGCCGTGTGGCAAAGGAGATCGATGCTGGTGACTATGACTATGCCATCGCCTTCCAGGAGCGCATCAGGATCCCTGGTGAGCATTTTTTTCTGAAGTAGCTGCTGGTACTGTTTATTCTTCTTTACTGGTACTGGTTACTCTTCAACAGTTGGTAACAGTCAAACGGGCAGCTTGCTTTAATGTGTTTCTTGGTGAGTTCTGATTCTGTAGGAGAAGTTTGGTTGCTCTGTTGTTGGTCATAGCTGGCCAGGGACCGGTGTTGCTTGCTTGCTGCTGTTGACACTGCTGGTGTGCTGGTGTGCTGCAGACGACAAGATGAAGTACTACGAGAACCTGGCAGAGATGTATGTGGGTGACGACGTCTCCCCAGACTTCTACGGCTGGGTGTTCCCCAAGTACGACCACGTGGCAGTCGGCACAGGTAAGCTGGTAGTTGGCAACTGCTGCTTGAAGAGTACAACTTTGTTTCACTCTTGCAAGGCACCGGTTGGGGTAGAATCACCTTCTGAAAGGGCAGAAGCGTGCTGGCACCAGTGACTGTACCAAGCAAAAGGCTCACTCATCACACAGAGTGTGCTTGTGAGCCTGCACTTATTGGCACTGAGGCTGACCTGACAGGCGCGGGTGTGTGTTGTGTGTCTGCAGGCACTGTTGTGAACAAGACTGCCATCAAGCAGTACCAGCAGGCCACCCGTGACCGCGCCAAGGTGAAGACCGAGGGCGGCAAGATCATCAGGTAAGGGTTCGTCATGGAACTGTCGATAGACAGTTCGGGTTGTGCAGCAGAAGCAACCAGGAAGGCAGCAATCAGCATCCAGGCCTCAGCCATCTGCTGTTGTGCTTGCAAGTATGCAAGGCATTGTGTTGAGTGTCAGCGTCCAAACACATGGGCATGCATGTAAGCAGCGGACGTTTGTGGCCAAACGACTTGAGCATGTGGGACTAAGTGTCGTCTGTTGGTGTTGCATCGTTTTTGTCCGCAGGGTTGAGGCTCACCCCATCCCAGAGCACCCCCGCCCCCGCCGCTGCAAGGGCAGGATTGCGCTGGTCGGTGATGCTGCTGGCTACGTCACCAAGTGCTCCGGAGAGGTGAGCGCGGGCTTCCAGCTGGCTTGCAATCGGGGGCTGATTTTGTTCTGGAGCAAGGGCCTCTGTAGTGCCTGATGCATCCAGCACCAATGCGGGCGCATTCCTGCGCGTTTGCGGATTGTGTACAGCAGGGTGTTTTGAGTGGTCATGCAGACGGACGTGTGTGGATCTGCTGTGTTGGGACATGTGGTGGCTGACTAAGGGACAGAATCGAATAGAATTAAGATTTGTTTTGTTGCTGTGGTGTGTGTCACATCTGTCTGCTGCAGGGCATCTACTTTGCCGCCAAGTCTGGCCGCATGTGTGCTGACGCCATCGTGGAGGCCAGCCAGGGCGGCAAAAAGATGTGCGGCGAGGCAGCCATCCGCAACTACCTGGACAAGTGAGTGACTGAAAGTGTGATGTTTTCAAATCCAAATTGAGATCACGTTTTGGGGAGTGTGTCGTGAGTCGCCACCTCTTCAGCTTACCGCCAATCCCTGGCCCATCATAAGCATGGTGGATTCCGTAACCACACAGTGTCTTGTGTCATCCTTACTCATCTTTTTACTCATCTTGTGTCATTTTGTGTCATCCTTACCCGCTTTTCAGGTGGGACCGCAAGTACTGGGCCACCTACAAGGTGCTGGACATCCTGCAAAAGGTGTTCTACCGCAGCAACCCCGCCCGCGAGGCCTTTGTGGAGATGTGCGAGGACAGCTACGTGCAGAAGATGACCTTCGACAGCTACCTCTACAAGACCGTGGTGCCAGGTGGGTACTGTCACACGGTGCTGCTGCTGTCACACGGTGGTGCTGGGTTGGGTTGGGTGCTGTTACATGGTGCTGCGGCTGGGCTGGGCTGGGTGTTGGGACTAGGGCCTGTGTGTTGAGAGGGAAGCCAGCTAGGGCCCTGCCTAACATACAAGACCGTGGTGCCAGGTGGTTGGGCTGCTGTATGCTGGGTTTGCAGGAGCAGGGTGTCGCAAGGCGTGTCCCGCTGGGATTATTTCCCTGCTTGCATTGCATCATGCATCTAGTGGCTGGTTGGTGTACAGATGGACACAACAAATGTGTTGGCACCCCACTCCACAGCTGTATGTCCCCTGACTAAGCTGCTGCATGTTGATGCTGTGTGCTGACCACAGGCAACCCCCTGGACGATGCCAAGCTGCTGTTCAACACCGTGGCCAGCATCGTGCGTGCCAACGCCCTGCGCAGCAACAACAGCAAGTCTGTGGACGTGTCTTTCGGCAGCAAGGCCACTGAGGAGTTCCAGCAAAAGGCAGCTACCGCTGTCTAAGCAACAGCAGTAGCTGATGCTGCAGCACAACGATGCGTGGCAGCAGCTCCACTGTGAAGCCCTTCTGTGATGCTGTCTAGCATCGCGTTCTGCCATGTCAACATCTTGTGGTGCTGGGCGGAGGGGTGGAGCAGCGGTATGCCATGCTGTTGTAAACTCAATCACTTGGTGGGCAGTGGTGCGGGTTCGCTGGGTTGGTGGTGGCAAGGTGCTGCCCTGACTGGGCGTTGCCGCCCTGCTTGTCTGTTGTATGATATGTTAATGTGTGTGTGTTCCCTCGGCCTTGAGGGGATCAGCAGGTTGTCACTGACGCAGCAGCATCTATCTCCGGTGGTTCACAGCTGTGCTCACAGCTGTGCAGCATCCAAGCTGCGTCTGTATGCCAGCAGCAACGTGTGCACAGTGTCCTGCAGCTTGCAACCAACATGCAGTGTGCTGTGCTGGCCCATCCTGTCCTGCACACAACTGTATGGTTAGCTTGCTGTAGCTTGTTACAGCTTGCCGACAGGCAACCAGTTCAGCTCTGGGCATAGCCTGCTGTACATGTGTCTTGGTCGCTTCAGCACTTTGCTTGCAGCATTGGGCAGCGCTGAAGCACATCTCGCCCTTGCATGTCCTGTGTTGCTGAAGAAGCGTCATCCTGCATGTAGAGGTGTGTGCGGTTAACAGTTGTTGGTTTGATCAGCCCTCGCCAGTAGCGGTTTGTGGTTGTAGTCAATACCTGGCCAGCAGCAGTTTGCTGCAGCAGTGGTAGTGGCCGCAATGCAGTGCGCGGCAGCTGCTGCCTCTGTTGCTGTCAGTAGAACAGCGCATGAGCGTGGGATGCTGGCATGGTCTGGCCTGCAGGTCAACCTGACTGACTTGAGTGTTTGCAGCCTTGTTCTGAGAGTGTGTGAGAGAGGAGGAAGCCTGTAACGCCGACCAGCAGGTTGATTGTCCGACCTGAATGTTGACAGCTGTTGGTGTTTGGCTGCTGCAGCTGAAATTCGTCAATAAGAGCAACCGCAAACAGCTGCAAAGGCTTGAAGGCCTGTAGACAGGCTGTGACAACTTGCGTGCCGAAGTGACCGAGTCTTGGCAAAAGTAAGCTGCTGCAGGGCAGTGGAGCCCTAGGCAGTGGTGAGTTTGCATGCTTCCTGGACAGGTTGCGGCCTGCGTCATGCCAACAGGCGTACGCAGAAAATGCAGAGATTTCGGTGAAAGAACGGCAGAAGCTGTAGCAGTGGCCTGTATTCCAGTGTGTGATGTGGCATCTGGGTTCAAGCGTGGGTTTGCCCAACAGACTGACATGTCAATTGGTGTCGGTGGTGACCTGCAGCTTCGGCATGCACCGAGTAGGCAGCTCCTTGTGTC
Organism: Desmodesmus armatus; assembly: GCA_007449985.2. Lineage (NCBI taxonomy): Eukaryota > Viridiplantae > Chlorophyta > Chlorophyceae > Sphaeropleales > Scenedesmaceae > Desmodesmus > Desmodesmus armatus. Next base: position 161,882 of record VIIQ02000664.1, read on the forward strand.
CTCAATTGCCCCACCCACCATCAGCTTCAGCTTCTGCGATCTTACTACAACCCACCATCAGATTTGACCAGCACTAGCGCGTAGACAGACACTTCCATATCCTTCCCAAGTAACACATTCACACACTCAAGCTTACACGTCCACGCGCAATGATTACAGGTCAATTGACGATGACATAGCTGCTGTGCAAACAAGCAGCACGACTGGCACATCAAGGTTGCTGACTGCTCCAATCCAGCCACTGTACATGAGGGCGGTCCCGCAACTTCCGAAAAGACAACATCCGTCGCCTCCGTTGGTAATTCACAACTCGTCATGCCCAGCGCTACGGGCAGCATGCCCAGCTTCACTCTGCGAAACACAGCACAGAGCCAATGGGGGTGTGTGAGTGAGAGTGAGTGGCAGCTCAGCAGAGTGTGTCACTAACCAGCGACATCACGACGCAAGCCGAAGGGCATGTTGCTGTTTAGCATTGGCGGCAACTGGAGTCAAAAGAGGGATGGCGCAGCCGCGACACAGCCAACAAGTAGGCGACCGATTATGTTGGGCGTGAGCAGACACTGCATGCACAGTAGAAGACTGTGGATCCTGGCAGGGATGAATGGCTAACTAGGTTCTGTAGTGTTGAGCTCACCTCCGTGCCCAACGGCCGCGTGGCATTCCCTTGCCCCATCGCCAACGCAAGGGCAGAGGGCGACAACGTGAGCGTGCTGTGGTAGGCGTGTTTCCGCTTGACAGAAACTGGCACAAAGTCAACATCGCCGCTGCCGTCGTGCTTTTCCCGTATCTCCACGACTGCCTCCCAAAGCTCTAAAGCCTCCCCACCACCCTCGATACCTGCAGGAGCAGCAGCATCAGCAGATGTTGTGGCATCAACACACTTGCTACTGTGCACGGTGAATGCAGCCACAGGTGTGCAGAAGTGCCTCTCTGCTACCCTTGATACCTGCAAGTATCAAGCAGCAGCATCAGTGGCGGTACAAAGTTTGCGAAGTACCAGCGACCCAGGCAGAAGGTGTATTGGGAGATCAGAAGCTGCGGCATTGACATCCATGTTACTGTGCACTATGGATGCAACAACAGGCTCCCTAACAACATCAACAGCAGATACCGGTGTTGCTTGCTAACCCTGTCAGGTGGCTGCTCAACATAACAGTCGTGAGCCAGGTGTGCAGGGGTGCATGCTGCCGCAACAGCAAGCCTTCAGTGAACGCTCATGCATAGGGGACCAGTGCCTGCAATGCCGTCATAAACTCACTGTCGGGGTCCAGGAACATATCAGCCGGCATCACTGCCGGGTCACCTCCTGCCCTCCCTCCCGTAAGCTCCATATCAAAATGAATCAGGTTCACGCCCGTCACGCTACTCTTCGTCAGCCTCAGCGCAACACCCTTCTCCAACTCCTTCTGCAACTCCTGCAGCGGCTGCGCTGCAAGTATACTCCGCAACAGCGTCTCATACGGTACCCACTCCTGCAGGCCAACTAGCGGCAGCGGCCACGCCCAGATTTTGGGCGCCAGCGCCCCAGGGGCAATGCCGCCCGGCTGGGCGGCGGCGGCTGCGGCGGCTGTGGCGGCTGCGGCGGCTTCGCTGTCACGGAGGCTGAGGTCGAGAGTGCCGTCTGGGAGCTTCTTGAGCCGGAGCTTTGGTGGCTCCTGCTCACCGGGCTGCCGTGCTGCTACTATGGTGACTGAGGAGCCTGCACAACACGATACAAAATGCGGCGGGAAAAAAGCGGGGTTTACAGCAATACGAGTGCGTCTGCATAAGCTCCCATGAAAACATTTGTCCTCTTGGCTGCTTTGCGCACCGATGGCTTCTGTGTGACTTTGTGACTGGTATGTGTCAGCCGCTGGCTCCATTTCCATAGGCCAGCAGCTGCTGCAGAGACATCTGCTGCTTTAGTTCTTTCGAATTTGGCCCTGCAGATTCACATGCTGTCCCATATCACCTGCTGGCTCAATTTCAAATGACAGCAGTTGCTTGGTTCGCCCCGCAGCATCCCCCAGCCCAAGGCTGGCGTTCGTCGCAGCCCTGTACAGCTCCCCAGCGAGGTACAGCATGCCGGGCGCATTTTCAAACCCTGGCTCTGCCTCACCCAGCTTCATGTGGGCATACACCTGCACACAGTGATGGCATGCAACAGCTTCACCAATTCAGAGCAGCTCCACTAATCAGCAACTTCATCAAACAAGAACCATCACCATGTGAGCATACACCTGCACACAGTGATGCGCAACGCAGCAGCTTCACCGATTGATATGGCGCTAGCGCAGAGCAGCTCAACTAATCAGCAAATGTCATCAAGCAGCAGCTTTACCATGTGGGCGTACAACTGCACATAATAGAGAAGCATAATGGTCCGCCCTTGAGGGGCAACTGACATCCTAAACAGTCAGGTGCTATACCAACAGCTTGGTACTATTCAACAGCTACACTATCTGGCCAAGGCTGCTTCACCAGGTGCAGCAGTTGGAAGAGGGTTCCGTCCATGCAGCATGGTGCCAGGGTACGGTGCTCTAAGCAGGCCGCGCGCCCTTGTTCTGGACCCTGCAGCTAGTCCCCCGCTGCCGTGCGCAACTACCCGCGTCCCCACCTCTGCAATGTATGCCGCAGGCAAGTCAGGAAGCTCCACCGGCTTTCGCAAGCTGATGCCCTTCAGCTGCCGCAGGGTGAGCGCAGCGCCCGGCGCTACCAGCAGCCGCCGGGCGCGGGGCACATCGGTGCTGTGTGGTAGGTACAGGGAGAGGTCGGTGATTCGGGAGAACACCAGCTCGACGGGTCCTGCCAGGGTGACCTCCGGGAGGACCATGCGCTGCCGCTGCCACTGCCAAGGGTCCTTTTTGAACTCGGCAAGTGCTGAGCTGGTCATGTCCTGCAGGAATGCAGGAAGTTTTGGCGGGAAACATGGGGCCAGCACGGACAGGCCACCTGTCACATGGTGGGCTTGTACAATGGCAGCAATTCCACAATGTATGCGGTGCTGTTATTGGTGGTCAGGTTCTTTTCAAAGAAATTTGACAAATTCAAGCACTCAGCACCCGCCCCCCCTGCTTTTACCTGCGGCATAGGCAGCGCTTGTTGCTCCAACGGTGGTGCTGCTGCTGCGCTGCCTCCAGCTTCTGTTGGCTGGTTGTTGAGTGTCAGCTCAAACTGCTGCCCACCGATCTCGACTGCTAGATGGTGCTGCCGGCCCACATACACCTGCACGGCGGGGCAGTGCATCGCTGTGTTCAAGACTGCAATTACTTGTCCTCTGATGGCAGTCAGACCATTCAGCTGCTGTGTGACACCTTGTAGACAGCTACAGTAAAGTGACACCTGGAGTACTGGCCAGATGCAACATGATGCCCTCATGCTGCTGCTGTGAGGCAGTGCTTTGGGGCACTGCACAGCACACCTGAAAGGAGTCCATGGGCACGTCTCGTAAAGACATGTCTTTGATGCCTGTCTTCCGCTGTATCGCCTTGATCGTCGCCTGCAGGCAAGGTGCTATCAGCATTCTGCAGGCCGCACAACAGTGCTTCAAAAATCAAAGGCAAGGGACTGCAGGCTCACCTCTGCTGCTTGCATGGCAACATTTCCCCAAATATCATGTATAGAGTTGACGACTGTGAGGGGTGCAGCTGTTGAGGGAGCCAGCAGCTGGCCAGTCAGGAGGGCCAGGACACAACAGCAGTAGCCAGGTGTCCGACGCATTTTTGGTCTTGTGGATGCAAGCACAGCGGCTGAAACGGTTGATTTGCTTTGATGATGATATGAACGGTGTTGGGCCTGCTACACAGAAGCACGCAGCTACCCCGGCTCAATCCAGAAGACAGTACAGAATGATCGAAGGAAGGTCACGCCACACAACAGGACAGGCAACAATACGGCGCATTACACGTTCAATTCTGCCCAGACCTGCCTCGTGTAGCCCTTTGTTGCGCTCTCTCGCGATGCCCTGGAACCTGCAAGGACCCAGCTGTGAGTTTCAAAACTAGAAAATTTGGCCTGGCTGCATACCGATACAGGTTGGCCTAACCACACCCCCAGGCCAGCTAGGGCTGCATTTCAAACCACAGCCAGTCCGCCACACTCAAGGTGGCCTGTACAGGCCGACATGTTGTACACCCCCAGCATGCAACACCACACCCAGCTTGACAAGCGCCCTCCCCACCCGCACTTCTCAGCGCAGGGGCTCCACAGCACCGTACCCAACCAAACGCCACATGTGTTCCAGCTCAACCGCAACATACTCCTGCGGATGCAAGTGATCACACTCGGCCCCCCAGCCGCCAAACCAGCACCAAGCGGACCCAGCCACCGCCTGCCATGCCCAAAAGGCCTCAGCAACAAGGGTCCACCGTCCCTTCCTTGCGCAGCACAGCCATTCCATCCAACCGCCCCTGTGAGCCTTCACAGCACCCCGCCACATGTGCTCCAGCAAACAGCACGATACCTACGACCCCCCCCCCCCCACCACCACCACCATCATGGATCCCCCCCCCAACCACACACACAAACAATGCCTGCAGCCACGACCGACATACACACATCAGCCTAGGGGGCCTGAGCCATGCCCAACCACAAAGCCACCAAAGCATCACCAACATCTTTGTAAGCACATCCAGCCACAGCCTACCACACCAAAACACACCTAACCATCCTCAACCTTGCGCAGAGCAACCACCACCGGGGCAACCCGCCCCTGCGGGTCTATCAGCGCAGCGGGGGCAGCAGCACCAGCAGCGGCAGCACCGGCAGCGACAGCACTGGCAGCGGCAGCACCGGCAGCAGCAGCACCGGCCTCGTCCTGGCGCATACCAACCATCACCGGCGCAACCATCGCCGGGGCATCCCGCTGCTGCGGGTCGATTGGCGCAGCCGGGGTCAAAAGGGTGTAGCCTGGCAGGGCAGAAGCCTCTGGTAGCTGCGCGTGACTGATGGCGTGCTGCACATACGTCTCCACGTCAGGCACCGCCACGAGCACCATCGGCACGCGCGAGCGCAGGTGGTTTGCCCAAATGAACTGCACAACAACACATGATGGTAGGGTGGATACGGTACCCAAATTATGTAGCACAATCAAATTGACATGCCAAATGCCAAGGTCGTCAATGCGCAGAGTTACATGTTGAGAAAGAGATCATGCTGCGATGCCACTGGCAAGGCCGCAGTGGGTCTTGCTGTCTTGCGGCTGTCATGTTTGCAAACAGGGAGGTAGCAAACAAACTCTTGTATGCACACAACTAGACTGAGGCTGCGCATGCGCAGCTGTTGCAACTCAGCGAACAGCTCAGACCAAACAATCTGTGCCCACCTCAGAGAACGGCTTGTTTGATTTCTGGTAGCCTCCAGCCTTCCGCACCAACGCCGCCAGTGACCTGTATGGGTCATCTGCAAGGTCTGCAAAGCACCCGATAAAGTGGTGGGGACAGCAGCAGACCAACAGCGCCGCTTTTGTCGCAAAAGGATGTTTCTTGCAATCTGTGCATGATGCAGCAGCCTCATTGCCTTGTCTGCGATTGGAGGTACGTGCAAGATTGCAAGCAGTTGCTTGTTTGGGTCTCGGATGATTCACACGTTGCAGTGAAAGCAGTCTGCAAGGCATGCACAGCATGCACCCCACTCAAAGGGCAGTGCCAATGCGCTTTGAGTGGCATGCCAGCCCCAACTGAGGACTGACTCAGCAACTGCGCCCACCTGCTACTTTGTCAGGCAGCAGCGCTGCCAGCTGTTTGACTTCCACAGGTGAACCATCACAGCCACAGCTCCACAGCAGGTTGCGCCTAGCCTGCAGGTTTGCAAATTGATACAATGGGGGGTCAAACAGATACAAAACAGCCGGCACTCAATGGGGAGCACACAAGCAACAATTTGCTGCAAATTTCACAGGCTGTTGCACTTCAAGGCTTCACGCACAAAGCAATCGTGCGTCCATGCAGTGTTGTGAGGGCTGCTGCGAGACACAGCTGCAGTTTTAGTCTGAACAGCTGAGGGGGAGTCTGACGCACCATGGCGACCCAGAACTGCTCCTGAGTCAGCTCTGTCAAATCCAGCACTGTGCCTGCAGCACAACAGGTTGAAGCCATGCAGAGCCAGGTACATGGTGGTGACAGCCTGATTGAATCATGCCATAGCGCTAGCTGCCAGCGGCTGCAGATAACCGGAAGTGAATGCCAACTGCAGTCACAATTGATGGCGAAGTGCAACTGTCCACACACAGTGTTTAGAGTCGCAGCCTTACGCGCCAACTCGTTGACAGTGTTACCCCGACGTTCAGTTGACCACTGGCTGTGTGCATGATGTACACAGCACTCCCGCACGGCTGATGTGTTCCCATTCTGCACCAGATGATATCTGCGCCCAGCATGTGTGGGGCTGCCGACCCCAAGCCGGCTGCTTCATAGGCAGTAGCACTGATGCTGTGCCCAGGTGACACACCTGCATAGCATGACTTCAGCCCTTTTTCGTACATAGCCCTTGCCAAGTGGTGATGGTCAATCAGGTAGTGGCGGCCACCAGGCCCCAGCACCACTGGCACAGGATGGCTCCTCAAGAACCTGTGTGCATTGGCAGGCAAAACACACCCTTGAGACAGAACACATGCTCAGTACAGCGCTCTTCTGACATGGCACTAGTACAGTGCGACAGCATTGGCGGGCAGTCAGGCACCTAGTAGTCAAGAGAGCAGATAACAGCTTGGCGCCCTGTGTCTGAACACACGAGCTGCCACCGGGTGCATGTTAGTCCACAGATGACCACTCTGGTGGAAAAGGGAATGCGCATGCACCTTGGCAGCAAGCTGCATGAGGATCCTGCCACAGTTTTGCACGCAATGCCTGCTGCAACAGTGCGCCTGCCCTAGCTGCCACACCAGCAGAGCATGCAGCCAGCTGCGGAGGGCTGTTGGACGGTGGAGAGTGACTGCAGCACCGTGACAAGGTTGCTAGATATCCGACATCATTACTAATTTGAGTGCCAGCACAGCAAGACCTACTTGTCCAGAGCTGCTGGCCCTTTGTCGAGCTTCTTCTGCAGCTTCTTCATCTTCTCATGGACCTGACAGCAGCAGCAGCAGCAGCAGCAGCAGCAGCCGCGAGCAACAAGAAGCAATGGGAGTGAGTGCATTGTCGTGACGAGCAAGTGTGTCATTTTGTGACTTCCTTGCATTGTGCGGGACTTTCCCTGATGGAGAGGTGGCCATTTGCCAAGGCGGGTGCCATCACCCTTGGAAGACAAGGGCGCGACATGAACTTGATTTGGGGGGGGGGGGGAGGTGGAATTGGGTCCCAAGGCTTGCATTGACTGGGCTGGGTCTGTCAAGGCCTCTTTGTAGCGGAAACTGACTGACGGGCTGACCGACCCTATGGACAGCTGCTGTGTAAGAGCACGCGCTCTTCAGGTGTACATCATGATCAGCCAGCACTGGATGAGGTTCAGTGTACCTGCTGCATGCCCACACACAGCTGTGTGGGGTGCAAGTCCTCCACGTTGATTTGGTACAGGGGCGTGCCAGGCTGGAGCTTGATCCCCAGGTCTGAGACATGCTCCTCTGGCGCCCAGTCAGATGCTGAAGAGTTGAGCGACGCAGTGCTCTGCGCAGCACAACAAAAGCAGGATCATGGAACGTGACACTTTGCAACTATCTGCTCAATATGGGTGGACCATTGCCCTCAAGCACACTAGGGTGACCTTCTGCTGTTCTGCGCATGCTCTGTCTGATGAGGGGATGGGGAATACCTGCTGACGCCAGTGCTGCTGCTATTTCCAGCTGTTGAGACAATATGCAATCCGTACCCCGCGCACCTCTGAATGGTGTACAGCAGGAAAGCTTATGTCTGCTGCACTTGTGCCCATTGGTGCCCAGGTTAGTCACTAGTGAGCACTTGCTACTGCTCGACCAGTTGCTCTCCGACAGACGCGAGTGACAAAATGCTTCCAAACTCCACCTGACCGCACCCCATCCCCTTTATCTGCTGCCGAGCCAGTCAACACTTGATGTGAAGTCAAACGTTTCTGTGCGGTCGCGCAGGCTCACCTGGGCAGCTGAAGATGTTGTGGGAATGTTGCTGTAGTTCCGGTTCTGACTGTATTTGAGGTTGGGAGGGAGACGTTGCTGAGGCTGCTGTTGGCTGTATCGCTGGGCGCTGGATAATCGACGGAGTGACGCATCAGCCGAAGCAATGCACAGCAACAACAGTACTATCATGCTTTCTAGCGCCTTCAGCAGCCGGGGTTGGAGCCACAAAACGTGGACAAACGTTGGATGACAGCAAACAGCCTGCAGGCAGCGAAGACCCTTTGAAGGCTATCTCATTTGGTCGAGTGCTACACGTGAGAGTATAGGTAGTGACTGGCAAGGTTGTATTGCAGATTGCAAGCCCCAGCAGGTGGCAAGAAAGATGATGCACCCCTGCCACTTCAATGAAAGTTGCAATGGGAAACCTGACAGCCAAAGATGGGTCTTGGAGATGTCAACAAGTAGTTCCGTTATTTGCAGTGGTCACAATCGACATTGGTGAAGCTTCCATACCGTTGCACACACACGAAACGAAGCGCCCAAATGTGCATGGGGGCCAACATACAGACCGCTGTCATAACGACAACTGCAACATGAGCATGTGAGCCATGCAGCCAGCAGGTATCCACTGGCTAGGCACGCTTTAAGTTGTGGCGCACCTGCAAGGTGCAGGAGGCCAATAGCCAGAATCCATCGACGCCGCGCCCCACAACTGTCCTCGCCTCCCCGCATGCAGCCTCTGGGCAGCCCCGCTTTATGTCACCTACACGTCTTTGTGACGACAGCGAACCCTTACTGTCACCGTGTCGCACCACAATGCATTGGCAGCACAACAGAGGTTTGCCAAAGCCCCGGCAACAGCCCCTGCAGGTTGCGCTATGCAAACAAACAACAAGCAATGCCCAAGCACATGCTGCACCAACAAGCAAATGTATAAGTGAGAAGGCAGGTACTCTCAGCACAGACGGCAGAAAGACCGTACAATTGGATTGCAGTCCAGTGCGGCCAGACAGGGAAGAGATTGTCCAAAAGAAGCCCGGGCTTTTGCTTGGCTCAGCCACCACAGCAACACCTCAAGGCCAATTGTCTAGTCCACAAGCAAAGGATGCCCTCCAAAAAGCAATTCTACAAGACAAACTATTCGAAGCTTGATTACAGCACAAGGCAGCACATGTAGAAATGGAGCCAGCACATCACCTCTGACAGCCCACCACGGTGCTGAGCAGCCACGGCTCAGCTGTGCTTCTTACAGGCCATCAATATCATGTCAGCTGGCACCAAACATCAGTGCAAAACACCATCTAAGAGATGTGACACGGACTGGATCCATTTCGCAGGCCTTATGTTCGGCCTCAGGAAGGCTTCCTTGGTTTGTTAGCAAGCCACAACTGCATGCATGCTCACAGCCGCTGCGACTGGAGACCAGTCAGTGCAGAATATTCGGCCTGTGCAACAGGCGGCAGCCACTGTCCAAGCTTCACCCACTGTCCCCACGGTGGAACCGGCACCTCTCACAGCAACTTGCATCACTGGGTGCACTCTCCTCAAACCTGCTGTCAACCCCCAACCTCCCATGCCTGCACGAAACATCCAAATTGTGCTCTTTATTGACACTGTGTGACACACTGCTTATGGGTGGTGAACATTTCCCCAGCCAAGGAAAAAAGAGATGAACCCAGCACATGTACTGACACTGCAGCACAGACGAGTGCAGGAATCCAGGCTTATGTGTACCTCGGAGCACACAGCACGTGCAGTTCAGGTGCAGTTGTGCAGGTATGCACACTGCACCACATGCTTTGATCAGGCGGCGATTTGGCCTCCCATGCATGCATGTGTGCTGTACAACACCCGCAGCGTGTCCAATGCAGCGCACACATGTTGTAATCCCTGACAGCAAATTGCTGTCAATTCATTCAGTCAAGCTCATCAAACCCAGTATGACATGGTCAGCTGGTACTGGCCCCGACTGCCGTAGGTGTCGTATGCCACGTCACCAGCGGACCGAATATACACATAAAACACACCCGCACTCAGCCTGACGGTGGTTACTGGCCCGATGGTGCTCCCAGTCTGCTGCAACACCAGGGAGGTGGCTGTAGTAGTCAAGGAGCTAGCCCTCCTGACCTCCAAGCTTGCGCGCAGGTTGGTCCTGGCAATGTTTGCGCCCATTGGGGACAGGGTCTGCAGCTGTGCTGTTACAAACACCCCATTTTTGAAGGGGTTTGTGGAAGGAACAGTGAACCTGTAGACCTCCACTTGCAGTGGATCCCTGTAGCAAGCAGCAGCAGAACATGTGCGGCACCGGATGTGGGATAATGTGGTGGTGATGGTGACGGAGATGTCCAGTGCGTTGCACATGTGGTGCGCCAGTCTTTGTGGCTTGACTGCTCTGCTGTTTCCGGCACTGGAGCTGCTAACAACACCACCATGTTGTGCGAAAGGACTACGAAAGACGAAGGGCTACTGTGAGAACACACCAAAGCTACTGTACACACAGATGAAGAGCCACTGTGGGGGCTCACAAGCGCTACTGTGTGCCAGCATCCAAGCACCCAAGCAGGAGCATCTTAGCAGCTCAGTACTAGATCTTTCTAGCTAGAGTAATGCAGCCCATCACACAGAGCTGTGTTGTTGCTAAAGCGTGGCAGCAACTTGGCCAGCCAAGATAGAGCTGCACAGACTGACATGCCGAGCACACACACCTGACAACACCGGCCACTGACTGGCTGAACCTTGTGCTTGACACCTGCTGCATGGCAATGGGTGTTGCTGTGGCCAGGGTGCTGCCTTGCTGCTGAGGGACGTAGGGGATGAAACTGTTCATCACCTGCACAGGGGTAACAGGAACACGCCCGCATTTAGTCACGGTGGCTGCTTTGGAAGCTTCTGGCTTAAGCAGGTTGGCTGTCGAGTGTGTTTCAAGGTTGACCAGATCATGTGTCATCGGGTATGTTCATCACAGCATGACTCGTGCTTCTGTCCTCACAGCTTCTGTTGTAAAAGGTTCATGACATAATAAGAACCAACCTCTAGACAAGGAGCGCCCAGCACAGCAGATCTGGCAGCTGCCACGCGTTACATCACACAAACAGTATAACGTTATGTTAACATCACACTTTGGTTCAAGAGGCTATCACTCACCGCAAAGTCGTCCTCTTTCTCATAGGCACCCGGGTAAACACCATTGCTGAACTGTGTGATATCCTTGTAGTATGAAGCTCCCATGATCGGGGCCCAGTTGCCGAACCCCTGGGAGTAGGCCCCTGCGCTGCCGTCAGGGTTTGTGTCAAGGTCGTGGTGCAACCCCAGGGAGTGACCAATCTCGTGCGCAACACTCTCCTGAACGTACCTGCAAGTGCGCAACACAGCAGAGCAGACACACTGGTATCAAGATCCGATGTGGTCCGCAACGAAGCACCCAAGCATGCAGGGGTTGCACACCACTCCCTTGATTGAAACACTATTCTGAGGATGGCCGGTGCAAGGAACAGGATGATAGAGGGAATTCCACGGTCAGTATGCCAACGCCGCCCACTATGAACACAAGCACAATTTGATCCCCATCAAAATGGACGCACATCGCCATCCGTCCTGACTCACTTTGCGTAGTTGTAAAGGTCCGCGGCAAACACAAAGGCGGGCTGATAGTACGCCAAGTTGCTGGCTGTCTCCGGAGTAGGGCCAGGTATGTTGTGTGCCGGGATGTAGGCTGTGCCAGCTAGACCTTGCTTCAGCCCTGGAAGTAGTGGACAAGTCATCAAGGTGGTGGCAGTAAAGCGCGACGTCAGCTAACAGCAGCAGCGCATGTGTAGGTCAACACTCTGAGTGCACAACTTGTCAATTGAATTGAATCAGCGCAGCATGCTGCACTGCACTGCACATCGAGTGTGGATGGCGTGCACTGTGTTGAGTGTGCCGATGTCTGAAGGCAGTAGCTCGTTGGCCCCGCACAACAGATGCCGCAACCAGCGCATGCGCATGCGGAGGCTGGCCAGCATGCCACAACCCTGCAAGCCTCTTGGAAAGCGTGTGGCACACTCCGCGCTGCCGTGCACAGTTAGCTTTCACTCCCGAGCACATACACTACACAGCAGTGGTGAGCAGGGCTGAACCCCTCAGCATGCAACTTACAGTCCTGGTTGGAGCCTCCAATGGCCACCCTTGTGCTGTTGACTGCCATAGCAGCGGCTCCAGGATCCTCTGTGGTGATGTCCACATCAAAGGGCGCAAAGTCTTCGGCAACAGACCTCCAGATGCCCACTATGTCTGCTAGCTCATCAGCACTCCAAGTGCTGGGGCTGTTGTCCTGCAGAATGCGACCGGCAGGCATGGCATGGTGCAGTCAGAGGGCTTGCAGGGTCACTGGCAGTAGTTCACCGTGAACCAAGTGGTAGGTTTGATGTGCAGGACAGCTGAAGGGATGAAACTGTGCATGGTGAAGTCTGAGGGCGTGCAGAGGGTCCTGAGCGCAGTTCGTGAGGATGTGCATCTGCTGCAGCAGGCGTGACCCAAACCCCCAACGCACCTTATCATACGGAGGTGTGATGATCTCAGCCAAGTTGAGGGCGGCATTGTAGGCAGAGCCTCGTGTGGAGTGGCCGTCAAAGTCCAGTAGGACTCTGTGGGGCGCGTTGGGCCGGGAATGCAGGCTGAAGGCGGCCAGCGGGGTGATTGGCACAACAGAGTCTAGCACAGATGGCTGCGGCAACAAACAAGCAGCGGGGAATCTTTATGTTGCTGCATCACATGCAAGTTAGACCTGCCTGCAAGCACCAAGGGCCTTCCTTGGAAAGCAGTGCAAGCCCTGCAGTAGTGAATCCTGTCACCATGCCATGGTGCCACAGTGCGGCATGGCTTGGCTACAATGCCATGGTGCGATCACAAACAGCAGTAACAGGCTGGTGCTGTCATTATCAGTAGCAAGCAGGCGTCAAAGCGCAAGTGCTGAATACACTCCCTCAGCTTTTAGCCCACCCGCCATGCAAAGCAGGCCACCCCATGCAGGGGTCTCGCCACTGCGTCTCCTCGCACGTCTTGCAACAAAGGGGCATACAAGCTTGCAGTTTCATGAAGCGCTGTTGCACACAGTAGAGCCGAAACCGTGTAATGCAGGGCTCACAACCCCAGTAAACCTTGCTTACCATCCAGCCAGAGGCAACCTCAAGGACCGCAGGTGCGGTGGGGGGTGCTGGTGGTGCTGGTGCTGGGGGAGGGGAAGGGGGGGCTGAAGGCTTCTTCTGCAACATGTGGCGCCTGTGGTGATGGTGATGACGGTGGTGGTGGTGGTGGTTGTGGCCAGCATGGTTGTGTGTGCTGGCCAGCAGCTTGCGGTGTCCTGGCTGCTGGTCCAGAGCTGCTGGGGTGTCCTGCGCCTGCTCGGGGAGAGAAGGAGCATCTTCTGGCGCTGCTGGGATGCCGTAGCTACATGCATACACCAGGGCGTCGTTGGTTGTGTCGAAGCCCTGTGAAAAGAGCAAGAGGCAGAGAGCAGCAGTGCAGGCGGGACCGCAAGTGAGCGAGTCATGTGCACACCAAGGTGTGGGAGTGTGGTGGAGGGTGCATGCAAGAGAAACGAAGTAATCCAGGGGATTGGAGTTTGTCCTGCGAGTGCTCATATGTGCTGCTTGTGCTCATGTCTCCTGAGCGCCCATCACATGCAGCAGCAGACAAGCAGACCCACCAGATCATCATCCTGGTCCAGGATGGTGGCGATCTCCTCCACAGATTTGTGCATGCCCGTTTTCTTCAGCATTTTGTCGAGCCTCTCCTCTCCCAAGCACGCCTTGGCTCCACCACAGTCCTTGAAGTTGAACTTTGCACCGCGGCCTGGGTGCTGATGGTGATCACCCTCAGGGCGTTTGTCTTTGTCTTTGTCATTTTTGCAGACCCCGACGTGCAGAGCGGTCAACACCAAAAAGAAGCAAAGGAAATAAGCTCTGTGCATCTTGACTCAGTGGCCGGTGAAGAACAGCTGCTGTAACACAAGAATTTGGGCGAGCGGATGGAACTTCACGTGGCACAAATAGGCTGCAACTGCAATGTAAGAAATTGGGTGCAGCAACGAATATACAAGGCTGATCGTGGTGCATTGGCAGACTTGTATCTTCCAGCGTACACAGGTATACGGAGTACGGTGGTCCTACGGGAGGGACACAGATGGTTGATCTTGAGTTGATGACAGTACTTGGAAACCTGAGTGAAACACTTGCTTGGTAAGGCTGGCACATACGGTCACCAGTGGGGGTTGAGTCATGACGGTGATCACCGCCGGTCGGCAATGTGTTGCATTGCATAGAGTTGAGTGATCACAAGCTTGTTATGTGCATATAAAATCATGCAATCATGGCCACATCAATGCCATGGTGATCCAGTACACAGCAGTACTGTGGTGAGTCACCACTGGTGACAAAGTGGTCACATGTGTCACCCATAGCCCACTGCAGCAATGCTGCAGAGGAATGTCACATTTACAAGCCCGCTGGGAATGCTTCAAGTCTTTGCAAACTTTGAAGCTGTGATTGCAACTAATAAGTCCGTGCACGGCACAGTCACTGAGTGGCCGTCTGCCACTGTACGGTACATTCTTTCCTCAACTTGTACTCAAGGGACCTGAGCATGAATTGCATGGCTTCGTTGGCTTTTTGCATCATGAATCAAGTTTCAAGACATAGATGCAAGCTTACAAGCAGGCTTATCGCGCCGCACGGCCATCGGGTGATTGGTTTTTGCTGCAAATGGCATTAGTGCCAAATGTCACTGCCACATGTTACTTGGACATGTCTGTCGAACAGACAAACAACAGCGTTTCTGCAGTCTCTAATCATGGTTACCTGGCTGGAGAGTACTGGGCATTGAGTTACCACAACAGCAGGGTCACTGGGCTGATAATGTCGGCGGTTTGCACCACTTCCACAGGATGCATCAGGTAGCATCACAGAGGCAGAGCCAACAACAACAGTTCCTACTTGTACCATTTGAATTACTCACTGACGAGGCCTGCAGGCACCATCCATCAAGAGATTGAGTTGGTGCACGCACTACGGCGCATTAGCACTGTGAGGCAAACATCACGTCTTCCAGGTAAAACTCAGCACATCACAGCACAGCACAGCACAGCACGCGGCACGGCCAGGTGCAGCACGCTGCATCCCTCGCCACTTTGTACAGCATGCAGCCCCCGCGGGGCTGCTCAGTAGCATCAACAAGCGGTTGCAGTCACCGACAGCATGGGGGCCACTGGAAGCGCACAGCACCGTGCTGTGGGGCCCATGCATTCTATCATTTCAGTGAGAGTCCATCCACACACATAACAAGTGATATGACAGCCCAGACGAAGCCAAGCAACATCCCACAGCTAGCTGGCTTCCAAAAAGACCCACCAACAACAAAGCAGTGGCGCTGTTCAAACAGAGAGGCCAACAGTACGAACTGCACACGTAGTGTTTTGAAACCCCTACTGATAGGTGCCCTGCACCCACACCCAGCATCACCACCCTTGCCAACCAAGCCAGGACTGCAGGCAAATCCTGCTGCCTTCCTGCACACAAGGGGATCCTGTACACCCACCCACTACAAGGCTGGTGAAAAACACATGCCGCACTCAGGCTAGGTATAATCCAGTAAGGTCATGTCATGCGTTTGTCAGTGTCAGAGTCAGTTACCCATGCACAACTCCCAAGCCGCTCGGCAAGCTGCCGGTAGGTTGGCCATGCTGTTGAACGAGCATCTGCTAACACGCCACAACAACAACACGTTGTACCGTGGCAGTGTGACGAGGGTCACAGTAGCACTGCTAGGGCGCTGCTCTAAGCACTGAATGCCAAAAATGGGATCAACCGCAAGCCTGGTTGCAGTGACGGTGCCTCTGCTGCACCTCTCAGGAAGGGCGGCGCAGGCGGCGCCGTTGTTCAGATCTTCCAAATAACAAATCATGCACTCCCATCTCAGCACAGCACATGGTCCTGCAGGCAGCCTCCAAACTCCCAGGCTAGTGCACTGGCACTATGTTTGGTGACACTCGGTCAGCACAGCTGCGCTGAGCATAAGGCAGCATCTCACAAAGTCCCAGTGTTGAAGGCACCCCATGCTCATTGCACGGATGTCTGCCCCCACCTCCTGTAAGTCAACCCACAACACTGTATGCTGATACCCCATGAGCCTCGTTGGCTCCCTACGGGGTGTTCAGGCTCAGCCTGAACCATGTAACAGTAACAGTAACAGTAACAGTATCGGATAGTCCTTCCAAAAAACACCACTGGGTGTTTGGCAGGGTTTTGGCTCAGCCAAGTTCAGGCCACACAGCTACTGCCACCACGGGGCTGCAGCAGCTCTGTACAATGTTTTATCTTGCTGTAAGTGGCTATCACGTGATAGGTGTATGCACACACCAAAGTGGGGCGGGTACACTTGACCCATATCTCCAAACCTACTCCCCTAGCAACCAGACCAAGAACAAGCATACCAAAACGGTTCAGGTGCATCCTGCTGCTGCAGCAGAACGCCCGATATGCTGTCAGAAAGCAATCAAAATACCCAATAGCTGGGCAATATATACAGGTGATTTTGCACCTCAAGCACAAAACAAATTCCTTGAGGGCACCAAACAAGTGTGCGGCATCAAGGCCCACCAAACGACTCTCTTCTGCAGCGCCGCTAGCTGTGTGCAAAAGTGCCACTTTTGATGCAGTGCTGCCTTTCCTGCCCTACAGGCTTCTGCATAAAGGCCTGAATGAACCAGGCTAGCCTGCTTAGGAAGGCGAGCCTGGTCCATTGCGAGCATATGGTGTGTGCAGTTACTTCAGGGCGGGGAACAGGGCAGTGTCCTTGGGTGCTGCGCAAGCAGGCACACCAGCCCAAGTGCCATTCTTGGGCACTGTCTCTCCTTTCATCACCTGGTGGTAAGCACAACACACACAGAGAGGCAGCAGCAGGACACGATCGTGTTAGCTGCATATCGTTTCAGTACCAGCCGCATGTGCCGTCAGCGCTGAATAGGATCAGTGCATGCTGCTGCCCCTTGGTTAGTGCACAGCCGATGTGGGGTCAAACCCGCCTGAGCCAACCAGCAACGACCCAAGTAGGATTCGAACGCGGCACTGCCACTTTTGAGGGGATCATGCAGACCAGACTCACCAGTGACATGTCAGCAACTGCTGCCCCATCAGCCATGGAAGCATCCGGCAGCACCGCACACAGGCAACCAATGGTCACCCGCTTGCCAATTTTCACAGGCCTGATCTTGGCACAGCGGTTCTCCACAGTGTGCGTCAGGAGGAAGCTTGCTTCGTTCAAAACAGTGCCGTCCCCGATGGACACCTGCTCGTATTCTGCTGCAACAGCGCCCATGCAGGCAACTCCCTTGCCGACCTTTGACCCCATGGCACGAAGGTACATGTTGTACAGCTGCAAAAAAGACACAGCCACAGCAGCACAAAGCACAGCACAGCAGGAGGGACAGACAGAGCAGACAGCACCACAAACAGGGTCAGCAGCTACAGCTGTTGGCGTGGTTCAACTGCATGTGCACCAGACTAGATGCGGTCATCACTTCACCACGCATCAGAACGACAAAATGGCTGTCGTGCGCACTTGAAGTTTGATGAAAACTCGGCACTACCAGCGGTCAACACAACACAAGGACTCAGGCACTGTCTTGCAGCTGCCTGAAGCAGCAGCGCCACTCACCACACTCCCCATGACAGACCCCATATCATCGTATATGTGTGCGTTGAGCGCCAGCATCTGCCACTTTCCCGCCTTAAAGCTCCTGAAAATCGGGTACTCTCCAGACATGTGCGGGAACACCAGCCGCTTCATAACAGCAAGGTACCCCAGCAAGACGAAGAACGCAATCGGACCATACAGCCCAGACGCAAGGACACTCGGCCACCAGCCAAAGTTGTAGATCATGCTCAGGCCCATGAGAGGTACCGGCAGCATAACAAAGGCAGAGGTCAGCGTGAAGATGCAGAACGCGCCAGGGATGTACAGCAGATGGTACAAGCAGTACTGCCATGTCGGCAGCAGCCGGCTTGCCGCGGACTCCAGCTGCTCGCACTTGGCGCCACCAGACTCGAGATCAGCTGCTGTGACACCACCCCGCAGGGTAAAGTCGCCGAGAGTGATGCTGTAGTCTTCGAATTTCTGGCCGGGACGGCCGTAAGTGAAGACGCCCAGCACTGCGCCCTTACCGACCTCACAGCCGGCAGTAGCGTGCACTCATTGGTGACGTCGCAGGCTTCGCCGAGCTTGATCTTGCGTGTGTGACCGTTGGTGCAGCCCACCACGGAGACAAAACTGCGGGAAGGTACAGCAAGCAAAGCAGGGCAAGTAGTGATGTGAGAATGGCATTGATCATTGGATATGAGGGTACTACTTATGACAAGCCTTTCCCAGCAACTGTTGTTGTAAGGGTATTGGGGAGGCTGCCAGAGCACAGCAGAAGGACCGCTAACTGGCTGCCCAGTACTAGTGCACCGTGCAGCATGCTTGTGAATGCATGTCTGCTGCCCCACAAACAGCCATTGAATTGAGCTGCCGCCAACCTAGCAGCTACTGCCGCATGACGCACCTGCAGACGGACGCAGTGTCTCCGACCTCATACATCTCAAACTCGGAGCAGGAGAATTGCTCAGACAGCCAGCACTGGCGGCCGATCTTGGCACCCATCGCCCGCAGCCACATGTTGTACATCTCTGTGGAGGTCCATAGGTAGGTGGCGCCGATGAAGGGACCCCGGATGAGGCAGCGCCACAAGTGGGCACGGAAGTGGAACCAGGTGCCGGCTGCAGGAAAGGAAAGATAGAAAGACAGACACATAGGAAGGGGTAGGAATGCAGGCATTGTAGGGAGGCATGTGATGAGTGCATGGGCAGTGGCCAAACAAGGCGCCACAAGCAATTTGTGCCCGCCAGCAGTTCATGTGCTTGAGAAGATGCGCCTACTTGTTGACAGGAGACTGGCAGGACACTGACAGGCTGTGCTGGGTGGTTCTTCAAATGATGTCACAGCGCTGTGTTGGGGGCTATCAGTGTCCTGCCAGTCTCCTGTCACCAGCCACTGAGTGGTCTGTCCTGCTGGTAGCAATGCGTGTGCTAGCAACAGCGTTGTTGTGACTACGGTAGCGGTGTTGTGACTACGGACTGGTGACAGGACACATAACCTCCCAGCACAGTAGCCAGGACTGCACCCCTTGCTACATGCAGGACAGACCCAGCACTCACCAGCCTTTGTCTTCTCCTCCGTGATGCGCCCCACCAGCAGCCACTTGATGGGCACCATCAGCCACATATAAAAGATACTGAGCGCTATCGTGGTCGGAGGCACCAGCAGCATAGACACAGAAGCAGACCACCACAGCTCACGGCACAGACCAACCCCATCCCCATAGCTGCGCAGGAAGCAATCCAGCGCTGCTGACAGCAAGTCCTGCCATGTGTCCGTTTCCTCGAGGTTGAGCCAGTACCACAAAGCGATGGAGGGCACCGCTGCCAGCCACATGAAAGAGAACACCACGACAAGGATGATGCTGCAGGTGATCCACAGGGGTGCAGGGAGGCGCTTTGGCTCCGTGCGGACTGCCTGATGGGCGGGAAAGTCTGAGGGGCCTGCAGGAGGGCGTGCTGAACAGGAGCCGGGGGTAAGGATGGTTCCTGTGGCCAGGGAGGTGCCTGCGCTGACAACAGACTGTGCCATGATGGTGCAGCCGTTGCCGATGGTGGTCTTGGCGGTTGTGATTGTGCCGTAATCGCCGTCGACCTTGCCAGCTTGGATGTGGGCGCCCACGATGAAGCAGTCTGCCTCGATGGCTGTGATGCAGCAGCAGCAGCAAGGGCGACAGTGGCAGAAGCAGCAGTAGGCACGTAGAGTGAGCTGAACAGTGTAGTGGGCACTCGCGCAGAGGAAAAGAAGCAGGATAAGCTGCCAGTTTGGTTGCCTAGCACCAGGGCTTGCTGAGCGCCAGCAAGCAAGCGCCTCTGAAGATCGCTTTGCATTGGGCATTTGTGCTGATGCCGCACCAGCGCTGATGCCTTGCAAAGTGGCCGCATGTTCGAGCGATATGCAATGCGCACGAGCAAATATCAAAACGACACTTACCGACATCGTCACCGATCTCCAGCATGTCCCAGTCCCCGATGGCGATGCTGTCGATCATTACGTTGCGGCCAATCTTGGCGCCAAGCGCTATGTAGAACCAGTTGAGCAGGGGCGTGGCACGCACGAGGGGGAAGATGCCAGCGAGCGTGGCCCTCACCACCATGCGTACAATAAGCCAGCGGATGTGGAACCAGCTCCACACCGGGCGCGTGCCGGGCTGCACCCGACCGAGGAGCGCCCACTTGGTGACGATTGCGAAGGTCACACCGACGAAGATGGCTGTGGTAAATCAGCGCAGCACGGGCAGGGGACAACACCCATCAGCTGTGCGTGACGATGCCGGCAAAACCTGTGTCTAACATGCACCCACATGCAAAGTATGGCTGCACTGCCCCCTGAGTCAGAGCCCCAGCCCTGTGCAGCAGATTAAACCATCAGCTTACAACCACTAGCTTCGATCACACCTCCTAATCGTCAACAGCGGGTCAGTGCTGCATGATGCAAGCTCTGCATCCCAAATGCACAGCAACCTAAAACCCTGCAAGCACACCCTGTGGCAGCCCTCACCGTAGAATGCAAACAGTGGCGCAATCACCGCGATGATCCAGTTTGGAGCGTCCAGGTATCCAAACAGGTAAGATACCAGCATGGAAGTGGGCAGGGCAATGGCGTACAGGAACATGCCGATCAGCGCCGGGCCAAGGAACTGCAGGAAGGTTGCTAGCCACAGGGGAAGGGCGCGGCCGATCACCTGCTGCCCCACTGCCGCTGTCGGCTTCCCCTGCTTGCTGCTGCTGTCGGCTACTGTGATGGCAGCATCAGTAGAGCTTCCATCTGTAGAGCCGGTGTCGCTGCTGTCGCTGTTGCCGGGGTACACTGCCCCAATGTCACTGCTGCTGCTGCTGCTGGTGCTGCCGCTGTCTGCAGGGTAGCTGCCGAAGGTGCGCTCAACTGCTGCTGCCATGCTGCGGATGGTAGGGTGCTGGTAGATCAGCATGGTAGAGATGTCAAACTCCGTCGTGCGCCGGATCTTGCTGTTGATCAGTCCCGCGCGCAGGGAGCTGCCGCCTAGCTGGAAGAAGTTTGCGTTCACATCCACCTTATCAAGCGGCAGGTGCAGCACCTCAGCCCAGGCCTCAGCCATGAGCAGCTCCAGGGGGGTGCTAGCCGCAGCCGCTGCTGCTGGCTCCCCGTCTGCGCCCTCGGGCGCTGCTGCTGGGCCCCATGCCGGCTCCTCCAAGGACTTGACATCGATCTTGCCGTTGGGCAGGCGGGGCATCTGCTGCAGGGCCACCAGCTGTGAGGGCACCATGGCGGGGAGCAGCTTGGAGCGCAGGAAGGCGTCTGTGGCGGACAGGTCGACGGTGTCGGGGGCAACGTAGCCGGCCAGGCGGTAGGCGCCGTTGGAGTCCTTCCAGGGTTTCACGGCAGCATGGGTCACACCTGACAGGGGGGGGGGGGGGCAAGCGGGAGGACGAGTGAGAGGAGCAGCACAGGGGGACAACCAGGTCAGTACAAGGAATTAGCTTAGTAAGCGTGTTAAAAGCTGCTGATGCCAGGACTGCTGAACATGCTATGTGTATACATCCCTAGCTAGGGAGTGCAATACGCAGCCATCGATTCAAGTACCAGCTGTGTGTGCATGCCACGTAGCCTGACAGCCTGATGGACTGCAGCTCCGTGCCACCTGCTGATTGCTGATGGCAGTCAGTGCTGCCGCTATCTGATGGTGCATCAGGCCGACGGACCCCTAACTCGGCTACCTTTCACCCTAGCCAGCGGATCTGGCTAGGGGTGGGTTAACCCTCGGTCAGGGCACCAGCACTGGTCAACCCTTGGCTAGGCTGGGCTAGGGTGCGGCTAGCCCTAGCCGCACCTTACCTTGGGGCTGACCAGCCTTGACTAAGGGGTGACCCTGGGACAGAAGCACAATGAAGACCCCTTTGCATAGTCTACTGCCTTAACTGCTGTCAGTGCTTGGTGCTGTGCAGTTGGTGACGGCGTGGGTCAGCTTGGGAGTGGGCTTTTCAAGTCACACAACATTCCATGGGTGCCATCACTGGCAGGGCAGGAGCGGGGGCATCACATGGCGGAATCACACATGCAGAGTTTTACTTCAAGCGAATTATGCAACTGTTGGGCCTGACAAGTCACTGGATGCGGCGCCACTGCAAAGTTTGTAGGGGCTCGGGGACTGAAGATGTCAAGCCTCAAGGCTGTCTAGCAGCAAGGCCAGCAACCACGACATAGTTTATGGTGTTGCATGGGCCGAAGCTCACAGTCTTATTGTGCGGCCACGTTGAGCAGAATATGCACTGAAATCAAGCACAGCTGCAGCCGCGGCGGTGTACACACATAGCACTCCGACTCGGAGGGTCACAGTGGAATGTGACGCATGGCAACAGGAGTGCTCCTGGTGGACCTCAATGTCTTGGTTGGGATCAACCTGCTGTGCACACAAATGAGTAATTGTAACAGTGGCAACATAGGCAGGCAAACACGCCTGCGCAAGCCTGGTGTTCCACAACATAGGGGGGGGGCAGGTGAGGGTGCATGTCCTTCCAGAAGCAGGTGATCTGGGTGGTGTTTGCTGTCTTGACCCTTTCCACTGCCCCGTAGATCGCACAAAGCAAGCTGAATTTGGCCGTCAAGCTGTGTTGTTCCCGTTTTGAGATAGATATGCACAGTGCAGCCCGGGTTGAGGCTGTTGGCACACAGGGCAGCAGTCTGTTCGCTGCAAGCCTCGCAGCACATTCCTTGAAGGAATGTGGCCCAGTGGTCACTGCTACATTGGGCCATGCAATGCAAGAAAAGCTGAGTGTGACACTCCTTGGGGGAATTAGGGGGACTGAAGGCAGGCTTGAAATCACTGGCATTGCTGATGTCAGGTAGTCATGGTCATGACCAGAAGACCACAGTTCAGTCAAATCCACTGGGAACGCCAGTGCACTCTTCTTGGCGCTCAATGCTTCTTCCAAGACACAGACTGCACCACGTTCAACGAAGTCATGCCTGCCCAGAAGGTCTGGGTTCAGCGCAACCTGTGCCATGTTTGAACAGACTGTCACTGCCCGGCTGAGGGTGGCAACGACTTGATGCCTCGTGCGTCCTCACCTACTCCGTTGCATGATATATTGTCCGTTCCGTGATGCTTACGCCGATCCATACTTGCTCTGCACTTGAGAACTTGGTGGTTGATACTTTTCCGTCTCAGCCGCAGCTCGAGCTGGTCCGTCACCGCTATCATGGACCTACGTACAGTATCGTGGATGGTATCAGCAGGACGCTGTGCCTCTGCAGCAGCTACACAGTGCAGCTGCAGCAGTAGTTGACAGACTGCCTGAGACGATGCAGTGCAGACCTGCAGGCAGCGCCTGTACCTGGCAATGGACAACATGCTCAAGGCTGTTGCACCTTCATATATCCCGCCGAAGCCTGACCGACTGGGCCAATGCAGCGTGAGTTCAACCTTGGCTGTTGAACTGCTGAGCGGCCTGCCAGTGCTTCTGCCAGTGCTGGAGTCAGTCAGTGAGACATGCCTCAGAATCTTGTGTTCCTCAGCAATGACGGCAGTTTCCACAAGCACACGCATGCAAGGCTTGTGATGCTGCACAAAGAAATGGACAGCTGGCGTGTGCTGGCACAGCCTGCCCAACTTTGCCTCTATGTTTTTGCTGCTCAGTGTTCAGACACTACGGTGCTGTCCTGGTATGGGTGTGCAGGAGGTGCTGCTGTGTGGCTGCTGAACTGATCAAAGACCAGCAGAAGCTCTGAAGCTTGCAAGTGTGAACAGCAGCACGGTGAGCTCGGATTGCAGTCTGTCACTGTACTGGGTGATGTTGCTTCACTTCTCAGGGTCAGGGTCACCAGACAGTTGTATGTGATATCTTGCTGTTGGAGCGTGTGTTCTGCTCACTCTCGCCATGTTGTGGCAATGCCTGCTATGCAGTCTATCAGCTCAATTGTTGTCTTTTGCTGCTGCTGCTGCTGCTGCTGCTGCTGCTGCTGCCCTCTTGGCCCCTAGAGTCAAGCAATGGGCTGAGCGTTTCAGGGGCCACTGGGACACACCAACCGTGCTTGCAAAGCTCTGAGACCTGCTGGAGACAAGCAAACAGGGCATGCCAGGTGCCTGCACGTACTAGAAGGTCCTGAGCTTAACAAGGCCAACATGAGCAAGGAAGCAGGCCAGCTGCAGCAGGATGCATAAAGGGACAAAACTGCAGGCAGCATGTAGGTGAGGTTGGCAAGGCATGGCTGCTGGAGTGACACGTGCACGAGTTGTGTTGAATGCAGCGTCAGCTGGACGCTATGGCAACATAGCAAGGTGTTGCTACTGCAAGATAGCAAGGCTTGGTTTGAGCATTACACCCCACATGCCAGCAGCATGTGTGGGGTGCGGCAGCTTCATCAAGCTGGTAGGCAAGTGTTTGGGAGCCTTCTTGGCAGCGTCTGCAGTTCACCAGCTCCGCAGCAACCAGCTTGTTCTGCATTGTGTTGCTTGCAGGCGAGCAACGGGCTGCTACAGTGGGGTTGCCCCCCCCCCCCCCACCGCACGAAGTGAAGCTGAGCAGCGCTCGGGAGGCTGCCGACGTTCGCCAAACCCTGCACAAGAAGGTCCAAGTGTAGCAAACCCCGCAGCGCAGCACCAGCGGCCGAGGTGGAGCAGGGGCACAGCACAGAAGCACAACAGACAAAACACTGGTTGCCAGCAATGCATCAGCGCTGCTGATTGTGCTTCGGCCTAGTTGGATAACCATGTCCCACTCTAGTCACAGCTCGGCCCAGCAGCAGTTACACCGTTTGGCCGCAGGGAATGAGAGGGGGACCCTGTCTGGTGGGCTATGTTTGCAGTGGACCTGTCATCTGCGTTGAAAGTTCACGGAACCTATGTGGCAAGTGCCGCATGTCTTGAGTTACCCATCCGTTATGAGTCATGTTGAGGACGGCATGATGCATGTGCAGGGGCAGCCAGCTCAAGCAGCTGCTGGCATTCAGTGCTGTTGCTTGCATCCGTATGCATCACAGCATGTGAGGTGCTGAGTGTTGGCTGAACCTTTGTAAGGATGCATTGCTGTTGGGTTCGCTCTGTTCACCACTGACTTGCAAGGCATGGCGGTGCTTGTACCTATGCAAAGTGTATGCATGTAACATGTGTAATGTTTCTGGAGTGAAACGATGTGGGGCAGGCTACATGCGGTTGCTGGGCTGACACAGTACAGGATGTCTCAAGCACTAGTGCAGCCACAGTAAGCTGCAAGCAGAGTCAATGTGAATCCTAGGCAGCACAGAATACCGTACAGCAGCCGCATTTGTGCACCATGACCAGGCCTAGGCAGACATATCCAGCACCATGACCACACCTGTGCCAGACCTGGCCATGGCCAGTCATGCCCGGCAAGCTACCCATAGCCACTCCAGCTGGTCAACCCTGGCTAGGGTCTGGTCAGGTTCTGGCCACCCTAACTGGTGTTCCATATTTGTTAGGGTAGCCGGCTAACCCCGGTAAATGAAGAAAGGGGCAGCCAGCCAGGGGGGGTGTCGGCCTAGTGCGGTGGTGGGTGTACAGCAAACCTGCAGCCTGAATGCTAGACCCTGTGTAAGGCCCCCATACAATGAACCCTACACCCCTTACCCACTACCCTCCATCCCCTGCAGCCACCGAGAATCCTCCACCGCCCACTACTACCCCCACCCCTGCCACCCCATCTTTCTACCCCCCAGCCCTGCAGGTCCCTCCTCTCTCACCTGGTGCTGCTGCCAGGACGTTCTCAATCTCCCCGACCTCCATGCGCACCCCGTTGACCTTCACCTGCCTGTCCACTCTGCCCAGGAAGTCAATGGTACCATCCTTATTCATGACCACAAGGTCGCCAGTGCGGTAGGCCAGCCGGTAGTGAGGCCGCAACAGCTCACCACCATCAGCCGGCAGGCTGGCAGTCGCTGCAGCGAAGAAGGGGTTAGGCACGTAGACGTTTGTGGTGAGGTCGGGCCGGTTACGGTAGCCTCGGGCCAGACGGGGGCCAGATAACCACAGCTCCCCAGGCTCCCCGACAGCAGCCAGGCGGGCTGCTGAAGGGTCTGCTCCCTCGTCTAGAATGACCACGTAGGTGTGGACGTTGTGGTCTGGAAGGCCCATGGAGATGTGGTCAAAGGGGGCTTGGACGTGGCCGGTGATGGTCTGGAGGTAACAGCAGCAGCAGGAGCAGTGGATGGTGGGGTGGCAGTGGCGGCAGCAGCAGCACAGAAGAGGGGCTTTTGAGTGGTTCTATCCTATAGCGTGGTACGAGCCAGTACCACAACTGCAACTCACAACTGGCGGCTAGCCGCTTATCGGATGAGCTTGGCACAAAGCAAAACTTGTATCATGACGATGCAAGAGGTGTGTGTGCCGTAGGATCGGTGCCTGCTTGCTTCCTAGAGGCTACTTGCACTCCTGTATGACCCATGCACGTGCAACTGCATGTCCTGAACAGCGGCATTCCATAGCCGACACCATGCTTTCAGCCTCAAAGTCATGCTCCCTTGCATCAAGCCACCCATGGCTACACCAAAACGCATGGCTACTAGCCCCATTGTGTACAACCCCCATCACCCCTCACCCTCAAACATCTGAGCACACAAGCATCATGCCGGCTATGCCCCCACAATAGCCCACATGCCGGTCGGACCGCTCCCCCCCTCCCTCACCGTGACTGTGACCTCTGTGGGTCCGTAGCTGTTGAACAGGCCTCCACCCGGCTTGCTGAGGCCCGGCAATGTCGCCACAATCTCCTGGGCCAGCTTGGGTGTCAGGGCCTCTCCTCCAGTCAGGAAGCGGGTCAGGCAGGACAGACGGGAGCCAGCCTCCTGGAAGGAGTACAGGTACTCACTTGCCAGCGCAGGAACACACTGTGGTGATAACAACAGCAGCAGCAGCAGGACAGGCAGGTTGAATACACAGCCAAGCAGACAGGCTGTGTAACACAGATACCCTGGATTGCAGGACAGCAGCTGTGGAGCTCCACAGTGGAACCGTATGATCTGCCGCTGCAGATTGTGTGCTTAGACCCCCACTCTGTATGCGCGTCCACCTTCCATGCTGCAGGGCTGCATGTCAGCAGGAACCCTTCAATATGACAACCACGCATGGCGGCTTTCACCTAGGCTGTGTTTGGCTGAGAGGGCGGCAGAGCTGCTGCAATGCCTTGAGGCCTACCACTCTGCCTGTGTCTGCTTGCTAAGCAGCTTGCCCCACCTACCTCCATGGTTGTGATGCCGTGTGTTGCAATGAGTGCAGCCATCCCTGTGGGGTCCAGGTGTGCTGTGGGGCCGGGCACCACCAGGCGCGCCCCCAGCACCAGGCTGGCAAACACGTAGGTCACGTAGGAGTCAAACCCAACGGTGGAGTTGAGGCAGAACACGTCCTGGGGACCTGCGCATCAGGTCACCACACACCAGCAAAATGACGTGATTGAGGGCACGTCAGCACCACAACAAGATCCTGCTTAGCATGTCATGATGCCCCACATTACAACCACAATGCTAGCAGGGATGCTGCCACTCTTATTCTGGTGCACCACGCGCGCAGCTGGAACATCTAGATCGCA
This sequence comes from Desmodesmus armatus, assembly GCA_007449985.2. Classification (NCBI taxonomy): domain Eukaryota; kingdom Viridiplantae; phylum Chlorophyta; class Chlorophyceae; order Sphaeropleales; family Scenedesmaceae; genus Desmodesmus; species Desmodesmus armatus. The sequence continues at coordinate 189,572 of VIIQ02000664.1, forward strand.
GCATGAGTGCAACATCAGCAGTGTTCATTCCACAGCTGTCGTCACTCTGTTGACTCACCTAGTGCAAACCTCTCCACGTTGAATGCCACCAGGTCCCTCACGCCCCCGTGTGTGACCATGACTCCCTTGGGCCGGCCCGTGCTACCAGAGGTGAACATGATGTATGCAAGGTCAGAGGCACACTGCAGGGACAGGTCCGGCAGCAGCACCAGCTCTGTGCTGGCAGCATCCACAGCATCTTCATACAGGACCACCTGCAGGAACAGCGCAGGAGACAGCGCATGCGGACGTGTGGGGGTCAGCCATGCTCACTGCTGCTGTGTAGTGTATGTGCTTGGCAGTGACAGCTACTTGTGCGCAACATCACGGCAAATGGCTAGCACAGTACCTGTCAGGTTTGCGCATGGGTGCGCATACCTGTCAGGTCAGCACAGAGCAAGCGGATTCAAGCTGAGTTGGTGTGGGTGCTGGCAGCGCATGCTGTCATGTACAACCACACAACTTGCTGAACTAGACCAGGTGTGTAAGGATGGTTATGTGTTGTGACTGATGAAACTGTGCTGCTGACAGACTCAGTTTGATCAGCAGTTAGTCCACCGTGGGCTGGTGTGACACCAAGCCTGCAGCACAAAGCCCCGGCAGCAGAGCTAGCGCAAAACCCTCCAGCTCACTGCACAAAGCGGCACAAATGGTTTGATGCATTGGCTGGATGCACTCCCTGTGTCTACACCCCACAAACACACAACTACAACTCGCTCATGCTCCCAGGGACTTACATGTGGTCTATGTGGCAGGTCATCGATCAAGCTCTCAGCCAGCTGCTTGTTCCTTGGCTCAGTGATGACAGCCAGTGCCTGTGAGTCCTCCAGGTAGATAGACAGACGGTCAGCGGGAAAGCTGGGGTCCAGGGGAACATAGCAGCCACCGGCCTGTAGGGTGTGAAAGGGACAGCAGCAGGAGGTGAAGCAGCAGCAGTAGTGGTGGTGGCAGCAGTGGTGGGGTGTGTTGCTGGCAGGGGAAGGGGGTGCTCTCAGTGGGGGCACAGGTGCCCGGCCCTGAAGCCCTGTCAGCCCTGTCAGCTCTCAGCAAGGGTTGAAGTGAACAACACAATATGGTGGCAGGTCAGACAGAGGGCTGAAGATGTGCTGTGCAAGCAATATTGCAAGTGGTCCCACCTTGTGAACTGCAATCATGGACACCACCACTGCGGGCGATCGGTCCAGCAAAATTCCCACAGCAACATCCCTGCCCATGCCCCTGGCGGCAAGCCTGCGAGCCAGGGCTGTTGCTGTGGCATCCACTTGGGCGAAGGTAAGAGAGCTTCCATCCTCTGCTAACAAACATGGGCTGCCTGGGGTGACTGCTGCTTGCTTCTGGAAGGCTGCAGGGACTAGAGGTGCTTGCAAATACTGTGGCCTCCAGGCACCAATGCAAAGCTCCATGGTCCAGCTTCGTTTTTTGTCTGCGCCAGCGAACAGGAAAAACAGCAAGGGTCATGAACCGCAGCTACAGCCCACACCCGGTCAACGGATGCAGCAGTTCGGACCGGCAGTCAGAGCACATTTGAGTACTGTGCTAATGGTGGGTGATATTTCAATGAGTGCGTTTGATGCAGCGCTTCCTTGGCGAAATCCAGGAAGCATGACGGGTTGACAACTGTTCACCCGGACAGAGCCAGATATCGTGCTGCTCACCGCCTCAATGCTATATACTGTCTGCAAAACTGCTAGTGGCTTGTGAAAGATCAGCAGAAGGTCTTTTAGTGGTTTTATCGCTCACATACGCTGCAGACAGCTACCGCAAGGTTTGACCGGCTGAACACAAGCGAGCATTTCAGCAGCCTATGTACTCCCAGTGCTGATAAACATGTTCTGGTACCGTCAGAACCAGGGAACGGATTGCTCTTGTCACATGTGTGACACAGGTCTGCGAAACCTGGACCTTCTACTACCTGAACTACGCCACTGCAGCCGGCCTGATTATTGAACATGCAGATGTATGGTCCAACTGTCACTTGCCACCATGTCATGTGGCCAAGCGAGCGCATGGTGGCGTTCGATACACACAATCAGCCGGCGTGAAGTCACACTAACGCCGTCTGCTTACCACCACAGATTGCAAACAGACTGCTGGTACCATATGTGCCCATATGAAGGCACATGCAACATCATCGATACTGGTGTTGCATTGTTTGGTTGAGCGGTACCTTTAACGCTTGCGATCACCACGCAAAAGCTGTCCGCAACCTCCCATCCATTACGACGCGATGCAAAGCGGCAAATACAGAAGAACATGCGGTTCCGACCTGCTTCTGCCCTTGGTCCGTCTGAGTGCGTCGGCATAACCAATCAGTGAAAATCGGACCAGATTGTCACAGGGTGACTGGTTCCACAGCGGTCAGCTGTTGCATGAGGCATGAAGCACTGGAGTTGTGGGCCGACTTAACACCCCTCGCACACACTTTCAAGAAGCTGCTTTGCATACATCTATCCTGATATAGGTCTGACACTAGTGCTGCTACTTGTGATCCCAGAAGAAGCGGCCCCACGCGTGCATGTGCCACATGGCTTCCGTGTGGCCTATGAGTGCAACATGCATGTTGCACTCATAGGCTACTAGCATGCATGTATGACTCTTGCTACTGCGATGTAGAAAGTTGTCCCTGCACCAGAATTAACCATGTACTGTTGCCGCTATCTACATACACGAGCTTGCATGTATCCAAGTACTCCATCTGTCGACACACTCCAGCATACTGCTAGGGCAGAGTGGCAAGTCGCACATGAAGGCGCTGTGCTGCGCTACTGGAGCTCGGTTCCTATGCAGAGTCAGAACTATGCTCAAACAGCCGAGCAGCTGCAACACCAGTCTGCATTCATGAGGTTTACAACTGCAAAAAGGGGTCTGGACCATTGGCCCTCGACGCTGATGATGCTGATTCTAGTGGCAGTCCCATTGCGGCCTGGTTCAGTACCTAGCAGACCCTTGCGCTGCTCTTTCCTGCAAGCCCAACTGACTGATTCCTGCCAGGCAGTGCCCACTATCATATCAGCTGCCAAATTTTTATCAAGGAGTAAGACATGTGCTGGCAGCAGGTTGCAGGGCAGGCGCGGCTGTCTGCAGTTGAGAGTGGAGAGCCAGGCGGAGGAGGGTGGGTGGGTGGGTGGGTGGGTGGGTGGGTGGGTCCTCATCAGACATGAAGCAGTGATGCAGAGCGGAAGTGGAACAGTGACAAAGAACTCGGTCCATTGGTTGCATTCTCTATTTGCACACTGTGCACACGGTGTGGCTGAGCGCACACAAGCGCGACACAATTGCTTCACTAGCACTCCCAACACCACTTTTTTGCTCAGCATCAGTGTTCACAACAGCGTCTGCAACATGCATACACAGCGTGTTGCTGCCTTGGGGTTGGGGTGGGTGGGTGGAGAAGGCGGGGTGGGCGGGTGGGCGGGAGCCTGTGATGCAACGCACTTGCTGGCTAGCACAGCAGTGAGTGTCACAGCCATGCCAAGGAGTGACACTTGCTGCCAGCTGCCACGTGGTGCACACTTGCTGCCAAGGGAGCTGAGCTTTCAGCACTGTCCATTAGCCAAAGTACATGTTTCTTTGTGCGGGTCATCAGGCAACAGCAACCAAGCAGCTGCTGAAGAACATTACACTCACCACTAGGTTGCTCCTGCCCGCTTTCTGGCTCCAGAGGGCAAGGTTGGGCTGCTGTCTGGCTGGTTACGAGCACTGCGACCCCAGCTCCACTGTTGCACGGTAGTAGATGCTGATTTCAGCTGCAGCTCAGCTGATGAGGGCGCTGTACACGGTGCACACCCTGCGGACAACAATTTCGAAAGCAGAGGTGTGGCAGATGACAATGGGATCAGACATGCCAGCTTGTTCCACAGTGCACTCCAAGCTGGACAGCAATGCTGAAGAAGTTCAAAAACCCGGCACAAAGGAACCAGAGGCCAGCTGAAGCTGACAAGCAGCTCTTACCGACGATCCGTTGCCGTTGGCGGGTCAAGGTTGGTGCTCCGCTGCCCACCGCTACAAGGCAATTGATTGTATCTGTACTATACGTAAACGGTATTTAGTCTATTTGGATGGATGGTCTGCTGTAGACTCACTGCGTCAACGGTGGTGGCAACCTTGGATGACTAGAGTCGTGCAAAGTTGGTTGCCACCAGTCGTGGACTACAATGAGACTTGCTGAAAGCACTTCCATCAGCCCGGATCATGTCGCCCCAACGGGAATGATACTGACAGGTTGTTTGACCGCCCAGCTCCCTTCGCCCACTCGTTCTGGAGAGCTCGCGTCGTTTGCATGGTGGCTGATATTAAGGCAGGCTGGTCGATTTGGATGCATGCAGTGCGTCAACGGTAGCCTACGGTAGCCTAGCACTACCTGCAGTGCCATCAGCACTGACTGCTGAATTCCAAAGTAATATGGCGCAAAAGTTGTTGTGTTACAAATCAACGGGGCACCCACGAACCATGCAGCTGTCAAGCTGGGCTGTCAAATGGAGTCGGCAGTTGCTCCCATCCAAAGATGACACCAAGCAGTAAAAGCCCCATCCCTCAACTCCTGACGGAATCAGGCAGACAGCAACCGCAACCATAGTAACCAACACTGAACGTGAGCCAGCAATTTTGGCAGGCATAGAAAGCTCGCACATATGCCAGCTGCAAGATTACACAACCTGAATTGCAACAGACTGAGACCTGTTCCAAACATGGCTCCCAAAGGCATGTGTCATGTTGCTGCAAGTGCATTCAACCAGCACGCGTGCGCTCAGCTGCCAACTTGAACAACAAGACGGTTGTGTGGAGCTTCAGACAGCAGCACCACCAGACACTGAAACAACACAAACGCGAATGCACTCATACACATGCGGGGTAGGGGGGGATACACTGCTCAAACTCCAGTGAGTGTTCATCAAGCAGTGTGGATAAAGCAGCGAACCATTATAGCCAGCAGAAGTGAAGCTGGCAGGATGCACCAGGCCCAAAACCCTGGCTGCACCACGCACTCAAAAGACTACCACAGAGCTACTGCCTCTCTCGACTCATTCAACAAATCGCACAGCTACATCACTGAGGACGAAGGGACGCACCAACACTCAACACAAACACCCCCGTGCCGCACCAAAGCTGCTGCAAGCCCTGGCCTGCTGATATACATCGACACTCCACATAAACGCCTGTTACCGAACACTGTAGCTTGAAGCTACTGCAAGGCGGAGCCCTGGCCTGCTAATGTACACTAGACCAAAACAACACCGATATGTGCGCGGACAGCTCCAACGCCCAACATGCACCCGGTGTGCTGCACCGTGTCAAGCGAGGCATGAGATGCAACCACCTGCTTTCACTGCCTTGCAACCACATGCCACAGCACCCACTCTTTGCTGTGGCCATACATGGCCGCGTCGAAACAAGCTGACGTCTGCTTGCTAAGAGTGGACAGCTGCAGAGGCACACAGCCAGCACCAGCAGCGGTGCGATGTATCCAACCAAAATCAAAAGTAACACACCTGCAGCAACAACTTTCAAATTGCCTGCTGTAACCCACCTAGTCAACTGACAACAACTGACAGAACAACCTGGGATCAACTGACAGGAGTGACCAACAAGCTACAGACAGTACGGCAGTGCAGCAGTTAATCTGCAGCAACGTCAGCGCACTGGCTGCTTGTGTGTGGTGTGGCGCATGCAGGCAACTGCTTGCAGCTTTGACACATACATATTGTGCTACGTCACTGCTGGTCCTTTCCCGCCCAGGCCCAGCATGGCAGGGGAAGCAAGCTGCTGCTGCTCCAGACTGAGAGAAGCTGCTGCTGCTCCTAACCCGCCCAGGCCCAACACGACAGAAGACACAAGCTGCTGCTGCTGGCCTCTCCACCCAGGCCCAGCTAGGCAGTAAAGGTGAGAAAAGCTGCTGCTAATCCTCTCCGCCCAGCCTGGGCCCGAGACTCAACATGGCAGCTGAAAGAAGCTGCTGCTGCTGGTCGTGTCCAGCCCAGCCTTGACCGAGGCTCAGCACAGCAACTGAGAGAAGCTGCTGCTGCTGCTGGTAACTCCCGCCCTTGGGCCGAGGCTGAGCACTGCAGCTGCAAAAAGCTGCAGCTGCTGCTGCTGCTGGTCCTTTCCCGCCCAAGGCCAGCACAACAGCTGAGCGGCTGTTCCTTGCTGGGTTCACAGGCGTGGCCTGGGTCCGTCCTGCTGCTGCAGGAACTGGTGGATGAGCGGGAACACCTCAGCCTCCACACGCTTGCCCATCAGGATGTCAAAGTGACCTGTAGAGAGTGAATCCATCCAGCAGCAGCATCGAAGGGAGAATGAGTGTATGTAACAGACGAGAGCCATTGAGAAAGTGTGAGCTCAAGTTCCCAAGTACCGCAGAGCATGTGCAGTGTGAAGTTGCCTGCCCAAGGTGCTGCTGCAGATGGGTCATGACAGGCTGTACAAGCCAGGTGTTATCATGCAGCGGGCGGTGAGCGCTGTGCTTACCATAGTGGTCCCCGAAGCCGCTTGCAGGACCCAGGCAGATGTAGCGCTTCTCACGTGACCCCCACATCTGCACACACAGACAACACAGACCAACAAGCAGCAGCAAGGCTCAGCTATTGCGTCACTTGCCAACAGGTGTGCCATCCGCCGACAGTGTTGCACACCGAGCACTGGATCCTGGTTGACATTGGGGCAATATAATAATATATATTATGATTATAAAATCATATTATCAATTTATTTATTGATTGGTGCAACCCCGCTGCAATTTGCAGCGCAGTCTGCAGCAGAACAGGAGGAGTCATCAGTTGCCGTTCAAGCCCATGCTGTGCTCAGTGGCTCCCCCTACCCAGCACTAGAAGAAAGCAGAACCACCAACACACCAATTCTGTGTCCCAAAACCATATGTTATCCCCATCGACCACGTAAGCACGTACCTGGTAAGTCCTCCTGCAGCCTTCTGGCGGGCACATCCTGTCCCTGTCGCCGACAAGGAACAGCGCGGGTGCAGTGACCTTTGCCAGGCGGCCTGGGTCTGCGTACACCATCTTGTGGTCGTGGGACAGTAGGCCCTGCTCCCCAAAGGCTGTGGTCATCTGCGCAGCAGCGGCATAGCAGGTCATAGCAAGCCGTGTGTGAGCGTTCCTGACCTCCCTGACAACATCCCAGGAGACAACATGACATGCGCGACACATACCGGCAGCCGACATGCACAGGTAGTGTGTACCGGACGCGGGTTGCAAAGACCAGCATGCCAGGTGCTGCTGTGCGCTGACTGTGGCAGTGAAATTGCGTGAGTATTCAAGATGCACCAGGTTAGGCTGAGCAGAGACTGGCAGCTTCTGCTACTGCCAACCTACGGTGCAGGTGTTTTTGCATCAGAGTCCCTGTCCTCGGCACTGCCAGCGAGCTGAAGGCTCATGAGCATTCAAGCCAAAACAATATGACTCTGTAAATGAAAGTACAGTACAGTATATTCCGCACATTACAGGGCTTGGGCGACGCACGCACCTGCTTGAGCACTCCAGCACTGATGTTGCTGAAGTTTCTTGCCATCATTGCTCGCCCCACCCGATGGTCCACGTTGCTGTCCCAAAAGTACAGGCTGTCAATGTACGGGATGCGGTACGGACCAAACATGAAGCGGCTGCGACAGACATGCACGACCACACAACAATGGATGGCAGAAGACGTTGTTGGTTGGTGTGCATGAGCTGTCTGCTGCAGCAGCATGCCGCTGCATACTGCATGCCGCTGCATACTGCATACTGCCATGCATTGTTGGTGCTGGTGCTTGCAACCAATCAAACCAAGCCCGCTAACCATGTAGGTCCTTTGTGTGCATGGCCGCCCCACGTTGGCCTCCACTGCGTCCTGTCCATGCTTGATAGACTTGCACCGCATGCCCTCTCCCACCTTCACACACCCAGCATGGTGACCCGTCAGCACCAGGCAGTGGCAAAGCAAACCGCCCGCCACCCGCATTTACAGACAAACACTTTGGTTGGCAGTCAAACAGGATACCAAGCTTGCTGCAATGACCACACCCGACAAGCCACGCATGCAGGGACGTGAAAGCCAACCCCATTCACCTGTAGGCCCTCAGCATGCTGCCGCTAGGCACCACCCACAGCGCATTCAGCATGAACCTAAATCGGTCAAACAGCTTCCACCAGGAGTCTGCAAACAACACATGGTGATGCAGCAGGGAGCAGCAGGCATAACTCAAAAACGCCGGCAGTACAACACCTGGCGGCACAACACGCCTATGTTGACAGTCAGGGCCAGGAAAGCGCGCACATGCATGGCTTCCACACTACTGCTGAGGGCAGTGAGCTAGGGCGCCTGCAAGGCCAGCACATTGAGCGGCTACTGCACCTACTGATTCACCTGTCCCTTTGCGTGCCATACCTTCCAGAAAGAGGCCACTGCCCATGCATACGCAGCTGCGTATTTTGGCTGTTGTGATGTCCACACGTGCCATCACACCGCAGAGAATCATCCCCCCCTGCAGGACAGAGCCGGGACAGGACATGCCGCACCAGGCATGAAAGTTGAAGGCCACCAAACAGGCACATTGACCCACTTGACCGTATCTCAAGAGCTGCTTTGCATGCACAGCCGGGCCACAAGCAGACTGTGTGGGACCCATGCCAAGAAACACCAGTAGCCTACTAATTGCCAGCACGCCCCAGCAGAAGTCAAGGCGGGCTGCAACACGTGCTGAGCAGCAGCGGCCTGACAGTAGCCTCCCACCATGCTCTGCCCTGCTGTGCCCCAGTCACCCACCCAGCTATGCCATGCTGTGCCATGCTATGTACCAGTCGCTCACTATGCTGTGCCCCAAGGAAGTGAACCTGCTGAGCCTTGGTCTCCTTCAGCGCCGCCACCTACCATGCTGTGCCATGCCGTGCCCCAGTCACCCTCCATGCTGTGCCATGCTACGCCCCAGTCGCTCACCATGCTGTGCCCCAGGAAGTAGACCTGCTGTGCCTTGGTCTCCTTCAGCGACGCCACCTACCATGCTGTGCCTTGCTGTGCCCCAGTCACCCACCATGCTGTGTCGTGCTGTGCCCCAGTCACCCACCATGCTGTGCCATGCTGTGCCCCAGTCACCCCCCATGCTGTGCCATGCTGTGCCATGTTGTGCCCCAGTCACCCACCATGCTGTGCCATGCTATGCCCCAGTCGCTCACCATGCTGTGCCCCAGGAAGTGAACCTGCTGTGCCTTGGTCTCCTTCAGCGACGCCACCTACCATGCTGTGCCTTGCTGTGCCCCAGTCACCCACCATGCTGTGTCGTGCTGTGCCCCAGTCACCCACCATGCTGTGCCATGCTGTGCCATGTTGTGCCCCAGTCACCCACCATGCTGTGCCATGCTATGCCCCAGTCGCTCACCATGCTGTGCCCCAGGAAGTGAACCTGCTGTGCCTTTGTCTCCTTGAGCACAAAGCGTATGATGGCTGGCACATCCTTCTCAACATAGTCATCAATGTTCCACTGAGTGCCACGTGAGGAGAACAGCTGGGGCTTGTCACTCAGGCCGTTGCCTGCAGGGAACGTGGGGCAGGCGAGCGCTCAGTACTGGTGGATCAAGACATGGGTTCCTTAACCTTGCATTGTTGAGATTCTATAAAATTCCAGATAGTGTCAGAATGTCAGGTTTGAAGAGTTGACTGCAGGGAGTGTGGTGCAGGCAGTGACAGTGCAGCCGAGCCCTCAGTAGCGATAGGTCAAGACACCTTGCGTCCCTAAACCTTTGAGGGTTCTAGTGTCACAAGCTCATGTTTGATAAGTTGCCTGCAGGAAGTGTGAGACAGTGGTCGTGCACGAGCGCCAGGGGCTTGACTGATTGGTCAAGACCTGCACCCTCACAGTGAGGGCGAGTTCATCATCACAAGTGATTTCCCCTACCTGAACCTTGAAACTGGGTTGAGGGTTCAGGGGTTTAGAGGATTGGGTTTTAGGCCAACCCAAAACCCTAAACCCTAGAAACTGAGAACCCCACTCACCTCGCAGCTCGCAGGTCCACACATCCCAGCCCTTGCCCGCCAGGAAGTCCGCCAAACTCACTGCAGCAACATCAGCAGCAGCAGCACCAGCGGCATCAGCAAGGATTCAAGCAGGAGCAGCAGCAGCAGCAGCAGCAGCAGCAGCAGCAGCAGCAGCAGCAGCAGCAAGGATGCTACTACAGACCTCACCACTCATTAGGCGCAGCTGCTGGCTTCAGAACAAGCAGCCACCACCTGACCGCCACAGGCAAGACACACCTACTGCAGTGGCCCTGCAACACAGACCTCATGCTAGACCCCAAGCCGGCACCAAGTACGTACAGAAGAAACTCCGCCTACGGAGAACCACTGGCGTAAGTTGAGGCTCAAGGGGCTGTGCATGTCTAGCGTGCTAGACTAGCTACCGCACACCCCACCTGACCCTTCCAGCCTGAAGGCATGGAGGGGGTGTGGCCAGCACCACTCCTTACTCATGTTCATGGTTAGGGGGTTCCCCTCAACCCCCTCACCCTTGACCCTAAACCCTGGTCCTTACCGTTTGGGCTGAGGTCAAAGCTGTATGCTCCGCTGCTGCCTAGGCCAGGACACATGATGATGGGGTGGTGCTGGGTGGCAGGAATGTTGGCCACCTGCGTCCTGCAGAACACACGAAAACATGCACACAGGTGTCATCTCAGCTGCATTCAGAGTCTTCGCTAATCCTGTGCCAACTGCCCTCCCAGTCAACACACACAGGCTTGCTGTGACTCGGGTATCATCCTAGTTGCCTAAGCAAATCGTCACTGCAACATGTGTGTTGCCTCGGCCACATGAAGAAATGCAAGACACCAATGCCGGCTTGCCGCAGAAGTGTCAATGACCCAGCAGGACGGCCAAGACAGGCACCAGGTGCACAAGAAGCATGGAGTACCGCAGAATACTGGCAGACGATACTGGCACATACTGGCACACGGCGCAGCAGTACAATGCAGGCCAGTGCAGCAGCACAAGCCAGGCCTGAAGGGGCACCTGATGAGGTGTAGCTTCCACCCGTCTGTCGTGGTGACCTTGAAGTGCCGCTTCACATGCTTCGGCTTGATGTAGAAGGGGTGCGGCCGCGGGTGCGACGTGCGCAGCTGCGGCAGCTGCTCCTGCTGCTTTTGATGCCGCGCGCCGCGGCTACTGCTGCTGCGGTCCTTACTGCTGCCTGCAGCAGGGGGCTGCTGCTGCTGGCGCTGCTTGCCGCGCGAGTCCCGCGCACGCTTGCTGCTGCTGTCTGCAGTTTGTGAGGCGCCGTCATCCTGCTGCTGCTGCTGTTGTTGCTGCTGCTGCTCTCGTGGTACCCGTATAGGGGGCCCCTTGCCATCATGCGTGATGGACCCCTACGGCATAGCGAAGCACGGCAGTGCAAGCGCAGCACGACAGATCGTGGCAACCAGAGCAGCAAATGTCATGTAAGGATTACTACATGGGCTCGTCATGCCTGGAAGTCTGTAGTGTGCAGCACACTGCGGGTTATAAATGCACTGCATTCTGCTGCTGCTGCTGCTGTTCAGCTGTGCATCCCTTGGCTTGTTTGCAGCTGCCGGTACAGCTGCCTGCCTGTTGCAAGTATGAGTCTGTGCACTGGATCTGGCGTCAGGGATCCCCAGCTGGCTTCATTTCCTTCTCCATCCTCTGAAGGCTCCCTATGGGGAAATTTCAGAAAGAGAAAGATTTCAGAAAGAGACTCCAACAACTGCAGGATATGCCCAGCGGCCACGGATCCAGTACCTTCTGCTCCAGGAATATCCCATCCAAGTTGAGGTGCTGCATCAAGTCCAACCCGCCACTGGGGAAGTCAGGCATAGAGCTGTCACCCACTGGGCGGCCACCCAGCAGCAGCCGGGGCAAGCCTCCTCCTGCTGCTGCTGCTGCTGTTGCTGGCGGCCCTTGCTGCTGCTGCTGCGGGTGTGCTGCTGCTGCTGGTGGCTGCACACCATGTGCATCTGCAGGCACATGCACCAAGTGTGCCGGACAAGACTGGGTCAGTCTTGGCACGTTGATAAACATGCCAGAAAACATGTCAGAAAATGTGAACAAGCCTTCTGTGTAGCCAACTAGCTGGTTGGCAAGAGGGTATGTCTGTCAGCTGTCTCGAGGTTGAGAAATGTGCTAAAGGGCAAAACATTATGTGCACCCTGTTGCATTGCACAAGGCACACCAAACCTTGGAGACCTGCAACATGGCCACCAGTAACCCCAGGCCCTGGGATGCCCCCCCCCCCCCCCCCTTCCCCATGCACAGGGCTGACAGAGTCCTGCACAGCATTCTGACAGGTTCCCACGGCAGCTTGCACAGCAGCATGCACACCTGCTAACCCTGCAAGGTCCAATGGCCATGCTTTGATTGCATGAGTCATATGATCCCTTCAACCTTGATGATGAATTTCCATGCAGCCTATGCTTCTCGCACCTGGTTCTGCCTCCTCCAGCAGGGGTTGACCATTGGTGACCCCCTCCCCCCACTCACTGTGGGCATGCAAACTCCCCCCCCCCCCCCCCCACCCCGTGCACAGGACTGACAGTTCCCCCGGCAGCTTGCAGCAGCATGCGTACCTGATTCTGCTTCCTCCAGCAGGGGTGCTGCAAAGCCCTCAAAGTCAACTTCATCGATTGCGATCGCATTTGTTGGCGGGTGCTGTGCCGCAGCACCTGCTGAGCTGGCATCCTCCCTCAGAGCTGCCCGGGCTGCTGCTGTGGCTTCCTCGCTGCTCCTGTCGAAGTTGCTGCTGGGGTTGCTGGGGTCATAGAATGGATCGTCGATGGGCGTGACCTGCACATCGTCTATTTCGACAACGTTGCTGCGGGGCTGGCGGGGCTGGTGCCATGGTGTGCTGCCCAGCGGTGCTGCTGCTGTTTGCTGGTGCTGCTGCTGCAGATGTGGATGTGCATGCTGCTGTTGGTCTTGCTGCGGCGGGGGAGCCTCTGTTCTGCTGCCTGCTTGCTGGAGCTGGGGTGTTGCCTGCTGTGCGTCCTGCTGTTGCTGGGCGGACACAGGTGGTGAGTAGCTGTACGACACTCCTGGATATTGTTGGGCTGTCTGGTTATGTCTGGATCCGTTGCTGCTATCACTGCTGCTTCCTGTAGACTCAACCATAAGCTACAGGGTGGTGGTTGCTGGCTGTTGCAACAGCAGTAGCATCAGCAGGGTGGACAACTCGTTGGCTGGCAAACTGCTGGATAAACGTGTCGGATGTGATCCTGTGCCACTGGTCACCATACGGTCTCGCACTACACAACGTTGCACACAGATCTACAGGATAGGTCTGGTGTCGAGGTGGAGCAAGGTCAAGCTTCACTTCAAAAAGAATAGCTTTGACGATCCGATTTTGATCTCGAGGGAATCGCGTTTCCAAAGTTGCTTGTGCCGTTCTCGCTGTTGTGCTGACGCAGCACCCTCATTCATGCCAGCGTGCACGTGACAGTTGTTGCTTCTGGTGCGACGCCGTCAAACGAACACAATGCCATTGACTGCATCGTTGCGTATTGCATAAGGAGCAGGCATGGTGTGTGGTGTGTTGGTGCTTCTGCTTCTTGAAGGTTCAGGTGCTTGGACTTGTGGAGCTTTACGATAAGGCCCAACATCAAAGCCATAAATGTGTCTCTGTTAGACAACTAGTCATGTGCTGGTTGAGTGACATCCCGGTGAGCCATCGGAAGTCTCAGGGTTTGCCGATCGAAATTCAGCAGGTGCCATTATATCTCGTTCCAAATTGCACAACATCTGCCCATTGTCGCCCACAGTCGACATAATTGTATGTCTGTATAGCGGGGAGCATCTTGACCGACCAAGCAGAAAAGCACACTGGAAGCAGAACAGCAGACCAGCAGACTGGAAGCTGGACAGCGAAACTGAGAGGGCGCAAGCCGCAGGTGAGCATAATGCACGTGTGGAGGTCCTCCCTTGTGCCCTTAATCGTGGGATGAGGCTGGCAACAGTGTGCAGCTGGTTTATTATTGGCACTCACCTCCTGCAACCTCTTTGCCCCTTCCTGCCCTCCCGCAGGTTTGAGTGTCAGGCTACACAGCAAGAGCTTCAAAAACCGCCGCTACAGATATAGACCGCCACAGAGCCGTCCGCAAGCACCCAGCTTACTCAGCAGCAACACCAGACAGCAGCAGCAGCAGAGCCGGGTGTTGGGGTATGGTTGGGCGTGCACCCAGGCCGCATGATGCATGTTTGCACGAACTGGGTGGCAGGGTGGGGAACTGCATCGCGCACATGCCGCATAGTGCACGAAACCGGAGTGGCACGAACTGGGTGGCAGGGTGGGGTTGACTTGCACACCGCATGTTCCAGCAAGTACACCCTCTGTAGGCTCCACGGCAGCAGGATGGCGGTAGGGTGCAGGCACCGGCACGAGACGGGTGAGGTGCCTGTTGCTGGCCCGTCCTGTTCTGTCAAAGGGACATGGAAAGAGCGCGACCGATGATGACTAGCATGCCTGAGGCTTTGCCTCTGGATCCTGGGATCCGGTATGGTGTGTGATGTCGATTGTGTCACCAGACGCCCACCCTGCTTGTCCTAGTGACCGCGGGTGCGTAGTCAGCATGTTGGCTGGCTATCGTGGGATGAGGTGCATGTCGCTGTGTGAGCCTGCTTAGGGTTAGGGAACACACCTGCATGGGGAGAGGGTGGGTGGGTGGGGTGGTGTCATGGGCTGGAGCACAGCTGCTGGAGTAACAGCAAGCAGCACGGCAGCAGTATCAGGGCTTCAACCTCAGCAGCAGCAGCCTCAGGGCAGGCAGAGATGCAGCGATGGTCAGCAGCAGAAAATCCGGCGCCCAAGGTGTCCTCTGATAGTCTCCGGCATCGTGGCCCTCCTCCCCAATGGTGAGTGGTATCTTGGATGGTGCTGTCTGTCAATGCTACAATATCTTGTGTGTGCAGACTTGCAGTATCGCAGCTGGTGATAGCTACTACTAGCAGTGCAGCCAGCAGCCACACTTGTGCGAATGTGCCACTGTTGCTCACCCCTTGGTTGCTGCTGTGTGGTGTGTACAGGTGGAGGGCCCTGCCCGCGTCCCCCGCTTTGACCGCTGCCCTGTTGTCTCCTTGCAGGGGCGGTCATGGCAGCTATGCCCAGGCTGACAGCCTGGGCAGAAGCCATCTGACGAGTCTTGTAGCGCAAGACGAAACCGCTATTGTACAAGCTTGCCATTTTCAGGAGGCTTCCCACCCACAGTACCCTGCAAGTGCATGCCCGCAGTACTAGCCACGACTGTTCAAAGGGTCCCATCAGCCACGTGCACCAGTGCACTGCTTGGCACCATCCGATTCTCCTGATCCCCAAATATTAATCTCAATCAGCTTGCAGAAACACAAACACTAACCATCTGAGATGTTGAAAGAGCCCACTGAGCAACCAGCTGCCTCACGCAGCCCACAATGTTTATCAGCTGCCTGGCTGCGTGGCAGCTGCTGCTCCTTGTACTGCGTCTCTACCCATCTGCTTCAAGTGGCCGCACACTTTCTTGTGCTGACGCCAGTGGCGGCTCTGGTGCTCCTTGCAACAATAGTAGGCCCCCTGGGTACAAGCAGGGTAGTGAGTGAACAACGACAGTGGGGAGTGGTCAAAGATGGGTACATCATTGTTGCCAAAGCTACCCAAATCAAGCAGCGACAGCCGTCCACACTCTGTGGTGGTACGTCAACGTTCCCAAAAAATTGCAGTACTGAGCAAATTGCTGCACACCACGTGCAGCAGGATGGTTGCCGCAATGTGCAGAAGGTAATTTCCCAGCACACCACGGCACCACACAGACACTGCCAACCCAGTGGCAGTTTAGAGCCACGACAGGAAAAAATGAGCAACAATGTGACAATGCTCAGGCCAAGATTTCTCAGGCACACTCACCATGCAGCCGCCGCAGCGCTGGCGGCCACTGGAGATGCAGGACTGCTCAGCCAGGCCCCCCATCTCCAGGCACTGGTCATCATTGCAGGCGTATGTCTGAGGCCAGGCCGCCCACACCTTGGCTCCTAGCTGCTGCAGCACCTCCTGCACACTACCATGCATACGCACACTAAATAGAAAAAGACGATCGTACACAGCTTCCTCAGCTGCCGAGCTGCACATTCGAATCAGGTCCTGGAAGTTGGGGGCCAAGACATCTGCAAGCTGGGAGAGCTCCTCGAGAAGCCCTTGGGGCAGCTTCACTGCTGCAGCAGCATTTGGGTGCTGCCCGAGCTGTTTCAGCTGCTCAGACAGCCAGCCGATGGCAAGGGAGAGCGATGACAAGTTGTTGATGAGGGCGGCTTGGGGTTGACCGGCCCTTGCCTGCCGCCAGCATACCTGCAGAACAAAAGAGAAGGCTGTTGAAGACGCCGTTCGCAAGCAGCCACGCTGCAACTGGCTCCAGCTACGGAAGCGCCACAAGCAGCACGGGAAGGGGGCCGTCCGTACGAACCCGATCCTGTCGATTGATGTGGATGGATATGATAATATTGATATATAATAAGATTGATGATGTTGATATCTGTGATTATGTTGATGGGAGAACCAAAGGGTCTAAGCCACGGCAGGCAGGGGTCAAACCAGTCTCTGGCAGAGCGTTGGTGACTCTTATGAGCTCACCAGCAGCCAGGGGGCTGCCTCTTGGAGCAGGCGGCCAGCTGTGAGCAGGGCCCTGCCAGTGAGGGCCAGCCAGGCGGGGTAGCAGGGGGCATTTAGGACCTCCTGCAAGGACAGTTTGAAACGGATAGGTGCACTGGAGTTAGTCCAGTTTGAGGTGAGCCGATTATCGCCTTACAACGTCAACATACAAGGAAACTATGCCAGCCAACCCAACTTCAGGACCTCAAATGCAAGACCCTCTCATAACAAGCTGCATGCATGCAGTGACTAAGTGACAAGCAGCCAAACAGCGGCAACCGCCAAGTCAACCAGCGGAAAGGTTGCTGCTCGCTGCTCAGGACTGTGCAGAATCATGACCAAGACGCAGTGCCACACAAGCAGCGTATGGCATACGTGGTATGCCACTCACCTGATTTGAAAGTGTGATAGAATCCATCCCAAGCGGACAAGAATCTGATTGCCGCAGGCGGCCAGGCTGCACCTCCCCAATGGCTGCCTGCCTGAGGGGTTTGATCCGGGGTTCACCTGCAGGGAAGACAGCAGCAACAACAGAAACTGAATGTGATGCCTTGAAAAATGGGTAGGTTGCCGCCATGCCGTTGTGGGGCAATCCACACACGACTATGTACATGTGATTGCATGGGGCAACCCGCACACATGTGTGCTTGACGTACCCCACACACACACACGTGCTGGCATGCGACTCATATGTGTGACACACTGTTGCAGCAGGTGGCAGAAGCAGCTGCACGTTCGGCTGCAAACACAACACCTGCAGCCTGTGGTCTGTATTTACAGCTCTTGCAGGGCTTGCCTGGCTCTTGCTGTTTAGTATGCTTGCATATTCTCAGCGCAGACATTAGACGCGACATGCTCTGCACGCAACAGCCAGATGTTGCACCACACATGCTCTCAACTGCTGCGCCACCCTGGTATCGTGACATCAACATCATAAACCTGGTTGATGCACCTCACCGCGTTCAACAGCATTATATTCATGCAGTGCCAGCGGCCACCTGCACACAACCGCAGCACGCTGCCGCCGCTCCGTGTATCCTTTGCCCGCTCAACTCACCTATTGCCCATGAGTGCACAGTGGGTCCCACCACCGCTGCTGAGGCAGCCAGTTGAAGCAGAAAAAGGATCACGTCCTGCTGCTCAATGCTAGGGGGTAGAGGCATGCTGAGGGCCTTGAGGGAGGTCACTTGCTGGGAGCAGTACCGCGTAGCCAGGCGCTTGTTCTGCATCAGCTCAACTCCCGGGGTGGCGCCCTCTGGGCTGGTTGCCTCAGCTGCTGCATGGTATGCACCCAGGGTCAGCTGTATCAGCATCGACATGTCGGCTTCGGCAGGGAAGGTGGTGAGGGGTGCTGTGCGCATTGCGGCCTCAAGGACGCGGCTGGTGCGCAGGGGGTGACGCATGTAGACCTCGAAGGGAGGCTGTTCGAAGCAGTCTGGAAGTGTGAGGTGTTGGCAGTGGGAAGACAAAATGCGGCACATAGCACGGGGCAGACACAGCTTCGTCAGCGTCGCAGTAGTGATGCACTCCAAGCTAGCAGCATGCTGAAGGTTTTGCTGCTATATACCTGGCGTGTGAGTGACACAGCAGGATGCTTATCAGGATGCCAAGGCTGGCCATGCTGTGGAATTCAAAGGTGTAAGACATTAGCAGCACCCCAATGGACGCTAAACACACCGCAACATGCACTATACTGTGCTGTGTGAGCAACATGTACCACACAAAAAAACATGGGGTGACACCTTGCATGCATTCTTGCCTATGCCCGTTATTGAGAAAACTTCTCCCCCATACAGACCGCCCCTCCTACCGCACCTTCGTAGTATCGTATGGCATAGAACAAGCAGTTGCTGAACTGCTTCCACACCATCCGCAACCTCTCCTGTGCATCTGCAGGCATCTCGACTGCTGTGCCCTCTCGCATGAGGGTTGTAGTGTAGGCATTCGGCCGGTCTGCTGCTGCTGCCTCAGAACTGCCCCCCTCCAACTCTGCATCTGCAACCCCGGCAGCTTTCAGCAGCTGCTTCCCCAGGCCACTCCAAACATACTCTAGGCAGCCGCGTGCATAGCCCTCCTGCACGCTGCGCTCTAGCGCATACTGCGGCTGTTGGCGCAGCGTGATAGCCTGTATCAGCAGCCTCTGCACCAGGGCGGCAGCTGACACAGCCGCCTCCGTCCGGTCAGGGCCGAAGCCCAAAACCGCCAGAAATTCAAGCGTCAGGTAAACCAACTGCTCTGGCACCACGCCAACGGCAAAGACGTGCACGAGCCAGCCGTCCACCTGCGGCCCTGCAGGGCCTGTGGCCGCTGCTGCTGTGGCAACAGCCGGTATGATACCACGGTAGCGCACCGGCCAGTCGCCCTGCCGCAATGCTGCCAGACGGTTGGTCAAGGCTGATTGTACGGCCACGTGCGCCCAGTCAGTGTGCTGCATGATGCTTGCCGCTTTGAAGTTGTCGCACACAGCCGCAGCGTACGGCTGCACGGCGGCCAGCGGAAACCCCAGCTGCTGCAGCAGGTTTGTCGCCTCTGTAGGCGCCCAACTACTGCTGGTGCTGCCGCTGCTGCTGCGGAGGGCTGTTGTGCTGGCTGCAGCTGCTGCGTGCTGCCGGCGCTGGCCACCCTCCCTCCAGGCCCGCACAAGGGCACAACAGTGAAGTATGAGTGCCTTCTGAACGGCATCTGACAGGACAGGGGCCTCTGCCCGCGTGGCTGGACGGATGGCGCCCCCTGCCTGCTGCGACTCCATGAGTACCATGTTGTTCCACTGTGTTGCACACATCTCAACAAGCTTGATTGCTACTGCTGCATCGGATATTGCCGAGCTGTGCTCCTGCGTGCCGAGCCCGCAGGCCACACCGCAGCCCTCAGGCCCGGTCAGCATGTGCAGCGCAAGCTCAGCAGCATTGGGAAGGCAGGGCAGCAGCTTCAGCACCCAGGCATCTGGGCATCCCACTCTGCATGGAAGCGCCATGGCTGCCCACATGCGCAGCAGAGCGCTGACTAGGCGAGCCAGCTGGGGCTGCTGCTGTGGCTGCTGCTGTGGCTGCTGCTGGGGCCGCAGCTGCTGCTGCTGCTGCTGCTGTGTAAGGTAGGTGTTGAGGCTTGCGGCAGCTGCCTGGAATGCCGTGAACAGTTCTGCAGCAGTTGTTGTGCGGAAAGTAGAACGGTGTGTTGCAGTCAGTATGAGCAGGTGAGGCATGGTGCACAAGAAGAATGCTGGCAGCACGGCCGGAACAACACCCCCGCAGTTGCTTTGACACTCTGGTAGTATGCTATACCATGCTGCAGTGCATAATTGATGTAGCCTGCTGCGCTGCGACAAGTACCATACACTACAGCACCCTTGGCAAGCGTAACCTAGCCTTGGTACATGCTGATTGTCATTCTAGGGCAGGTGCAGGATTCATGCAGCAGTTTTGGCTGCTGCCCATCATGACGTACACGACACACCTGGTGGCAGCATCTTAACAGCAGCCTCGACACCCTGACGATTATTTCGGTCCACCACCTGCGCATATAGCTTGCATGCTGTTGTGTTCAGCTCGGCAACTGCTGCTGCATCGGATATGACTGCGTTGGTTATGCGTGTCCGGCACAGGTGCCGTAGGCAACGCAGTGCGGCTTGTGCAGCATGGTTTGAGCTGTGCATGGTTCTGAGCGAGATCGATCCAGAGTTGGCTGTCTAGCCGCGCAGGTGTAGCTTCGACTGGTGGAGACATGTAGCGAAACGAGGTTTAGAAAACCAAATTCATCTGCGATCACAACCCTTAGGGTTGAGTTCCCCCTCGATTCAAACTGCCTGACAAATGGCAATCCATAGCACATCAAGCAACGGGGTTGCCCCACTGGCAGTGGCTGCCATCCAACCCCGACATGACTGCGTCCGGATATCCGTCAACAATCAGCATGCAGTGGCTGAACATTCTTGGTGATGAAACACCACACCTGCACCTGCTTCCGGGCCTCAAGAAATGTCCTCACAACAAGGATAGCTGCTGGCCATGCACAGCCACTGGCATCGACCGAAGCCTTGGTGAGGCTGCAAACAGAGGCTGGTCAGCACAAACAACGCCCCTGCTTGGCAAAGCAGCTGGCTCAATGACAGCCTGAACACACCCACTGGGGCACAAAAATATGCCTCATTTACTGCTCAGCAGAACAGCTCCGACAACACACCAGGCACCGCCATGGGCCAACCATGCACCCGCTGCTCACATGCCGCCAATGTACCCGCTGCTGCCAAACTTGCTTTTGCTGAAGCCGCTGCTGCTGCTGTGCCCGGTGGACAGGTTCTGCAGGACCTTGGTCCAGGCCTGCAGCGTGATCTTGCTGTCGGGGTCTGGCAGCTCCTGCCGCGCCATCTCCAGCCATAGCAGCAGCTTCTTCACAGGCACATCCTCGCTGCCGGTCAGAGCCACCATGACATCGACCGCCTGGTGACAGACCACAGCAATGACAGACACGCAGGAAGGACAAGTCAACAGACGGTCAACAAAAGTAACAAACGGGCAGCCAAACAAGCACTCAGCAACTGTGACCAGACACGCCGCGCACACCCCAGCAACAGATGTTACCAGGTGCATTTGCCCAGCAGACCACTGCAGGCTGTGCAGGGGTAGCCTTCCACCCCAGCGGCACTTGCTCAACAGTTCCAGACTGCCACAAGTCCCTATTCCTCCTAATCCTTAGGCACATGCCTGGCGAGATGCCCACCAACAAACCCAGCAGCACATTGCACACCCTTCCTCACACCACCCCCACCCACCTGCAGGACCTCTCCCGCGTTGAAGCAGTTAAGCGACCGCAGCACTGCGGTGACTGCATCACCATTCAGTGCTGGCACACTGAGCTGCACGTTGAAGGCGTCCCGCAGGCCCATGTCCCGCAGCACATCACCTGCACACAGCAACAGCGCACAGCTGTGGCCATCGCCTCTAGCATCACTGCGGTTCTGCCGCTGGAGTTCATTGCATCAGTGCGCAGCACACCGCCAAAGGCGCAATGCGCTGAATCACACCAACAGACAAAGTTGCACAGCACAGCCGTGCACGCGCATGCGCATGCGAGCACTAATAGGCAACTTGATCAAGGGAATGTGCCGCGGTTCTGCACTTACTTCTGCTGCTTGTGCCGATCACCAGCAGCTTGCGGCCATCAGGTGGGGAGCGCTTCACCAGCACCAGCAGCGCCTGGCAGCAGGACAGCAGCACATTCCAAATATAGCCTCACGCCGCTACTCAAGCAAACCTTCTTGTGGACACACTCATGCCGTCACACACTAATTCGGCAAAAACGCGCACAACAAGAGTCCACAGGCACAACCAATTTTTTTCGATGCAGCTCGGCAGCAACTGCACTGCAGCGCACTATGACGCGAGTAGTGCAGTTGAACAAGCCCCAGCTACAGAAGCATCAGAGAGCGGCCACAGTCTCATCAACAGCACTAAGTATTGGGTGCGTGCTGCAAGAAATCAATCACAAGGCAACACCTCTGTTCACCTGCAGCACCACATTGCTGAAGCGTGGCCCAATCGCCACATACTCCAGTAGCCGCTCAATGTCATCCTGCACCATGCCAGCACAACACAGACCAGCACAACACAGCACAACACAGCACACCGCAACAAAGCTGGGTACACTGCTGCATGCAGCTCATAACTCAACATACTGCTTGCTGCATGCACTACTAGTACGTGCATAATCCACTGACATCCTACTCTTTGCAGTGCAAGCCAACATCCCCTGGCTGAATGTTCTGGTCACATTCTGGCTCCAGGGTGTGCCTGCAGTTCTGCTGGTGATGCTTGCTGCTCACCAAGATGACGATACTGAGCGGTGACTTGTAGGCATCCTCAAACACCTTGGTGATGTTTGAGGCCTTGGGCTGCTCCATGTAGCCGACCAGGTTTTCTGGGGAGATGACCTGCAATGGGGGACATGGGGGGTTTTCGCTTCAGTTGCTGACTTGACCGCAACACACAGCCTGGCTTGTAGAATCATGCTCAAGAGCCTCAATGTCAACGGCAGACTGTTGGTGGTGGATACTGTCACTGCTTGTTACCTTGGCAAAGGGAAACTCGCTTTGAATAGCTGCGTGCGCTGCCAGCGCTGTTTTGCCGCTCCCGTCTGGCCCCTCCAGCAGCACCGACAGCAGCGGCGTCTTCTCACTGTGCTGCACCTGCAGGCACCAACCAAGATGCAGTCAGCAACCGGTCATCGAGACACGCAGACCCAGAAGGCAAGGCCATGCAACAGCACCACAGTTGCAAGGCACTTTGGTCAAATCAACCTGGTCCCCACCTGTCTCACGCATGCAGTGCATACTCACGCCATTCTGGCAGGGAAGCCATGCATGCTGCGCAGCAAGCCTTCCTGTCAACGGATGGTGTTGTTGTAGGGGATGCAGTAAGAAAGTCACACCTCATTCAGTGATCTACTCAACTAAAATCACAGCTAAATGAACCAATGCCAGCAGCAACCTACACATCACAGCAGCCTGTGCAGGGTGTGAGCTGGACACCTTGATAGCAAGCACCATGGGGAAGTTAGGCATGGTGTGCTAGATGTTGGTGCAATGCTGTGCACCACTATCTTGCACACTCAAGAGTGGCAGCTGCGGCCACAGCCAGGCAGTTTCTGCTAGTGACACATACACCACAGAGAGTAGTGCAGGAGAAGCAGCACAACTGAGCACAGCATCAAAGGATCAGACAATGTATGTGGTGGTGGCATGCAGTGTGACTCAAAAGCAAGCCAGAAAAGAAGGTCCCACCCCACACAACAAGTTGCTCAAAAACCTACCATGCAACCTGCCATATCCAAGCTTGATACCACACAGTAGGCAATGTCTGCTATGCAGCCCTGCCATTTGCTGAGGCTCAAGCCCCCAGCATGGCCAGTTACCAAGGGGCTGGCTGCACCACCCACCCCATACACGGATTTCACCCAACTGACCACCACGGACTCAAAACTGCACCAATGCTCATGAAATTTGGGGAGCAGCCATGGGACATGTTTATCCAAACACCCATCATGCCTGCTCTCTGATGCTGTAAGCTCAGGCAAAGCAGCAGAGCCAAACGTGTGATAGGGGACTTTTCCTGCACTGGGTACTTTCTTTCTGCACCCTCTATTGCAACGCGGTCACTTGGCGGTCCCTGTGACGGTCTGCCTACCTGGGATATGAGCGTCTGCAGCGTTGCTGTAATGTGCTTGTGTGCCTCGCCATAGTCAATAATGCCCTGCACAAACACAACATGTGGGTGAATCTCAGGTGTTACCCAGGCAGCACGCGGCACATACACAAGAGCCGACCAAGCAGAATTATGTACTGCGCGTGTCTTGCAGCACCTCTCACACACCAGGCGGCGGGGGTCATCCAAAACATATGCAGCCAGTCTGCAGGGTGGCTTGCAAACACTCACAACAGATAATCAAGATACACTCTCACTCCTGGCCAACTCCACCACACTCACATGCATGAAGTGTTTCTGCAGACTTTCTGAGTTGGCGCCAAAGGCGGGCTGCACCTCGTCCAAGGCTGCGTTGAAGTCCTGCATGGTCACCTGCACACCACGCCAACAGCACAGCAGCGTGTTTGTTCCGCATCGGCATCACTCATGCCCGCAGCCCCAGGGCTGAAGTCCAGCTCAAGACCTGTGTCCGGTCTGACGAGTTTACTCGAAATGGCTGCGTTGAAGTCCTGCATGGTCACTTGCACATCACGCCAACAGCATAGCAGCGTGCATGTTCAGCACCAGCATGAACATTTGCCTGCGCTACCTACAGCTCATGGCTGAGCCCAGCTCCAGGCCTGCGTCAGGCCTAAAGACTTTGGCACAGATACAACTAGGCGATGCATCCACAGAACCGACAAGGCCGCTGGGTGTAATGTCTTGCTTGTCGCCTGACATCATGAACACGGATCAGTCGTCCACAAACATGGGTAACAGTTACTAGCAGGCATGGGCTCAAGTGCGCACATGTGCGCGCGCATGAGGGCGGCCACCCAAACTGACAGCATACCTTTATGTTGTCCTCGTCCAGGGGTTTGTGCAGGTCGTTGATGTCCACGTTGCGGTTCAGCGCGTAACTGGCAGCACTCTTGACCAGGCCCTCAATCTCAGCCCCACTGAAGTTGCGCGTCATCTCAGCCAGCCGCTCCAAGTCCACATCGTGGCCCAGGAAGGAGTTGGTGCTCATCTGCGGGGCGCAATAAACAATGTCAAAGCAGCAGGTATCTCAGCTTCTGTTGCTTTGCATTGATGGAGACACACCGTACACACCGGCCTGAGGCAATGGATCCACAGCGCAATATGGCTGCTGCAGTGCAGCAGCGGCTGCGATGGCCGTATACATGTGCAGGATGGAGGTGATCGTCGTCCCAGCAGGCGCATTCCGTGCTCACTCTGCTGGTGTGGATCTTGAGGATCTGCAGGCGGCCCTTCTCATCCGGCAGGCCAATCTCAATCTGCACCTCCAGGCGGCCTGGCCGCAGCATGGCCTCATCCAGCATGTCCTTCCTGCACAGGAGCATGGCATGGCATGTTCAGTTGTGTGGCATGCTCGACTGAGTTTTGGCATCAGGGTGGGTGCAGTCATACATACATGTTTGCTGTTGTCTGACTACAACTCCATGCATGTGCCTATCCACTAGCGGCAGGTGTCGGTCCACACACTGCATGCAGCCGCCGCTTTGTCCACACCTTCTACACGCGTGTGCGCTGCCCCACGTCTGCATGCCAGCGCATCAACACCACACAACTCCCTGTACAACTGCACTGCTAACACCTGCCTGCACACCTGTTGGTCATGCCGATGAGCAGGATGTTATTGAGGGCGTCCACTCCATCAATCTTGGTCAGCAGCTGGTTGACAATGGTGTCGTGGGTGCCGGTGCCATCGCGCACGCTGCCACGCTGCCGGCAGATGGCATCAATCTCGTCAAAGATGATGATGTGCAGCTCCTGTAGGCAGACGGCCAGCGGTGTTACCTTGGTACGCAAGCATGAGGACTGCACATCGACTGGCGGCCACTTGTGCTGGACGCCAGCTGGTTCAATACGCCCGTGATCCCAACTAGCAGTACTGCCAGCCCAGCCAGCAGCAAGGGCCTTGTGCTGCAGGGTTCAGTAGCAAGCTGCAACAGAACTTCTTCAAGAGCTGCAGCTGTGCACTCCAGAGTCAAAAAAATCCAAGCGTCCTGACGACGCAGCCCAGCACACCCCCACTGATTCAATTAGAGATGTGTGTCTTACCGATGCGTCTCCCTTCTCCTTGTACTCTGCCTCCGCCTCCCCAAACAGGTTGCGGATGTTCTCCTCTGCCTGGCCCACATACTTACTCAGCACCTCCGGCCCGTTCACCACCTGCCATGGCGGCCAGCGGTCACAACAACCCCATCACTCAACACAGCTTACGAAGAGCCAGCAAATGCAGAGAGTGGCATCTGAAGGCCGTGCCATGTACCGTGTATGTGACACAGACCCAGGCCAGGACGCAAACAAAATGCTGCCATGAGAAGATTCAACTCGAAACAGGGGTCATGTCCAGGTGTGCCGTCTACACACAGCCTTGCTGGTACAGCCTCACCCCACCAAATACAGCTCCACACACCTTTGGTTCCTTGCCATTGAGCATCTTGCCAATCTGCCGGGCAATGAGCGTCTTGCCTGTGCCTGGGGGACCGAATAGCAGCATACCCTGCGATGCGGGCCAACCCATAGCACAGAAGCAGTGAGCGCAGGCAGCAGGCCTTGACGATGCGATGATCAGGCCCGCCGTAACACATCCTGCAGCTGCGCAGCAGCCGCCGCGGCAGTGATGATGCCCTCGCACGCCACATGTTGATGCGGCGGCTGATTGATCAGGCCCACAGCTTCAACGCAGGCTGCAGCTTTGGGGTCGAGCACTGGCATCATGCTGTATCCAAGTTGAATGCATACAGTGCTGTGACCAAGCCCCCCCTTCAGCGTACTGCACCGTATCTTACCTTGACATGCTGGATGCCGAGCCGCTGCACAATGCTGGGCGGGAACACTCGGCTGGCAAAGGCACGCCTGAAGATGGCATCAAACTGCTTGTCCAGGCCACCAATCCCTAGGCTCTCAAAGTTGAGCGTCTTGGCCTTGAACAGCTGCGTTGTGGCAAAGCCCTTCTGCCCCACAATCTTGATGTTGCTGTTGTCTGCAGTGTCAGCAGTAGCAGGCGGCGAGAGCCGAGCGCAGACACTTGAGAAGCTGCTGGCATTGCCTGCCATGCAAGGATGACTCAATGCTGACTGTCTCCTGCACACCGCCTCGGCTTGTGCATGGCTGTAAGCATGGTTCAGGGCATGTGTGTGGCAACGTGACAGATGCTGACAGCTGTTGCATGAGCTGCAATGACCCCAGGCAACCATCACAGCTTTGTTCTGACCACATGCATGCTCACTTGAGTTTGTGAAGATGAAGGCTGTGTTGCTGGCAAGGAACGCCCGATGCACTTCCTGGTTCTGCCCATGGACATCAATCTGCAGCAACACCCACAAGAGTACAACCACATCTCAAGACGCCTCTGCATGGTTGAGTGCAGCCGAGAGGCCAGTGCTGAAACAGGACCCTGCATTATGCAGGGTCCTGCATGATGGCTGCAACACTGAACACCCGTCACCTCCGCTGCAAGCCAACCAACCCAGGACACCAAGGCATGCCAGTATGCTGCAGATTCATGATAGCCCACTCGACATGCAGCGCACCTGCAGCGTGCCCACAACCAGCTTGAAGCTGCTGCCCTGCAGCTCAAAGGCCAGCTGCTGGTCGTTGCTGAACACCTGCAGACAAGCACGTCACAGCACAGCACGTTACAGCAGGCCTCAGCAACCTGCGTGCACATGCGTCAGACACTTCATATCACATACCAACAGCTGGCGTGCAGGACGGTCCTGCATGCAGTGTCAACGAGGCAAGGAGTGTGGACCAGCAAGCAGTGTTGACGAGGCCTGCGCACATACCTGACCCTGGAACATCTGCAGCAGCCGCTCAATGATGTCAGACGCAGTCAACTCCGCCTTGACCCTGCCAAAACAGACAGCAACCACAAGCGCAGTGTTGCAGCAACTGCATGCACCAAAGCGGCACTGTGGCAGCATTGCAGCCGCTGCTGCCACCAAAAGGGATACTGAGGCCAGGGTCTACTAGTGACACTGCTGCTGTTGTCTGCTTGCTGCATGTGCTGTAGAGTCGTGGTCCCAGTATGCAGGCTACCCCAGCACACCTGCTGCTTGAGAAAGGTGTGCGCCGCTGTCAGCAGCTGAATGTAGGCTGCTGAGTGTCAGCGCAATCGCGTCGTACCTTTCATTGAGACCCTGCACCTCTGCATACAGCAGCGCTGCTGCAGGAAAGCTGGGTGGCGGCACAAACGCTGCTGCATCCACCCTGTCCTGTGTTGACACCCTCAAACACTGCAGGCCAAGCACACACATCAGATCAGATTCAGCAGCTTGTACTGCTGCTGTGACCGGCACCCGTACAACAGCACATGCTGAAAAGCCAGTCATGCACCCACAAATGACCAGCCATGCTTGCTGGCTTCTGGCTGCTGTTGCAGTGATGTCTCACCCTGCGCTGCACTGCATTGAGCCCCACAGAGCCAGAAGCCACCGCTGGATGTGTTGCTATGGTGAACACACTGCAGCAACAGGCAACCAGCGGTGCAAGGGACAAGGGAGTAACAGCTCGGCTGGTGTGAGTGTGCAAGAAGTTGGTGGGTGCCAGCACATACTGCATGAGTGCAGGGACAACACCACTCTACTGCAGTGGAGCATGTAAGGCCTTTGCTGCAGGTTACATGGTGGCAATCAAAGGGAGAAAGCAGTCACGTGGCATGCACAAGTCTGCTGCCGCTGCCACGCCACGCTGGACTCACAAGGCGCCAAGTTCCAGGAACTGAGCCCGTGCAAGCGGGTCATCTGGGGCAAGGTATATGCAGTTGGTTAAGCTGGCAGCCTGGAGCGCAGGGGCAAACAGACACAGGACAAGGGCCGAATCACAGCAGGTGTCAGCTCTCAGCTGCATGCAGGCGTCCACATGCGCTGCAGCAGGGGACCATACCTTGTCCGGGGCATTGTCTACCGTCCTCTGTGCATAGGCCATGGAGCCTGTGCCAACTACAGCCTGCAGGAGGTATCCACCAGATCAGAGAGGCTATTGGTATCAATCACAGCTCTGGCACTTTTGAGGGAGGGACTTCTCCAGCGCAGTGATCAGAGCTGACAGATGGATTGCGCCTGCGCTGTGCAGAGTGCCCCAGAACAGCCAGAACGTGTTGCACAAGATGCTTAGTGACTCAGGTTCAGCTACACGACCACAGGAGGTGACAGCTTGTCGTTCATGGCAGTTTTCTCCCACACAGTTTGTTCAGCTGGCACATCACCAACCACCCATTGCGAGTTGGACTACTTTCGAAAATTACTGCATGGTGGGACGGCGTCGGCATTCACCATTCGGATTTTGGGGACTAGCGATCTGTTTGGTTTGTGGAACACCCCCTGGGACGCATCTCACTTTCCAACATATCAGCAGCAGTATAAATCAGCAGTCAGTCACACAAATCCTATTGGTGAAACCACTAGCAGTGGTCTTGTGGTGTCCTGTGGATGGTGCCCAGTGAATGCGCGGATTGGCACCACATGCGCCCCAGAATGTAGGCCAGTCAGCATTCAGGCCTTTATGGCGAAGCTTGTCATTGCGTAGTCGGCAGCAGTGCTTCGCCGGGCACACCACAGCCACAGCATTCCTGCAGCCACAACAGCAGCACCTGGCAGATGTAGTGGCCAGGGACTGTGGGGCGCTGGAGGGGTCTGCAGCCAACCAAGCAGCACAGGAAGGCCATCCCTTGTCATGTGAAGCTTCTAGCTGCAGCACACCAGCCGATCCCAGCTCGCAAGCAGGCTGCCAAGATGCACAGAAAGCGCTGCAAGCCTGGCAGAGCGTAAGCACGGAACCAGAGGTGCCGCCGCCGCCGCCGCAGCAGCAGCAGCAGCACGTAGCAGTGCCGCAACGGCAGCAGCTCCCTCAGGAGTCAGCTGGTTCAGAAGCAGACCAGCAGGCTGCGCAGCAGTTGCCTGCTAATGGCAACCACCAGCCTCGTCAGCCCCATGAGCAGCAGCAGAACTCAGAGTTACGAGGGTGCGTTCAGCAGGATACTGTGCAGGATACAGAGTCTGACGCAGATGCAGATGCCGGCCTAGAGTACCAGCAGAACATCTGCCGCAGCTTGCGGGTCGAGAATTGCAGCAGTGTTGAGCAGCTGGCTGCGATCCTGTCTGAGCATGGCCCATACATGGATGGCCAGGCTCTTACTGCCAGCTACACATCTGCTGCTCGGCTAGGCAAGCAGCTGCAGCAACAGCAACAGCAGGAGCTGCCGCAGACGCAGCAGTCTGCTGCATCGAACAGCAGGCAGCGTGCACAGTACCAGCTGGTGCAGCTGCTGGAGCAGCAGCTGCTGCCGCTGTTGCGTGCCAAGCTTCGTCAGCTTGATGCTGTGGGTCTGCAGCTGGTGCTGTTCTCCCTTGCCTCCCTGCAGTACAAGCAAGAGGTGGTGGTGCTGGAGATGGTAAGAAATCGCAGTACAGCGGCATGTCATGCGTGGTATCTGAGCTATTGGCTGGTTTTGTGCCTGAGTTTGTTGTTTGTTTGTGTCCTGTGGGGTGCATTGCTGCTCCCTGGCGAATGCGTCAGTCACAGTACAGCAACACCGTACAGTGCACAGCCTGGCTTTACGCACATTGTGCTAGGGGCAAACACTTGCACGTGCCTGAGGCAGCTGCAGCAGTCTCGTCATCCACATGGTTGATTGTCCACTGTCACGCTAGACCTTGCCTGCTGCTGTGCTGCTTGCTTGTGCGCCTGGCCGCCCCCACAGGAGGTTGCCCTTACCCCCATCATCCACCACCTGCCTCCTGGCCGGTTGTGTCAGCTAGTGTGGTCGCTGGGGCAGCTAGGTGTGCGCCCCAATGGGCAGCTGGTCAAGTCTATGTTTCGTGGCAGCAGCAGGTGCATGTCGTTCCTGCAGGGCCAGGACCTGTGCCAGCTACTGCAGGGGCTGGTGCTGCTGAAACTGCAGCCACACATGCTGTGGCTGGAAGCTTGCTGTGCCAGGGTGCTGCAGGTGAGCATGGCGTGTGTGGTGTGTGGCTCGATCATACTTTTGTGCAGGTTTTGCCTAGGCAGGGTTAAGGCATGGCTATTGTGGTTTCAATAGCTGCCTGGTGGCTGGAGTGCACTGAAGTCGATTGCGGAGCTGACCCAAGTGCGTGCAAACTCTGAACTTGTCCTGATGGAAAGTGCTGCCACGTGCACCGTCAAACATCTGAACCAGCTGACAAGGAGTGTGTTGATTGACTGGCTGGGTGATTTGCAGCCTTGAGCGCCGTGTTTCGCCTCTCACTGTGCAGCGCTGCCTGCTTGTTGCGTCTGCAGTTGTGTGCACACCAGAGGCTGCAGCCCAGGGCCCTGTGCAGCATCCTGCACAACCTGGCATGCTTGCTGTCCAGCCAGCAGCAGCAGCAGCAGGTGCAGTCGCAGCAGCCATCGTTGTCACAGCAGCAAGAGCAGTCTGGTGTGCCTCGTACAGCTGCTGGCTTGCCGCAACCCCTGCTGCAGCAGCTGCTGGCGGCAACTCAGCAGGTGCTCAAGGATGCAGCATCAGGTGCATCGTCAAGTGCTGATAGCCAGCAGTCAGCAGGGGTGCTGCAGCAGCAAGACTGGGATGTGCAGAGGCTGCAGCAGGAACAGCAGGTGCACCAGCAGGTGCACCAGCTGGAACAGTATCATCTGCAGCAGCAGCAGCAGCAGGCATCCTGTGATGCTATGCAAGCTAATGTGACCAGAGCGCAGCAGCAGGGGGTATGTGACTGGGACCAACAGCAGTCTTTGGGCAGCCAGTCGTCAGAAGCTGTCGGGGCGCAGCCAATGCTCCAGCAGCTGCCGATTTGGCAGCAGCAGCACCGGGAGCAGCACCTGGGCAGACTGCATGAACAGCCGGCGCCGTCGGCACAGCAGCAACAGTATCATCACCACCAGCAGCAGCTCACTCCTGCGGGGCTTGTAACATTGGCAAACTCTCTGCGGCGCCTGAAGTCAGACCCTCCCAAGGCTTGGCAGGCTGCATATGTTGCTGCAGCAGCCCAGCTGATGCACAGGAGGGATGCAAGGAATGTGCCGTTGATGCTGGCTCCCTGTGTGCGCTGGCGGCAGTCTCCAGGGCATGACTGGCTGCAGCAGTACCTTGCTGCCTGCCAGGGGCTGATGCCAGCTATGCATCGGCAGGTGGGTGCTGTTGGGTTGCTGCCACCACACTCCTCTCTGGCTTCTGCCTACTGCTGCTTGACTCAGGTATTGCCAGCTGGTCACACTGACTTTATAGCAAAGCAGTAGGTGTTCAGCATGCAAAGCAGAGAGTTCTCAACATGCATGCACACCATGTTCTTCATGCATGTGTGCTTTGCACATGGGCCAGATGTTGACACACGTGCTGCTTGATGCTGCAGGGTTTGGCAGTTCTGGGCCACAGCTTGACAGCGCTGCAGGTGCAGCCGCCCCCTGCCTGGCTGCTGGCGTACCTCAGAGCTGCTGACAGCACACATCTGGCATCCACACCAGCAGGCTGCAGCTACCTCATGCACACACTGGGGGCCTGGACACAGCTGGGGTGCCTCCATCAACACCAGACGCCGCAGCCGCAGCCTGCAGGACTTCCTGCAATGCATCAGGCAGTACCAGCATCTACCGCCAGCAGCAGCTCCTTGCATGCACCGTCCCGCGGCGGTGCTGCGAGCTCAGGGCAGGGTCAGAACGCCATGGCAGCTGCTGCCGGTCAGCAGCTGCAGGGTATGGCTCAGTCGCTTGCGGGGCAGTGCATTCGCTGCTTCATGGACCATGGCCACAGCTTCACGGCTGAGCAGCTGGGCATGTTCTGCAAGGGTCTGGCACAGTGGGGCATGCGGGGCACACCCCAGCTGGCCAACCGCCTGGAGCAGGTGAGCCTTGGGATGTACATAGGCAGTGAGTGTAATCAGGGCAAGCAGGGCAGAAAGGGGCAGTGGTGTAGCTCGTGCTGGTTGTCTTGCGGTGGGAAGATGCATGGGGGCAACATCGCGCATGCTAGCATGCCTGGTGCGTGTTGGTTTGCTGGTCCACCCTTATGCTGGGTTGCAGACATGTAGATAGCAGTGGTCGGTGCGTCAGAAGCAGCGTCGGCCCATTCCCCCTGCCTCAGGAATTTTGTATGATACTGGTGTTGCCTCTGCAGGTGGTGCTGCAGCAGCTGAGCCAGCAACCCAGCCGGCGGCGGCGCAGGACAGTCCCAAAGCAGCGTGTGACAGCAGCCACGCTGTGCAGCATCCTGCTGGCTCTCGCAGTCGCCTGTCCGGATGCAGCCACACCCTCCTTACTCTCAGCACTGTGGACGTCTTGGTCGTCCTGGCTTGTGCCCATGACTACCCCCGCTCATGCAGCTGGTGCTGCTTGGGCCATGGGCAGGCTCGGGGTGCAGCCCCCGCAGGACTTGGCACAGGGCCTGCTGCAGCAGCTGGTGATGGCTGCTGGGGATTGGCAGCTGCAGCACCTTGCTACGGTGCTGCTGGAAGCCAGGCGGGGCGGGTGGCAGGTTGAGCCGCAGCAGGTGTGGATGGCGTTGGCTGCCATGCTGGAAAAGCAGGCTGCGGAGCTGTCTGGGGTACAGGTGCAGCTGGGCGCGCAAGGAGGCCAGCAGCTGGGCGTTGGGGGTGAGGATCGGGCAGGTGCAGCTCAGGCAGCGGATGATCTGCAAGGTCGGTATGCGCAGCAGTCCCGCATGCATGGTGGCGACAGCGGCCCGAGCGGCAGCAATCCAGTGGGGTTTGCGTTGAATGAGAGTGAAGGTGGCGGTGGCAGCAGCAGCGTTGCAGCTGCCAGGCTGTACGGCCTGGCTAACCACCGCTTGAAGGGCTGGGTGATGGCTGCAGCAGCTGCAGCCGCGTGGTGCGACCTGATGCCATTTCAGACATCGCAGGCGGCTGTGCAGATGTACAGTAGGTGTGTTGGAGTGTTGTCGGCAGAGCAGCAGGGTGCTGTGGAAGCACACCTGCGTGTTATGCAAGCCAGCTGCAGGCAGCGCGGCAGCAGCGGCTTTGACCAGCTGGGGCAGTGATCTGCAGGTTGTTTGTGACTGGGTGGAGAAGTGGGTTGGAATGTCTCCGGGAGTTGTCTACAATGGGTGATTGTGAAGTTTTGAATGCGTGTAATTATTCCCGTTTGTTGGTATAACAGCAGGGGGACAGCTTATCACAGCAGGAGCAGGGGTTGCAACTGCGCGACTGCACCACAAAGTTTAAATGCAATTGCACAGAGAAGCATATGTAGCCTGTTTGAAGATCTGTTTGCGTGCTGGGTCCCACACTGTCACACAGGTAGAGGTTGGGTGCAAGTCGTCAGTCTGTCTGGGACTGGTAGTGCTCCACCAGGAGCAAGGGTCTCAGCACAGACCCAGAATGCATCCAAAAGAACCCATCAAAAAACTCAATTCAAAGGCGTCAGCAAGCCACACGGCAGCAGGAGCCTGGCAGGTGACGGTTGGGAACGACCGTAAACAGTGAGAGATAGGGAACGGACGCTGGAAAGACCCTAATTGATCTTCAGGAAACAAAGAAACGCTTTGGCACCCCTGCAGCCCTCTGCTGTACTCACACTGTCCTGATCACTTCAGCTTCAAAAACTCTTGGGCATGTATTTCACACAGGGTTCGATACAAAGCCAGGGATGCTGAAGTTCTTTGGAGTCAACCGTGGTCCGGAGCCGACTCTGCCAGATGACAGCCTCAGTCCAACAAGTCACTTGCTGCGCGGCCGTGCAGTGTTCCAGTGCCAAGCTGGGGTGCCACAGGAGTCTGATGGACTTGCATACGACCCAGTGCAACGACTGCTTGCGGTAAGCAAGGCCTGGAAGGTATCCAGCAGATCAAGCTGGGAGCAACTGCACTCTGGTCTCCAACTGCCCTGCTGTACGCCGTCCTGCAGGTCAGCACAGCAGATGGCAGGGTCAAAGTCCTGGGGCAAGAAGGTGTGGAGGGGCTCCTTACCAGTGCCCTGCTGGACCCTGCGCCTACACAGCAGCTTTTGTTTGCACACAACAGGGGCGGGTTTGTGAGGCTGGACCAGGTAGGGCGGGCAACATGCGCTGCTCAGGGAACAACCAGCATCTGCAGACCTTGTGCACAACATACCGCAAGGGCTGTCATAAGTCTACTATTTGCAGCGTCACCGTGTCTGGTTGCTGTCAGCACTCCTTGTCTCCTCTGAAGCAGCGGCATACATAGTGACCTGGACCAACCCCTGTCTATATGTGTGTGCACCACGTGCAGTGCGGGCGCCTGGAGCTGTTCAGTCTCGAGGGGTTGGCAGCACACAGTGCTGATGCAGACACAGAAGCATGCGGCTCTCTGTGTACCCTGGAGGTTCCTGATGACCAGGTGTGACTGAGCAGACCACCCATGCTGCCAAATGCTCCTTGTGCGCACAGACTTTCCAGCACATGCCTGACAGTACTTTGTGGGGACACTGATGCTATCTTTCGTCCTGATGGGGGCGTCTGCAGTGCAGTATGAGAGGCAGCAGCAACTTGGGGCTAGAAGTGTGGTGCCACCACATTTCTTCTCGCGTGCTTGTTCTCGGGACCCCCCAGTACAGCATTCCGCAACTGGGGCGTTCTTGCTGCACCTTGACATTGTCAGCGGTGTGTTTTCGCGCAGGTGTGCTGTGTGGCCTCCTTCGAGCAGGAGCCATACCTGCTGCTGGGCTGCAGGAGCGGCGCAGTACGGGTGGCAGCACTAGTCAACGCTAGCGGGGGTGCAGTCACCGCTGCTCGGCAAGTCAGGGCCCTGCACCTGCGGGAGTACACCAGTTGAGTATGGCTGATGCCTGCTTTGGGGCCCACCACTGGGCGCAAGCGAGCGGCACTTGCAGTGCAGTCACTGTGTGCCTAAATGGGGAAGCATGCAGACACAGGGAGCAGCTGCAGTTCATACTGCGCAGAGGGCCAGCCAACTATGCCTGCTGAAACTTCACGTTGAGTTGGGAAAGGGCAGCATATATGTGTAGAAGGTGTCTGCTGTCCTGACAGTAGGTAGCTATACGTCTGCTGTCCCTGCTGCCTGCCCTGCAGTCTCTACTCGCAGGCTGTCAGCCTCCGGGCCTGTTGTCTGCATGTCTGTGCTGTCGATGCCTCCCCACCACTACCTCCTAGTGGCCCATGAGGGCTCTGGTGCTGCAGTCTGGGACCTTCGGGCTCAAATAGTAGTCGCAGTCCTGAGCCATAGCAGCAGCAGCAGCGGTGGCGCAGCTGGTAGCGGCGGCGGCACTGCCAACAGCAGCAGCAAGCTGGCGCAGATAACAGCAGCTGAGTGGTTGCCCGGTAGTAGCAAGGGTGACTTTGCAACGGGGCATGTTGACGGCTCAGTCAGGATCTGGGAGATGCCAGCGTCAGCCTCAGCAGCAGCTGGAGGCGCTGGCTGTGCTGTAAACAACCATAGTGATGGCGCCAATAGGGCTGGCAAGCTTGCAGGCCAGGTGCTGCAGCAGCAGCCCAAGACGCTGCAGGCCCTGCTTGTGTCACAGCTGCAGGGCGGCAGCGGCAGCGCTGGCAGCGGCGGTGGCAGCAACAGCCCCAGGCGGCACGGGCGCAGCGGCAGCAGGGGCGGAGTGCGGTTCCGGCCCGTGAAGACGATTGCGTTTGTGGCTGGGGCAGTGGAGTGCCTTGCTGTGTTTGGAGGCAACGACATGGACAGGCCGGACGGGTTGACGCTGCTGCCCCTGCCAGAACCCACGCAGGTGTGCCGTGCTGTCAGTAATTGGATGTTACACAGAACATCGCCCGTTGGGGAGCCAACAAAAGGCTCATTGGGCAAAAGCAACTCTGAACCAAACCAAACCTTCACTCTACGTTCCTCTACGTGCTGTCAGCTGGACAGGCTGTTGGTTGAGGCGCCAGCTGCACTCAGCACTCACGGAGATTGCAACTGTCTGGCTGGCTGTGCAGCCCTGCAATTGGCAGAGCTCGCCCGCCAGCAGTGCATGACAAAGCAGAGCGCCTAACAGTTCCCTTTTTGTAGAGCAGCAGGTTGCACCCGACTGCACAGGCACTGAGAAGTGTGCCGCTGCAGAGGCCACATGCTGTGCCTCCTACACAGTCTGTGCTAATCAACAACGACAAGACTTTTTGATGCACTGTGCCGTGCTGTGATGTGCTGTGTTGTGCTGTGCTGCTGTCTGTTGCCAGGCCTCGGGGCTGGATGACGGAGAGGAGCAGCAGCAGGCAGCGTCTGCAGAAGCAGTGCAACTGCCATGGCTAGGGCCCATCCTGCAGACAGTGCTGGTGCCCATGCAGGTAGGTCGGGGTGGAAGCAGGGCTCTTCTGCAGCAGCTTTCTGCAACTTCTGCACCTGCACTCACAGCCTTCAATTAAGATGTACAGCCTTCACTTGTAGAGCCTTGTGCCTTGTACCTGCATCTTACGACATTTGAGCTGGGCAATCAGGCAGAGTCGAACACAAGCACCTTCTGTGTAGCAACAGCCGTGCAGGGGTGAACGCCACAATCTATGCAACAAGCTGGCCGGCTGTTCTGCACCTGATAACTGCGTACAATCTGTCTCCTGCATGCACAGGGTGCCCTCACAGGGCATGAGGACCCCAGCTCTATCCTTGTCCTGTTAGAGGGGGGCCAACTGCTGCTGTACGACCTCACAGCAACCACACGGCAGCCGCCACCACCACCACCACCTCCACCACAACCCCCTCTCGCCGCAAGGCTGTCCGAGCAGCGGTCAGGAAGTCCCAGCAAGCAGAGGGTCCCCACCAAGCAGCCACCCCAGCAGCAGCAGGAGAAGGAGGAGCTTGTTCCGCCGCCGCCCGTGCAGCAGCTGTTCAAGGGGCAGCTGCAGGGCAAGCCATTGGTGACGGCAGCTAGGCTTCGGATGATACCTATTCAGCCGGTCCCGCTGCGAGGCTTGCAGGTGGGAGGGGGGGCCTAGCTGGCATGTCAGTTGTGTCTTTGGTCCGCAAGCATTTGCCGCTTCCTAACACAGTCTGACTAGGACAATTTGGCTTGAGCTGGCTATGCATACACCACAACCACAAGCATCATCAATGCATGTGTCGTGAAGACGACCGTACTACGCATCCCCCCCCCCCCCCATCAATGCGATGTTTCAATCTGCAGGGCGCCAGCATGAGTGGCTTGCGGGAGTGGGCTGCAAGCAACAAGCAGACGCAGCGGGCAGCAGCCGACAGACAGTCCTGGGGATGGGTGGTGCAGGGCGGGCAGCCAGCGCAACCCAACAGCACCACCACCACCACCAGCAGCAACAGCAACAGACCGCAGCAGAGCACCCCTCGTGTTGTTCTGGGTGCCCCAACTTCCAGCGGCAGCAGCTATGCCACACTGTACTGCACCGGCCATTCTGACGGCGCTGTGCGGCTGTGGGACATGCATGGGCAGACGCCGCAGCTGCTTGGGTCTGTGCCGAGCTCTGCGGCTGCGCACGCGCTGTCTAGCGTACGCAGGACCCGGGTGCCGGCGGTCTGCACGCTGGAGTTCGCTTGGGAGCAGGGGTTGCTGATCAGTGGGCATGAGGGGGGCGAGGTAAGCAGGTGGTTGAGTAGCCTGTGTCTGGCGACGCAGAAGCCATACCATGGTCAGAGTAACCCCACTGCTGCATAGACATGGTTACGACACCAAAGCAGTGCCCATGCAGGCTAAGGCTAGTGCCAGGTGCCAAGGATCTTGGCCGCTGCAGCTGGGAGGCTGATGTTGGCCAAGGTAATGTACACTGCACTGCAGCACACAAGGGGTCATGCACCTGGGCCTGTGGCCAAGGACTGCCTTCATGGTGTCAGTGCTGCAACAGCAGTCACAGACAGAGTGCCAGCTGAGAGCCTGACATATGCAGTTGAAGGACAGGGGCATGGCATCTTTGTAGGTTCACGGATGCTTCGGAACGACACACATTGCGCAAATGATGGATAGCTGAGCCACGACCCCATGCTTTGGTTGTGTGTGCGTGTAGGTGCGCATGTACCAGTTCAGTGCCACTCCCAAGCACATTGAGTGTGTGGTGTTTGAGTGTGTGGGTGGCCGCGACAACAACCAGGGGTTGGACATAAAGGTATGTTGTGCTGTGCTTTCATGCTGTGCTGTCCCCAACAGCTGCCAGGCAATGGTGTGTCACATGCGTAGCCATGCGCTGCTGCATAGAGCAGCTCCTCTTCTTGATGAGGAGTACCAGGGGGGCTGGACACGGACTGACTGGCTATACGCACAGCAACCGGGCGAAACCACCGCGGGGGTCTCATGCTTTGCACGTCCTGTACACTGTGCCGACGTGCTGCGTCATGCTGCGGTGTCATCACAAGTTGTGCCCTGACCACGGCATGGCATGGTTGTACCTTGTGTGCAGGAGCCTGCAGGGTTCCAGCTGCGGCTGCTGACCACGCTGCACACTGCCAGCATCTCCAGCAGCACCTACCTGCCCCAGACCCTCATGGTCGCAGTGTCAGATATGGCCGGCAGCATCAGCTTGATCGACCTGTCGAGGCCAGCAGTGCTGTGGTAAGCCTGGGACTGCTGCAACGCAGTAGTGTTTCGAGGCTTCCGCACATGCAGTTGGCGCTGACTGTGGGTCAGCACTGGGCATGTCTTGTTAGGCATATTGGCTGCTTGCGTACTTGCGTGACGGTGGTTCCTTATGCTGCATCAGGTTGAATATAGTAGGTAAACAGGGTGCAGCCTTATGTGCAACTAAATTACTGTGTGTGTGTCCCTATGCCGTGTTCTCCAGGCTGCAGGCGCCCTGGCCTGCCCAGCCTGTCGTGTCCCTAAGCCTTGGGTTGGTCCCGCTGCCGCATCATAGGTAAGGCTGCTCTCACACTTACACCTGCATTGTACTGAACTGTAGCTCTAACTGGCATGCCGTTCTTGGATGCCATCTTTGCTTCGACAGCAAGCAGAATTCATTCCTGCTGGACGCTGTTGCTGTTGGCAGCCTCCCAGCACATGGTGCGTGTGCACCAAGGCCATCGTTTGCAACTGTAGCAAGGTTCCCGGTGATGACTGCCGTGTGGTTGTCCTGCTGGGCCCCACTCCTTGACTGCCCTTTGGTTGTCATGTTCCTGCGCGCCCTGCACTGCTCCTTGTGCTGTCGGCACAACAGGGAGCGCCATGAGGGTCTGGCTGCACGCACCAAGAGCCTGCCGGCTGGCACACCCAGGCGGGCGTTGGTGGCTGTGGCAGCTGACAGCCAGGTAGCGGTGATGGACGCAGAGACTGGCTTCACGCTGTCAAAGTGAGAGTGCAGCACTGGGGCTCAGCCCATGCTGCTGGCTGCTGTATCTTTTACTACAACCATATAAAAAACCCACTGACAGCCTTTGCAGCAGTACATGGTGCTGTCAGACTGAGAGCAAAGCACAAAATGCTGAAGTGGCTTGATAACAAACAGCTTTTATTCAGCATGTCAGCAAGGTGGGTCTGTCTTGCCCTTCATGTCGGTGGGCGCCCATCAGCACATACCAGCTTTGCTTTCTGGCTCGACAAGGGCTTGCTTTCATTGCTGCTCTGCTGTTGCCGCATCCAGAGCTGGTGCACTCGTGCCGAAAACGCAGTCGCCCGCGCTGTACCTAGAGCTGCTGGACTCCCTGGGTGCACCAACCTGGACAGCCAGGGACGTGCAGCAGCTGGTGCAGCTTGCCAAGGCCAGGGAGCCAGCACAGCAGCTGCCGCAGCGCCCTGGTAGTGCAGCAGCTGAGCTGCAGCAGCAGCAGGCTGCCAACAGCAACCCCTTGAGTGATTCAGACGGCAGCGGCAGTGATTCAGAGGCAAGCGATGGCGAGGAGGGCGATGGCGGCCAGCAACGGCAGTCGGATGATGTGGATGTGGACACGTTGCTGGCTATGGCTGCTGCTGAGGTGTGTTAGGGTCTTGCTGCACTGGCATGGCATGGCCCACTTGCATGCTGCGTACGTGATCGTGCTGGTTGCATGCTGGTAGAGGACAACTTTGGCAACCACATGCAGCTGCAGCCAACCAGGGAAGCGTTGAACCAAGGATGTATCAGCTCTCGTCTGCACAGTGCAAACTGCGGCCAACTTTACTTAGAGAGTGCAGCAACAGAAAGCTTTTGACTTCACCTCTGCAACGGCCCTCATCTAGGTGTGCCCTGCCTCTCTGTTGCTGCAGGTGGAGGCGCGGGATAAGGCAGGACGGAAGCATCGCAAGGCCAAAGGCAGCAGCAAACCCCACAAGGGCAGCAGCGGCGAGCATGCGGCCGGCACTGACGGCAGCACAGAGCAGCGGCACAGCTCCCCCAGTAAAGCTCGTAAGCATCCAGCTGCTGCTGCTGCGGCCAGCGAACAGCACCACAACAGCACAGGCACCCCAGGCGAGCCCATCCAGAGGGACCGTCTCTCTACTGCTGGCAACCAGATCGTCCTATCAGACCCCGCTGCAGCCTTTGTGCTGGTTGCCACTCAGGAGTTTGTGCGGGTGTACTCGGTCGGCCATGCTGTCGCCGCTGACCGCACCACCATGCGCAAGGTTGCGATGCAGGGCACGCTGCAGTTTGCGAGCGCTTTTGTGGCATGCGGGGCCCCTGCGCTGGCCTGCCTGCTGGATTTGGAGGGGGAGATACACCTGCAGGTGCGGACAGTAGGCAGGGGTGTCGTGCTACCTTTGCACTGCTCGTACTGTCCTGCGCTCAACGCACTACAGGTCATCATAACAGTCACTGCTAGCGGTGCTGCTAGCAAGACTGTTTGCCTGTACAGCTGTGCGCAAGGAGGTCATCAATAGGGAGGCACATGGTCCTTTACTGTGCTGCCTTTCAGCAGGCCGCTAGCATAAGTTTTGCAGGATGCAGAGTTTGGGCGTATGCTGATCGTGTGGAGGGGACAGTGTTGTTTGCTCTGGCACTGCCCAGGGAGCTTGGGAAGCATTTCCTGGAAGAGCTTCCGGTTCTTGTCGTACGTGAAGATCCACTGATCTTGACATATGACAAAAACGGAAAGCTCGTCCAGGGACTGCTGCTAGGCTCATTGGGCACTGCTAGCGAGTGAACGGTCTTGCACCCACCTACACACAGAAGCTCTCAGCGCATAGTCCACATAATGACCAGCAGAAAGAGAGGCAGGTAGCATCACTCCATTGTTGGCTGCCCGCAGCACCGCACTTGAGCTTCCTTCCCCTGCCTGTACGTGGTCAGGACACAGCTGACAGTCAGCAGTGCTATCAGTGCTACATGCCCTGCAGAGCTGCACACCCGATATCCTGGACGTGCTGATTGTGCTGAGCGCTGCACCATGTGTTTGCTTCCTGCTGCTGACACCGCCTCCGTCAGGTTTTCACGCTGCCAGGGCTGCAGCTGGTGCGCGGCATGCCGCTGTCCTCCCTCCTCGGCTGGCGCTGGAACTGGGACCCCCGCCACGCCGGCAGCAGCGGCGGCATCAGTCTCAGCCAAGCCGCTGCCTCAGCAGGCGGCCTCACTGCTACAGCCTCTGCTCCTGCAGGACCATATTCTGGGGGAGGCGCAGCAGGCGGTCAGCACACAATGCCTCGGGCGCTGTCAGCCTCGCTGCTGCAGCCAGGTGGCCTGACTCGCGAGCCGTCAGGAAGCCTAGCTAGGCAGCAGTCGATCAGCAGCAGCACACACTCCGTATTGCTGACGCCGCAGCCGAGCCTGCATGGGCCGCACCCGTGCCGCATCGGCACGGCAGCCGCTGCGGCGACGCGGCATGGCCACATTGCCATCCTGGGCCCGGGTGCTGAGCTCGTGCGGTTATCACTGGCGACGGACGCAGAGGCAGTACCACAGCCGCCGCTGTCTGTATATGATTGGGACCTTGCTGCAGCGGCGCATGCTGCCGCGACTGCGGTGGAGCAGCAGCAGCTGCAGGCGTGGGCGGCGGCTGCAGCAGCACCGGTACGCAGGGTCAGCGCGCCTTCAAACCTTGAGGGGTCCCTCGCCTCTGGGCTGTCGGTTGGGAGCTCTCAAGGCTTGCAGAGCCCGCTCGCGTCTGTGGAGGAGAGTGGTGGCAGCATTACCAGCGGCAGCCGGAAGGAGCAGCCGCCGCTGCCGCCGGCGGCTGGCAGCAATGGCAGCAGTACCAACAGCACTGGCGGCAGCATCAGGCCTGGTGACCTCAAGGGCTTCATGTCCAAGATTGGGGCAGACTTCCACAGGGCTGGCGGTGGTGTGGCTCGCGGCTTTCAGAAGGCGTTTGATGAGACATCAAAGGGCCTGCAGAAGGTGGCACAGGTGTGCACTGGTGTGTGGTGCTTGCATATATGCCTCAGTGGTAGCCTGAGGACGGCCTGAAGTGCTACACCAAGACGATGATCGCATCTTCTGTGGCTATTGCAAGCCTTTGATGACGGACTACAGTCAAGTTGAGACGCATCGACTGACATGCAGCCAGCCGTGCATTGGCCTGCTGGAAATGCCCCTCATGCTATGTGCACCAGGCTCCACCCGTGCGTACCCCCTCTTCCTTTGTCTCTGTGTGTATATCTGTGACCACCTCCTCGTCCTCCTCCTCCTCCTCCTCCTAAGTTGTTGTTGTGAAGACACCATCTCCAACGCCGTT
The DNA here is from genome assembly GCA_007449985.2 of Desmodesmus armatus. Taxonomy (NCBI): domain Eukaryota; kingdom Viridiplantae; phylum Chlorophyta; class Chlorophyceae; order Sphaeropleales; family Scenedesmaceae; genus Desmodesmus; species Desmodesmus armatus. The sequence goes on from VIIQ02000664.1 coordinate 232,860, forward strand.
TGCCGCGCTGTACCATTGTGCCATTGTGCAGGTGCTGGAGGAAGTGCCCGACAGGTTGGCCCCTAAGGCAGGCCAGCAGCAGCAACCAGCCCTGCCTCAGTACCCACACCCGCCGCTGTCGACCCTCTTTGCATCCAAGCCACGCAGTGCAGCTGCTGGCAACACCACAGGCTCCAGCTACCACGATACGGCCCCTCTTGGCCCTGCAGGATCCAGTGGCAGCAGCGGGATGCTGAGTGCGGCGGCTGCCAGCGAGGACCGCATGGCTAGGGCTGGCAGCAATGGCAGCAGTGGGGCCACGCTCGTGAACAAGCACGTGCTGTCACCAGTGGCAGCACAGCACCGGCAGGTCCGCAGCAGCGACCCGACAGACAGCATGGCAGTGGCCGAGAGGTTTGCCGGCAGCCCATCCCCACGGACGGCCGGCAGTATGGATAGCACACGGCCTTGCAGCACGGGCCGGTCTGCATCGCCTGCTGCTGCTGCTGCTGCTGCACCAGTGTCGCCGGCGCCGGCTGCTGCTGTTGGTGGCTTGATGGGGGCAAGTGGGACCCCTCGGGTACGCACCGCTGACGAGATCCGGCAGGCCTATGGCAGGGTGCCCGTGAGCAAGGCGCAGGTACGGATGCGGCGGTTGCGAGGCCTCTGTGTGGCATTTCCTGCTTATGCAAATTGACATCTGGGCGGGTGTGAACAAGGTATCATGCTGTTTGTTGGCTGCTTCACCATGTGTTGCATCGTTTCCTGTGGGGCGCTGACAGCACGTCCACAGCCTGTACCATTAGGTCATGGTGCTTCTTGGCCATGATGATCACTCATACTTCCCCGTCAAGCGCTACACACTGTGGATTGTGTATGATGCTAATGCAGGGCGCCGCCAGTGTTATGGAGCAGAACCGCATGCTGCTGGGTCAGCGTGGTGAGAAGCTGTCGCGGCTGCAGGAGGCCACTGGTGACCTGGCTGAGTCAGCAGCAGGGTTTGCTGAGATGGCGAAGAAACTGGCGGAGCAGGAGAAGCAGAAAACACGCTGGTTTGGGTAGATCGGGGTCAGAGCGCTGCTGGGGCGCTGTTCTTGTGGTCGTGCGGGGGGCTTTCTAGCAGCATTTTTGCAGAATTTGACCAGCCACTTGGTGCAGTCCTGTAGCACCCCCCCCCCCCAACTTACAGCACTTGAAGTGGGCATCATCCCAGCCCATGTGCATCGGCCTGATCGCATTGATTATTGGTCCCGTGATTCCAGCCGTCACACACTGTTGCATTCCTCAGGGTCACAGGTTGTCAGTGATTTGTGGTGGTGTCAATCTGAGCAGTCACATTGCTGCGCATTGTTTGTTTGGCTCTGTACAACCATCATCCATCAGTTGTGCGGGTGTGTGAGAGTGGCGGCCTTGCACTGATCATACTATCTGAGGTGCCTCAAGCTATATGTGGCGACTCCTATTGACGTACGTCAACAGCTTGGAGCCTGGCCTTCTAGCCGTGTGGGCTGGGTGGCGGTTGGCTGCCTTTGGCTCATGGTTTGCATATCTGTCATCAACCCCCCAAAAGGATGTGTCAAATTTTCCGTCTGACCTGCAGCCACTTCATCCACGCATGAAGTGTCTATAATGTCCTGTACAGATGTGTCGTCTTTGACTAACACCTGGGTGTGGAAGGTTCGACATCGCACTGGCCAGTCAAGACAGTGACTGAGTGAGCTGGCCATGATCAGTCTGACAGTGTTACGCCATGGTGTGCGCGAAACAAGCGATCTGGAGAGACGCCTGGGCCCATGTAACCAGATATCTTCTGCTGGGCAGTCGGCAACACATGCAGTCCACGCAGTAATACCTGTGGTGTTCATGTCCCATGCACATGAACATGTGGTGTGCAATCACTTCGGCCAACTGTCACGGCGATTCTGATGTTGCCCCATTCTCAATCAGCCCTTAGGCTCAACGTTGTCAATGCCTTTGAGAGCTTCGTGTCCATGCCTTTCTTTTGTTCATGTCTCAGTGATCGAACACACTTATTTGAATCTCTGCAACCGCTTTACTGTAATGCTGAGTGCGTTTAATTTCTGTAACTCGCAAGAATATCTCATGGTTGGTCGTGGCTGCGAGATAGAGCTTGCAATTGTCTGTCACTACTGATCTTCAGCCAGTACTTCAGCAAGTCTAAGTCTCAGCTGATTGACCCTCGGCGTTGCCAGTTCCTTCACCCTTACCTTGTGATCAGTCGTTATCGGTTGGTGCATGCCTCTTATCGCAGCAATGCTGGCCCAGCAGCAGAAACCTTGGGAGCTCAGCAAGTTGTTGACAGGTGTGCAGCAAAGACACGTGCATGCTGCCCTGTAGTACGAGAGTGCGCACACCAGCTCACTAAGTGTTTTACATCCCTTTTCATGCAGCAGAAGGCGTCCAGACCGCCTGTTCTCCACACAGCAGCATGGACACCCTGGCCAGGAGCAGCAGCGGCGATGCTGCCACGTCAACACCATCCAGTGACCAACATGCACATCAACACACAACCCAGCAGCAACAGCATCAGCCACAGCTAGGGCTCTTGCATCTGCCGACTGCAGCTGGGCGGGTATGCCCCACTACCCGTCCACCGTCTGCCAGCAGTGCAGTAGCCAGGTTGCCAACACCAGCAGCACCCCGTGACACCAGCACAGTGCACAGCCCTCATGACCACAGCACTCCTGCATCATCAGACCACACCTCCATGCACAAAGGCCATCAGCGGCCATGCCAGCACACTGGTGTCCTGCGCAGCAGCCTGCTGCAAGCAAACCTCCCAGGACCAGTAGCAGCTCCAGCAGCAGAGGCTGCAGCAGCATCAGTGGTGGCAGCAGCGCCAGCACGTGGTCAGCACACGTCCTGCAGGCAGCACCTACTGTCAGCCAGCCCCTTGGGCCTGCACCACCCTGCAGCAGGTAAGGTCATCCTGCAACCTGTTACTTCCACAGGGCCACTTCTGGGGAGCTGGTTATACCAAAAAAAACCTCGGCTGTTGATATGTGCCTCAGCAGTGGATGCTGGAGAGGTTGTATGGCCATCATGTCGTGCATGCTGCCTGGGCCATGCATAATCTGTACCAGTGACTGCATGCACCCACCCCCAGCCAGAGCCCACACACTCGTGGCGTATGCAGTGTGTGTATGTGTATTTGACATCAGCAAGCAGCATTGTTGATCGGGCTGTGCACCATCTGCTGCCACAGCAAGTGCCCCAGTGTGTGTGGTGTGGGGCCATTACCATATGCAGCCCCAACGTGTATGCTGCAGTATACTTGCTGCGCTCTGCTATCTGCAGTTTGGCCCTATGGCTGTTGCTGAAGTGACGTTGCCTGTTTGCTGCATCCCTGTGCTGTAAATGCTGCCCATCAATGCTGTCCTGCAGGCAACATCCCTGTCCCGCTGTCAGCCTCCAAGCTGCAAACCAGCTTGCCACAGCACACCTCAGCAGCTCCAGCACCAGCACCAGCCTCTACCCCTGTACCCTGTGCTGCTGCAACCTCAGGCCCATGGCAGCAAGAGGTCAAGGCCCCAGAAGCTGCTGTCCCCCTGCAGCCACAGCACACCTCAGCACAGCAGCCAGGCGCTGCTGCTGGCACTGCTGCTGGGCCATGCAGCACTGCCAGCACAATCAAGGAGCCCACTACAGCAGCGGCAGCAATGGCAGCACTCCCTGCTGCTGCTGAAGACATAGCTGAGGCTGTAGCAACAGCAGCAGCAGAGGCAGCTTATGGTGCGAGCAGTGCAGCAGCACACTCCAACACACAGCAGCCAACACTGTCACAGCCCAGCTGGCTGCTACGGCAGGCCTTCTCACAGCACCCCCTGCCCAAGTCAACAAGCAGCAGCACCAGGCGGCAGGCAACTGCGGCAGCAAGCACTGCACCACCAGCGCTCCCACCAGCAGCAGCAGCAGCAGCAGCAACAGCAGCAGCAGCTGCTGCCGCAGAGGGGCTGTGTGGGTCCCACAGCAGCAGCATGCAGAATCAGCCATTGCAGCAGCAGCCCGCCAGCAAAACGCAGGGCAGGACTCTGAGGCTGAGGCTTGGCCCCAAACAGGCAGCTGGCAGCAGCAGGTCAAAGGCACACACAGCCGCAGCAGCAGCTGCTGCTGCTGCTCAGGCAACTGTCCCTGCTGCTGCTGCTGCTGCTGCTGCTGCTGCTGCCAGCAGTGCTACTGCTGCTGCTGCTGCTGTGGCCGAACCTGAAGGACAGTTCAGCTCAGAGTTACACTTCCCTGGCCAACCTATAGAAGGGCAGTACCCAGCCAACCCAGCAGCAGCAGCAGCAGGTTGCTCTGTACAGGACGGATATGCTGGCCAGCTGCCTGCTGGTGCTTCCTACGTGCAGCACAGCATGATGCAAGCAAACTGCTGGCAGGGCCAGGAGCAGCAGCAGCAGCAGCAGCAGCAGCAGCAGTGCTCACTGGGGCAGTATGGAGAGCCAGGGACAGCACTCGTCACCCAGCAGCAGCAGCAGCTGCCATACTCTGCGGAAATGGAGCAGCAGCAGCAGCAGTGGTGGCAGTGGTATGCCAGTGCTGGCATGCAGCAGCAGCAGCAGCAACAGCAGCAGCAGCAGCTTGAGGGTGCATCAGGTATCTTTGGGGGCATGTTTGGCAGTGGCTCCTCAGCAGGATGGCAGCAGCACTTGGCAGCACCTGACCAACAGCAGCAGCAGATGCAGCAAGACGGCTTGTCAGCAGGAACATTGCAGCAGCACCGACCTCGGCAGCAGCAGCAGCAACAAAAGCAGCAGCAGAAGCAGAAGCAGGGCCGCGCTCGACCAGCTGCAGCGTCCAGCCACAAGAATAAAGCTGCAAGCAGCAAGAAAAGGTCCACAGCAGGAGCAACAGCAGCCCCAGCAGCCAAGCGACTCCGCTCAGCAGCAGCAGCAGCAGCAGGAACAACACAGACACCTTCCCCACCTGGCAGTGCATCAACCATCCATGTGCAAGAGCAGACACCAGCCATTGCAGCAGCGGCAGCAGCAGGGGCCACAGCAGCAGCAGCAGCAGCAGCAGGAGGAGGATGGTCCAGGTTTAGTACGACCCCGGTGCCTGCAGCACTAGAGACCCAGCTAGGGGCTGACAGCAGTATGCAGGGGCCGGGGCTGGGACTTGGAGTGGGCCATCAGCAGCAGCAGCAGCAGCACGTGCACCAAAAGCATAAGCTGGGCCAGCTGGCCCAGCAGCAGCAGCAGCAGCAGCAGCGGGTCTCAGTGATCTGCTGCAGCAGCTGCTGCACACACAGGGCAGCCTGGGGGAGGTGATGTCAGCAGCAACAGCTGCTGCTGCTGCTGCCTCTGTCAATGCTGCTGCTTCCGCTGCTGCTGCTGGACAGCCCTTGGTTTCCACAGCAGCAGCAGCAGGTGCAGTAGCAGCCCCCTTTCTTCAGCAGCATGGGCCAGCAGACAGGTCCCTTACTAGCCCCACACACTTGATGTATCACACCTGGCTAGCAGACAGTCAAGAGGCTACCCCTCTTCCTCCTCCTCCTGCTGCTCAGCAGCAGCAGGCTGCTGCTGCTGCTGCTGCTGCTGCTTGCTCGCTGCCTGTTACAACGGCAGCAGGAACAGCAGCAGCAGCAGCAGCAGGCCTGCTGCCTGCAGCTCTTCAGAGGGGCTTCACACTTGACCACTGCACAACTCCATTCATGACACCAGCACGTGCAACAGCAGCAAGGCCAGCAGCAGCAGCAGCAGCAGCATTGGCAGAGACACCACAGGAAGCCAGGCAGGTTCTGCCGGCAGACATAGCATGGATGTACCCATTCCACTTGGCACAGCAGGCAGCAGCACTGGCAGGGGCAGAGGAACAGGCCGCTGCAGAACTGGCAGCAGCAACAGCAGCGGCGCCTGCTCCTGCTGCTGCTGCTGCTGCTGCTGCTGCTGCTGCTGCTGCTGCTGCTGCTGCTGAGGGTGATGCTGAGGGTGATGCTGCTCTTGGACCAGCAGCAGCAGTGGTCTTGACAGGTGGTGCTGCAACAGCTGCTGATGCAGCAGCTCCTTGCATACCACAACAGCAGCAGCAGCAGCCACAGCAGCAACATGAGGATGTGGTGGCTGCACCGCAACCTCAAGCTGCACCAGTTGTGCTGGCAGACAAGTGCGAAGCAGCTGCTGCTGCTGCTGCTGCCGGCACCACTGCTATCAGCACTGCTGGCGGCCCTGCTGCTGCTGCTGCTGCCGATGTCGGCACCACTGCAGTTGCCACTGCTGCTGTGGATGATAGCCTTGCTCCTGCAGACACCACTTTCGCACCAGCAGCAGCACAAGCAGCAGTACCACCGCACGATGCAGCCACACCAGCCCCAACAGCAGCAGCAGCAGGCCTAGCCCGTCTGCCCCTTAGTAGTCTCGCTACTGCAGCCTTCACGCCCCTATCTGTGCAGCTGGCCGGCATGCTTAGTGCCGGCGGCGGCTCCTGCAGTCAGTTGGGCTTTGCTGCTGTTTCAGCTGTATCAACCCCCATGGCCTTTGGATGGGTGGGAGCAGAGGATTGTGGTGGTGAAGGTGGCAGGGGTGAGAATGGGGATGACTCATCTGGCCCGTTTCAGGGGTGGGATGTTCAGCAGCAGGGGCAGCGTGTTGAAGCAGCAGCAGCAGCAGCAGGTGGTAGGGGAGCGCAGAGTGCTTCTTGTGGTGGTGGCAGCAGTGAGGCAACTGGTGGCAGCCGCGGCCAGCCACCCCCGCAGCAGCAGCAGCAAGTGCAAGAGCTGGAGCCTGAGCAGCAGCAGCAGCAGCAGCAGCAGCAGGTGGGTGTGGAGGCAGAGCATAGGTCACCTGAGGTCACCAGGCAACCTGCTGCACTGCTGCTGCTGCCCTCACTGGACGAAGCTGCTGCTGCTGCTGCTGCACCTGCTGCTGAAGCTGCTGCCCCCACTAGGGCAGCAGCAGTTGACGGCTGTGTGGGTGTTGCTGCCGATGCTGACACAGCCACTTTTCCAGCTGGCACTCAGCAGCAGCAGCAGCAGCAGTCGGGGCACTTATCTGAGGCGGTCTTACAGCAATTTCTACAGGCCAGTGCCCCACACGTTGCCAGCAACCCTGCAAAGGTGCAAGCATTGCTGAAGATGGCGACTCAGAGACAGCTGAGCACCACACTACAACAGCTGCAGCAGCAGCAGCAGCAAGGGAGTGTGTCTTTGCAGGCGCAGCTGCAGCAGCAGCAGCAGCAGCAGCAGCAGCAGCAGCAAGGGAATGTGTCTTTGCAGGTGCAGCTACAGCAGCAGCGGCTGTTGCTGCTGGGAGCCAGGCCCACTGCAGCTGTCGCAGCTGCAGGACCAGCTGATGGAGCAGAAGGGCCGGTGGTGCCGCAGCAGCAGCAGCAGCATGGCGCAGTGTGGGTGCGGCAGCAGCCGGAACAGCAGCACACTCAGACTTTGACACCACCAGGACAAGCAGCAGGAGCAACAGCAGCAGCAGGCCGCGAAAGGGTGCAGCAGCAGCAGCAGCCGTACGAGCCGCTGCTCCAACAACAGCTGCAGCTGCTACAGGGCCAGCAGATACTGCTGCAGCATCTGCACCAGCAGTCCGTGCTGCAGCAAGCAAACCCCTTGCAGCTGCGGCTACTGTGGCATCAGGCATGCGAGCGGCAGCAGCGACAGCTAGCGCTGCTGCTGCAAGCACATCTGAACACTCCACTGGGAAGGGCACTGCAAGCACGGGCACCAGCAGCAGCAGCAGCAGCAGCACCGAAGTCAGCAGCAGCACCACCACCACAGGCCCCTGCGCAGGCCCCAGCAGCACAGGGGCCAGCAGCAGCAGCAGTAGCGCAGGGAGCAGTAGGCATGCAGGCACCTCTGGGTCCAGGGCTCACAGCAGCAGCAGCAGCATCGCAGGCAGCAGCTCCTGTCAGCCTGCAGCTGTCAGGGGTGTCCCTCAACAACGGAGTACCCACCTGGAACCTCCTACCAGCTGCCAGACAATCTGCTGGCCCCGCTGCTGCTGCTGCTGCTGCTGCTTGTGCGGCAGCAGGGCGGGCAACAGTCCGCAGTGCCACTGGAGCAGCAGCAGCTCCGGCAGCGGCTCCCGCTGCTGCTGCTGCTGCTGCTGCTCAAGGTGCACCAGCACGGGGCTTAGGCAGCAATGCCGCAAATGCAGGCCCGGCAGCCGCGGCTGCTGCTGCTGCTGCTGCTGCTGCCCCATCAGAGCGGCCAGCAGCAGGCAGCAGTGCAACCGTTGGTACCAACGCAGCCACAGCAGACCCAGCACCAACCCCCGCTGCTGCTGCTGCTGCTGCTGCTGCTGCTGCATCCCCACCTGCCGAGCCAGCAGCTGTAGCAGCAGCAAGGACGGGGTCAGGGCTGACCAGCACTGCAGAAGTCGCAAGGGCAGTGGCTGTAGCTGCCATCCAACAGGCTCTGCATCGGCAGCAGCACACGGCCCGCCAACAGGGTGGCAGCTGTAGCTGCTCGAGTTCAGCTGCCAATAGCCCCACCAGAAGCACTCTTGAGGTACAGCTGTGCCACGCTGCGGGTGGTAGTGGTGGTGGGGCTCTGGGAGGGTGTCTGTTGACAGGTGCAGAATGCTGCATTCCTTCTCATGCTGCTGTTGCTGCCTGTGACGGTGATCACAGCACAGCAGCCACCCAGCATACTTCAGACAGCACCAGACCAGGAGCCGCAGATGCTGCAGCTCCTGCGGGAAGTGCTGGTGGTGTTGATGGTGGCGTGGGTGTTGTCACTGATGATAGTCAGGCAGCATCTGCGCCTGGCATGTCTGCTGGTGCTGCTGGTGCTGTGCACCTTCAGGTGACACCAGCAGCAGCAGTGGGCAAGGCAGCCATCAGGGGCACTGTTTCAACAGCTGACCAGCAGCAGCAGCAGCAGGAAGAGCCTCCTGAGCGCTGCACAGATACTGTTGGGACTGCAATTGCTGTTGAACAGCATGCACGCGGGCAGGCAGCAGCTGGCAACAGTTGCAGCGCAGCAGCAGCAGCAGCAGCTGTTGGGGCGGGCGCAGTCGGCACTGAAGTAGCACGCGCTGCAGCGAGCTTGGGAGCCCCTGCTGCTGCTGCTGCTCAGCAAGCAGAGCTAAGTGGTGCTGCCACATCTCTGGCAGTTGCACGGCTGGCACAATCCCCAGCGGGGGCAGTAGTGCTAGCTGGAGGTACAGGTGGGGCAGCAGAGCTACAGCGACCCAAGGCACTTGACACAACAGTGCCAACCTGCACAGCAGATGCAGTAATGCCAGCACGCACAGCGGTTGCAGCAGAGCCAGCTGCCTGCAGTACAGCTGACGCAGCAGGCTCGCAGCTACAGCCGCCACCAGCAGCTGGCTCAACTGCAGCAGTACCGCGTGCAGCAGAGCCTGGCTGTACAGCAGATGCAGCAGTCCTGTGTTTGGCTACTGGTGTGGCCGGCCGTGCAGCAGCGCTAGCAGGGCAGTGTGATGCCCCTGCAGCAGCAGGCAGCTCAACTGCAGCACCGGTGGCACCACCGCATGCAGCCGAGCCAAACTGCACAGCTCATGCAGCTGTGGTGGCTCTGCCACTGCTGCTGCCGCTGCTGCTGCTGTGGCCAGCTGCCCAGGCGGGCAACATGGTACTGAGAGGTCAGAGGGACACAGGGCAAGGAGGTAATAGAGGGGACACAAGTGGCAGACAGGACATTGGCCGCGGAGGGAACACCTGGAGAAGAGGGGGCAAAGTGGGCAGAGGGTACGGAGGGGACAGGGCTTGCTGCCAGCTCGGGCACAGGTGCTGCAGCACCAAGGCAGGACTGTGTGCCCGTGGACGATACTACTGCACAAGGGGTGGTGCTAGCTCAGCAAGCGCAGCAAGCAGGGACAACACAGCAAGCACGGCAGGCACAGCCAGCGCAGCCAGTTGCAGAAAACAGCCCTAAAGCAGCAGCCCTTGCCGCTGCTGCTGCTGCTGCTGCTGCTGCTGTTGGTGGTGGTGTTGGTGACAATGACAAGCCTAAGACAGGGGAACTGGACAGCTGTGAGGCACTAGCAGCACAGCCTGAGGCTGCTGCAACACAGCCGGAGGCTGCTGCAAGCAAGCCTGTGGTTGCTGCTGCTGCTGCTGCTGAGCCCACGGCAGCTGCAGAGGCAGCAGAGGTCGGGGCCTTGTCAGTCCCAGCCCTGGTGTTGCCAATCCAGCTTACAGCAGCAGCAGCAACACCTGCTGCTGATGATGGTGCAGATGCAGTTGCTGTATCGACCCAGCCAGTTCCAGCTGCTGATGTGCCAACGGCAGCAAGTTGCATTGAGACAGCAGGCGCAGCAGCGGCTGGCCCAGCCCTGGCAGTTGTGGATGCGGCAGTGGTACCAGCAACGGCAGCTGCAGCAGGTGCAGCATCAGTGCCAGCAACGGCTGGGGCACTTGGAGCAGGGGTTATGACAGTAGCTGCAGGGGTGTCAGGAGCAGGAGTGGTGGCAGCAGCTGCAGGGGCGTCTGTGGATGGGGTTGTGCTTGCAGGTGCAAGAGGGTCTGAAGCAGGAACAGTGGCAGCAGCAGCAACAGGCGGTGCAGGTGCAGTCTGTATGACAACAGCAGAGTCAACAGCCGGTGGTGAGGCAGGGCAGAAGCCCCAGCAGAGCTGCCAGCCTGCAGAGGAGCAGCGTGAGGGGGCAGCCACTGCTGCTGCAATTGAAGCAGAAGCAGCAGGGCCAGCAGCAGCGGCAGCAGCGCCAGGAGGACCGCAGGCAGCTGAGCACCCAGCAGCAGTCAGTGCTGTTGAGCTGTTGGCTGGTGCGGTTGCAGCAGCTGCAGTGGACAAGACTGGTCTATGCGACGCAGAGACTGCAGCAGCAGACGCGGAGGCAGCAGCAGCAGGAGCAGCGGCAGCAGCAGCAGGAGCAGCGGCGATAGCAGCAGGAGGGCGAGGAGCGCAGGCAACCCAGTACTCAGCAGCAGTCAGTGCTGTTGAGCTGCAGGCTCGTGCTGCTGCAGCAGCTGCAGGCACAGTGGACCAGCCTGTTGCAGGAGATGCAGGAATCACAGCAGCAGCCACGGAGCCAGGAGCAGCTGCAGCAGTGGCAGCAGTGAGTGTGGGTGGTGTCAGGCAGGGTGTATGTTCAGGAGATGCTGTGTCACCAGGCCAACCTGCCGCCTCTCTGGCTGCAGCAACCCCCATGTTCAGGAAGCGCAAGGCAGCTGGTACAGCATCAGAGCAGTGTGGTGCTGCTAGGAAGAGGCCCATGCGTGCTGCTGCAGCAGCTGCTGCTGTGGCTATCAAGCTGAGCAGCGGGGCACAGCTGCCTGATGTTGGCCCTCTTCTGGAGCAGAGAGGCGAGGAGGCTGAGCAGCAGCAGCCCAGCAGCAGCAAGCAGGGTGACGTCCAGATGCAGCAACAACAGGAGGTGCCTCTGCAGGAGAAAGGGGTGATCGCAGGTGAGGAATAAATTGCTGTCGACAGGCTGGCAGTTTGGACAGGCTGGCTTGTATCTTGATGTAAGACAGCAGGCAGCCCAACAATCCATGTGACCTAACAACACCGAGACCGTGTGCATGATGTGCATTGCGCATCATCTGGCGATGTGCTGTTGAATTTTGAAATTGTGCGGGCAAATGCCCTTCATACCGCAATCGCCCCGACACAACCTTATCTGATTTTGATTCCATATCGTGTGATCCCACCATCACAACAGGGAGCTTTGTTCTGCACGGGTTCCGAGCTTGTTGGTTTCGCCTTTGATCTGCATTTCTCAGGGCCACGCCACGCCGTCCCGGAGTCCAAGGGGCAAGGCAAACGGCAAAACGTCCGTACCAAAGAGCAGCAGGCACGTCTGGGGCTCAGCAAGCAGGAGGGCAGCACTTCGCCAGGTGTGCTCCAGGCTGGCACATCCGCAGAAGCATCAGCAGCTGTAGGACCATCCCCAGGTGCAGCAGACACACAACGCACACCTGAGGCCTTGGAAGGGCTTGCTGCAGCTGGCACAGCAGCAAGGGCACAGCGCAGGCCCCCTCAGGGACAGCGTTCCAAGTCCCAGCAGTTGGGCAGGCACTCCGGCCCGCCTGCCCAGGATCACACAGCAGGACAGCAACAGCAACCAGGAGGTATATACGGAAAGTCAAGCAGCACAGCAGCGTGCGTGCTTGATCCCTCCAGCAGTGCCACAGCAGCTGGCTCAGCAGGGCAGGGTGTCTCACTAGGCGAGGGGGTTACAGGACCTGCTATCACAGCAGTAAAGCCATCCGCAGCTGGCGCAGACGTCCAAGTGCCGCACCAACAGCAGAAGCAGCAGCACATCAAGCAGAAGCCCCGTGCTAGGGCAACAGCTGCAGCCGGCACTCACAAGCCTGCAACCCGCAGCCGTGCCCAACGCACGATGAGTGCTGCAGTTGCAGCAGCGTCCTCAGGGCTGGGGCTTGCACAGCACAAGCTGCAGGCTGCTGATGCTGACGCAGCAGTGTCTGACATGCGAGCTACAGTAGACCAGCAGCTGCGGCAGCAGCAGGGCGCATCAGCACTGGCTGACGCTACTCTTGCTGCCCTTGGCCTGCCACAGCAGCTGCCTGAGCAGCAGCAGCAGGGTGCACTCAACCAGCAGCTGCATGGCGCTGTGCAGGACCAGCAGCACCAAGCAGCAGCAGCGGCGGCAGCAGCGGCGGCGGCAACAGCGGCGGCGGCGCCCACACCGCAGCAGCAGAACCTTTGGGCTGCTGCAGGCTCAACAGCAGCGCCAGCAGCTGCTGCTGGTGCCGCCCTACAAAGTGCACCAGTTGCAGCAGTCGCTGATGCTGCTGCTGCACCAGCAGATGCAGTGCCAGGCCTAGCACAAGAGATCCAGCAGGAGCAGCTGCAGGGTGCAGAGCCCCCCTTTCTGCTGCAGGACGCTCCAGCACAGCAGCGGCAGCTGCTGCAGCCCAGCATCATGGTGTGCCAGGCGCTGCCGCAGACAGCAGCGCCGCAGGCCAGCATGCAGCAGCAGCAGCAGCCTGAACAGCACCACCTGTGTGATGTGGTGCAAGGGTTTGAGCACCAGCTGGTACACCTGCAGGGTGAGATCTCTAAGCAGCAGCAGGTGCAGGAAACTGCCAGCGCCCAGCATGCCACCAGCACCGCAGGCACAGATGTACCCCCTGGTGCACCTGCAGGGGGTCACCAAACAGCAGGTACTCAGCACACCATCAGCACTGCAGGCACAGGTGTACCCCCTGAGCCTGTTGGCGCAGCTGCCCGCCCCACCCTGCAGGATGAGGTCTCCAAGCAGCAGCAGGTGCAGGGGGCTGCAGGCGCCCAGCACGCCACCAGCACCGCAGGTGTAGCCCCTGAGCCGATTGCAGCAGCTGTGCCTTCCATCCTGCAGGCCACAGAGCTGAGCCCTGCTGCTGTGACATTACTGCTGGAGCAGCAGGCTGCACAAGCTGCTGCAGCAGAGGCAGAGGCTGCTGCAGCAGCAGCAGCCCTAGCAGCTGCCGCTCTCGAGCACCAGCAGCGGATCGAGCATGCACCTCAGCACAAGAGGGCCTTTGAGGCGTTGGTGGCTGCTGCAGCAGTAGAGGCTGAGGCAGCAGCGTCTGAGGATTCTTCAGGCAAGCCGCCAGCTGGGAAAAGGCAGCGGCGGGGCAAGACGCGCATTTCTGCTGCGGCAGCAGCAGCAGCAGCTGGTGGTGGGGGTAACACCCTTGGGGTGGATGCCTGCGCATACATAGCAGTACAAGGTCAGCAGGGTGCAGGTGCAGATGCGCGCGCATCAGCAGCAGCAGCGGCAGAAGAGTATCCTCAGGTGGAGGCTGCTGCTGCTGTGCCGATGGTGGGGAGGCTTGCAGAGGCTGTAGCAGCAGCGCTGGCAGCTGCAGCAGCAGCCGGGCAGGCGGGCGCGACAGATCAGCCTTCGAGCGAGGGGGGCGCGTACGATCATGGCGCTTGCCAGCACCTCAGCGGCATGCCTGAGGGGGTCAGGATGGTGCAGGGTTTTGCAATGGGGCCGGGGGGTTTTACGGCTGGGAGGGGGCATGGAGTGGGTCCTGGGAGGGGGGTGCTGAGCTTGGGGGTGTGGAGGGGATGCAGCAGGGAGGTACGATGCAACAGCAGGGCAGGGGTGACCCCCACAGGGCTGAGAAGAAGCGGCTGGCGGCTTCAGAATCCTACAAGCGGAAGAAGGAGCAGGAAGTTCAGCTGACTGCCTACTGGCTCGGCTTGCAGGTGCGTGGTGTGCGCTAGCAGGAGAAGTTTCAACAGTTTCTGATTTTCTTAGCATTAGCCGTTAAGCTTACCCTCGCTCCTTGTCAGGAACTGAAAAGCAGTATGGTGTTTCTAGTGGTATCTACAGCGGTGCTGTTTGGGGGGTGCACAGTTTATTGTCAGTGGCTTGATCGTCCCATGGCATGCTAGCTGGTGCTGACCATAGGTTTCATGCTATCCAATGGATTTCCGTCTGGTCAGAGGATCTAGTGTCTGTCGCGCGGTGGTGACATTTTCAAACATTTTCTGTGCTGCTGCCAAGACAGCCCGATCCAGTGCTCCCTCCTGACTAATGCAGGTCATATCACAGAGTGTCTCCCATTTGGCCCAAGGGGTGTAGCCATTCTGCATGCCTTGTTGACTCCTTCATGATGTTTTTGGCGGGGGGGGGGGTGCAAGGGGAAACCTTCACCGCTGGGCGGTACTCTCCACACTGAATGGACTGGGTAGACACACCTGGAAGAAAACCTGCAGCAAAACCGGCCAACAAGACCAGTTTTGTGGCTTGTTTTTGCACCCACCTTTGAAGAAGGCCTCTTGAGTGCTGCAGGCCAGTGGGTCAATCTCAGCACCTGAGCGTCGAGATCGACCCACTGGTCAGCAGCACTTGGAGGCCCTCCTCAAAGGTGGGTGCCACGGCCGACAGAGCCTGGCAGAAGGCACAACGGGGGCGGACCCCACCGGCTGGCCACACACACAACAGCCGAAGCTGCCGGGAACACAAGGTCTAGCCTCACACCAATGAGAAACGTCTAACACTGACTCAGGAGGTGCCCAGTGCCCGGGGCAAAACTCGCATGGGAGTTGAACCCTCATACCCCTACGTGTACTACAGCCTTTAGGCCATGAACCCTGACTACCAACAGCCGTCCATTAAAGGGCTTTTGGTGGGCAGGCACAGCTGTTGGCATGCTCGCCAGCCCCGCGCCCAGCCTCTGCCCCATGCAGCCACACATATCAGCAAGGCAATAGTTTGGATGTCTTCATATGATGTTGACGGTGTGCTGTGCTGTGCTGTGTGTGCCGACACAGGAGGAGGCCAAGGCAGCTGCGGCAGGCTCTGCATGCCTTGTTGAATGAAAGTCAATCATGGTGCATTGTGATTATACTGACGGTGTGCTGTTCCGTACTGTGCTGTGTGCTGTCACACAGGAGGAGGCCAAGCAGCTGCGGCAGGTCAACAATGTTGTCAATCATGGTGCATGTCATCTAATACTGACGGTGTGCTGTGATGTGTGTGCTGTGTGCCTGTACAGGAGGAGGCCAAGCAGCTGCGGCAGGCCCTGCATGCAGCAGACAGGGAGCTAGCGGCACATCAGGAGCTGCATGCAGCGGGTGATGCCCATGCAGCAGCAGGCCGCCAGGCACTACTGGAGCTGCTGCAGCCTGTGCAGATGTTGCAGTAACCCAGCTGGTTGTGACTAGTGTGGTTGTTCTTGGGATGCAGCTGATTTTGCGTGTCTGGTGTGAGTTGTTGTTGTGGGTGGGCCCAGGCGGCAGGGCTGGATACTGGCCGATATACTGGACAAGCAGCGTGCAGGGCCACAACCTGCTGCCCGTTCTCAACAGACAGCTGGTGACGCTTCATTGCAAGGGATGCACCACGATGTGACGTGACCACAGCCTGTGTGTGTGGGGGGGGGGGGGTGATGTGGTGGCTTGAACAGCTTGTGAGGGCCCTCGCCGCCCCCCAACCCCGGAGTTGGGGGGCGCCCAGCGGAGCGGCATGCAAACATCCCACACTGGTTGTGGTTGCTGGTGTTGGATGTGCCACAGTACAGTGGCTGCACGGGTATGTTGTGGCTCGACATGTTCTGCTGAAAGGTGGGCGAAGCTGTGTGCCTCCATCGCCACCACCCCAGGCCTAGGCAGGGGATGGTTGCAAGCCCAGGCTGCTGTAGGTGGCTGGTTGCTGCTTGAGAGTGGCATTAAGGGCGTGTTTATTATGCAGCTGTTGCTGCTGGTGGGGCGCAGTAAGTGCTGCACATGCCCCTGCAGCCTAGTAGGTACTTTTTTTTTGCGGTTCCCCTTGCAGAAATGACCACAGCAAAGAAGATCATATTCATGTGGACGTGTACGTTTTGCAAGCGTGATACAAGCCTTGCAATACCCCAGCTCCACTGCCCTCTGACCAGACTTGGTCCTCAAGCACGGCGACAAAGTCACGTTAGAGTGTTTTATATGCTGATCAGTGCTGCAGACTCCTAAAGGGCAGAACGGAAAGCACGCTGCTCTCCGATAGAACTGCAACAGCCCAGTCAAAGCTTCACAGACGTGTGTATCACCAGGTAAATATATACATTTGTGTTGTTTGTGAGGCGATCAAGCTGGACGTTGTTGGCGGAGTGGGCTGCAAGGTGACTTGTCCCGCCATCTGCTTTTGCTGGTGTCGATGCTAGCCTGTCTCTCTAGTGGCCGAACAGCGACTGACGATAGAAATTTTCTTTGCCTGTTGCTTTCATTAGGCTTGCAGGCGCAGACAGGCCTTGATCAAAAGGCTGTTCAACAGGCAGACAGACAGCTGATGTTGCAGCAGCCCTGGGGAAGGGCTTCTGCCGTCCTCTGTCACCTTTGATAGGGTAAAAGTGCAGTCAGTCTTCCTGAACCTGCACAGCCAGCCACCCTGCAGGAGCAGCCCCCTCAGTTGCTCGGTCAACCCAAGCAGCAACAGCAGTTGCGCTTGCGTTTGACCAGGCGTGCTGCAGCCGCAGCATGCTCAAGCTCGTCAGTGGACAGCACACCAACGCTCCTGGTGGAACCCTCAGGCCTGCTGGCTTGTCAGTACCCCCAGCACAGATGCCAACCTGTCCGTGCTGGCCCTAGTCAAGTCACCCGCAGCAGCTGCTGCAGGGCCGCAGCAGGTGCAGGTCCAGCAGCGCCAGCGCAGTAGTAGCAAGCCGTCCAGCACAACACCGAAAACCCCGGGGAACCTGCTTGCCATGGTCCACCTCCTGGACCAGCAATTGCAACAGCTAGAGCAGCATTACGATGGCCCAGGGCAGGAGGCAGGCCTTCAAGGGCCACACATGCAGCCCGCACACAGCATAGAAGCACCCACCATCCTGTCCACAGCACAGCCACACGTTGCACACGCAGCAGCTGGCTCCTTTGGCCAGCACCACGGTGCAGGCAGCAGTGCCAAGCTGGGTGATGCAGCAGCCCAGCACGCCCACCAGGCTGCAGGACAGTCACAGCCCCAGCACACAGTCGAGGTGCCAAACCTGGCTCACAGCAGGGCGGCCTCAGGGCAGCTGCATGCCTACAGCATCCATGCACCAGCAGGCAAGGCCGAGGCTACTGCAGGCACCCTGCATGGCCTGCCACCCAGGCAGCACGACCTCTCTGGCCACAAAGCAGCTGACCAAGTGCCCCAGCACAGCCGCGGCCTCATGGCTGCAGGCGCCTACGTCCTGCAGCCCCTCAAAAGTGCCGCAGGCGCCCCAAAGCGGCGCTCAACCTCACCTGAGGAACTGCCATGGCTGCAGCATGCAGCCGCTGCAGCGGCCCTCAACATGCCACAGCCCCAGGTGTCCACAGCAGCTGTCCTGCAGCAGCAAATGCAGGCGCAGCTGCTGCCACCACCCAGGCCACTTGAGCTGCACCTGCCCCCGCAGCACCCAGAGCACCAGCAGCATGCGCAAGGCTTCCAGGACACATTGTTCCACCAGGCTGCTGCTCGGCGTGCTGCTGCGGACGCTGCCACAGCTGCGGCTGCTGCAGCAGCAGCCCAAGCAGCGCCAGCACACCAGCACAGGGCTGAACAGCACGCCCTGCTACTGCAGCAGCACCAGATGCTGCAGCAACAGCAGCAGCAGCGCCAGTTCCTGCACCAACAGCAGCAGCAGCAACGCCAGATGCTGCATGAACAACAGCAACACTACCAGATGCTGCAGCAACAACAGCATCAACAGCGCCAGTTGGCACAGCAACAGCAGCAGCAGATGCTGCAGCAACAGCAACAGATGCTCAAGCTACAGCAGGAGCGCCAGCAGAGGTCACAGCCACCACGGCAGCAGCAGCAGCCGCAGCGCCGCCAGTCTGTGCAAGACCCACCCGCGGACATGGAGGTTGAGGAGACTGCAGGCGCCCTCGACATGCTGTCAGAGATTGCTGCTGCTGCAGCGGCAGCAGAGGAAATGTACGCAGGTGTGCCCACTCCAATGCGCCCAGACCTGCTCCATGCACAAGCGCTCGCTTCCGGCGCTTTCAGCAGCCAAAGCAGGCCCCAGGCGCACAACACACAGGCTGACAGCTGTGCCCCAGGCCCTTCCGGGACCTCTGCTGCAGCAGCCATGTCCAGGCAGCAGGCGCTCACCATGGTGCAGCAGGGGCTCAGCACAGTGGGTGTGAAGCACAGCAGCATCAGCGACAGGGCAACGCAGCCAAAGCGCCCGCACGGGAGTGCCGCTGGTACCAGCAATGCAGCAGCACATGCACCTGCCGGCTCTGGTGCTGCCGCTGCAGTCAGCAATGGGGTGCATGCGGAAGACAGGGGAGTGAAGAGGACCAGGAGTGATGCTTGGGCCGCTGCACATGCTGCTGAGGGCCTGCAGGAGCAGCACAGCCATGACAGCAGCACCGGCAGAGCCCCTGGTGCAGCAGCAGATGGGGCTATCGTGGCGGACAGCGATGCCAGGGCACAGCTTGGGCCCCTGCCTGGCTCTGGCCCTGCCAGTGCTGGTGCAGATGCTGCTGCTGCTGCTTTTGCTGCTGGTCTGGCAGCACAGGGAGGAGGCCCTGCACAGCAAGCACAGATCCGTGCAGCAGTGGCTGAGCTGGCCGCCCTAGCAGCAGCTGGGGCTGTCCAGCCCACCAACAGGTTGATGCAGCAGCATGCAGCGTTGCAGGAGCCCCCACAGCTGCAGCAGAATGCACCTGCAGCACAGGGGGCCACACTGGCTGGCACGGCAGCACAGCAGACAGCAGTAGGGCCTGTGGCGTACCTGGTGCGGGCTGCGCCTGCAGCAGGCAATGCAGCATACCTCTTGTACTCTACAGGGCCATATGCACAGCTGCTGCTGCAGCAGAGGCCACCAGCTGGCGCAGCCGGTGCTGCTGCAGCGCAAGCCCAGGCCATGACACTCACAGCACAAGGCAGCGGTAACTACGCTGCCGCTGCAGCAGCTTTTGCTGCTGCCGGTGGAGGTGCCGGCTGCAGCCACAGCGCACAAAGCACGGTCCCGAGGCGCCCAGCTGTCAAGCACACTGGCTCACACCTAGCCAGGGCACCTCCAACAGGCGCCCAGATAGCAGCGGCCGAGGCTGCTGCTGCTGCAGATGCCGAGGCTGCCGAGGCAGTAGATGCAGCAGCACACGACCTGGCCATGTTTGCAGCAGCTGCGGCGGCTGCAGCTGCAGCAGGCACCTACCACAGGCCGCCTGCGCGCACAGCAGCAGCTCCTGCGGCCTCCAACCCCCAGCAGACGGAGGGCAGGCGCCAGCGCAAGAGCGCTGCAGCAGCTGCGGCCTTCATTGCAGCAGCGGTCGCTGGCGTTGATGACGGCATGGGGCTTGCAGCTGGCAAGGACGATGCCGTTGATGCTGACTTTGGCGACGACGCAAGTGAGTCCGCCCAGCACAGCAGGCCAACGCAGAGACGGCACAACGAGCGCCAGCGCTCCGTGACACCAGTAGGGCCCCAGGGGCCAGCAGGGTACCTTGACCTGCTGGCAGCTGCCAGCAGCCCTGGTGTAGCGCCTCCTGCTAGCACTGGCGCAGCCGCTGCAGGAGAAGGTTTGCAGTTTGCGGCAGCTGCAGCTAGGGGCTATGCAGCACACCCAGCACTGGCGGCCCTGGCGGCAGCGGACGCTGCGACGCGCAGCCACTCGACCGGCGCCAGCCGCGGCGGTCGCGCCAGCAGTGTCAGCGGCAGCTTCATGCATGATGCAGACTGTGACACAGACGGGGCTGACGGGGAGGCGTACGTGCCTCATGATGAGGAGGGGGACGGGGACGCTGGGGAGAGTGAGGATGACGAGAGGCGCACCAGCAGCAAGAACCGCACCACGAAGGAGCGCGTGCTGTCCAACAGGCTGGCTGCCTCTCGGTCCTACCAGCGGCGCAAGGAGGAGGTGCTTCGGCTGGAGGCCAACCATGCTAGGCTGCAGGTATGGCCCCACGGGTGCGCTGGTGCACAAGAGGATGCTCATTGGGATGACGGGGAACAGCAGCCCTGCTTGTTGAACACTTTAGTGTCACTGGAGCTTGCAGTGCATCACACATGCCGCTGCCTAGGCCTTGTTCTTGGGTGTTGTTCGCCAGTATGTGGTTGCCTGTTTCTATGGGACATCATGCATAGTGTGAATCAGGTGTGCTTGTGCACCAAGGCACCAATAACTGTCACATCGCCTACGGCATCTTGCTTAGTCATCTGTGCTGGCGGCCCTTATGCTGCTCACTGTCCTGCAGATGGAGCGCCAAGCCCTGCAGCACGCCCTGCAGGAGATCCATCAGGAGCTGCATGTGCACCACGACATTGCTGCGGCCTTTGCCCACCACCACTCTGACAGCAGCGGCATCGCAGCAGCAGCGGCGGCAGCAGCAGGCACCACGCAAGAGCAGGAGCATGCTGCTGCGGCTGCTTTTGCTGTCGGGCACAGTGCCATGCATGGAGCGCTGGCACAGAGGGTACGGGGTGCGTTGGAGCACCAGCAGAGGGAGCGGCGGGTGCATGCAGACAGGGTTGAGGAGGCAGCCCTGGCAGCGGCTGCAGCTGCAGAGGGGCTGTACACAGATGGCGCAGGCAGCTCAGGCTCTGGTTCCATGTCTCACTGAGCTGCATGATGTGCTGCACACCGGCTGATGTTTGAGTGTGCATCAAGCCTTTCTCAGGCACTGTGCGTCCTATCCATATCCAGTGTATGCTGCGCCTTGGTGAGCAAAGCTCTGTGTCTTGCAGTGCAGTGTGGTAGCAGCATGCATGCGCATATGCGCAGTTGCCGCGGTGGCAGCGGTGGTGCGCACAGGTGTGTGGTATGCCAATTGCTCCAGGCCCAGCATGACTGGACTTGCAAAAGTGGTACTATTCTGGTTGCACTTGCATTTCTGGTCTGATGGCAGCTGGGATGTTGCCCAGTGTGGACACTGTCTTCTGGCTTCATTTGCAGCTTCATATGTGCCGTATGGCATTCATTGGGCCTGAAGGGTTTTTGATCATGGCATTGTGACATGTGTCCTTGCAGCCCATTTGCATGGCGTATGCACAGGCGGCTGCTATGAGTGGGGGGTTTGCTTCAGCACGGAGTTTGCGTCACCATGTATGCTACACATCGTCCGATTTTTGCTCATGCAGTGTCTGACGCTGTTGCACTGCTTTCCTGCAGTCTGGAATGTGCCTGCGATGGTGTGTTGCCCGCTCATGGCGGGTGTTTGAGTGCCTGCATGCGTGTGACTGTGACTGTGTGACCCTAGGCCTGTGGTGTGCTGAGTGGTCCATCCAGGCCGTGTGTGCATGTGTGAGCAGCCTTGGCACTGATTCCATTTCACCTGGCAGGATGTGTGACATGTGGCCAAACTGCGATGGGCTGCTCACAGCTGCCAGTGGCTGTCCAGAGGGCCTATGACAACAGCAGATGGCGTGCGCACAAAGCGTTTGGCCCCAGGCTGTCATGACCAGGTCATGACCTGCCTGCTGTGAACCTGCCATACATCCAGTACGATACCCAGGCCTGCAAGAGGGAAAATGTGTTATGCTGCAATACGATTATAAGCTAGTACTGAGGCAGTGGTGCTCCGTCTTTGACCGTGTCATAGGTCCTCGCTCGACGGGTGCAGTGGCGCAACGGGCGTCGATCATGATATCATTGATCGGCGTCGGCGGGTCACTGTGATTGCACCCCTAGCCACCCTGAAGCATGCTCGTTTTCTTTCAGATCACTTGTCAACCCAATCGTAAGTCATTGAACGCATCGTAGAGGCCACAATGTCTCCCCGCTCTCTCGTAGTCCTGGTGCTCTTGTCAATTTTTGTTGCAGCAGCAACAGCTTCCGATGCACCAGACACTGGCATTGTCGCAACAAACCGTAGGATGTTGAAGCTGAAGTTCCTCGGCACAACCAAGTGGTGGTGGGGCGGCGAAGAGGTGGGTTGCGTCAACAGGATGACCTCATAAGACATCGATGCTCAGAGCCCCGTAATGTACGGCTTGCAGCGCATATAAACATTACATGACAGTTCCTGGCAGGTGATGCCAGGGCTAGGACGACAACGGGCCTTGGGCCTTGGGTTTCGCACCTGCGCAGGTGGCAGCAGTAGCCAATTGCCCATAACGCTCAATGCGTCCCTGTACGCACAACAAGCTGCCAACCTATCCTTGCTGTCCCCTTTTCACTGCTTGTTGGAAAGCAGCCTGTTGCCACCGTGACGTACGGCGACCTACCACCCAAGGAGGAGGAAGCAGAGGCGGGAGATGGCGCAGAGGTGGAAGAGGGTGGAGAGGAGGAGGAAGAAGAGACAGAGCTTGAGGACGCAGATGAGACAATAGACGAAGAGGTGAGACGCGTCAACTGCGCTGCATTGAATGCAAGTTGCCAATACAGCATCAGGGCGGCCCAGCCGTGGGTCCGACCCACAAGAGTCTTGTAGGACAAACAAGCATCTTCTGGCGTCTCAAGTGGTGCAGCATGTATGGTGTGAATGGTAACCATCACACCATCGGCATTGCTTGGTGCTGCAAGATTTTGGGCGTGTGCGTGTGGATGCATCTGCAAGGCTGCTCTTGTGTACCACTTACAGTGCTACCGCCGGTCTTCAAGCATACATGCAACGCCATGATGCTGGCCACATAGCTGTCACCGTGACTGTCACAGAAACAGAAACAGTAAAGGTTACTGTCACCTGGTTCAGCCCATGCCGGAACACCTGGTAGGGAGCCAGGGAGCCATTATAACACAACACCGCCGCCTGTTTCCGTGTATGTCTGTGTCGCAGTTGCCAGAGGTTGACGAAGACACTGACATACTAGATGAAACCACTGAAGACACACCACTGGCAATTGACGAAGAAGAGGAGGAGGAAGACGACTTCGCAGACATCCCAGACTCCGAGGTTGGTTCTCCAAGGTCCTCCACGGAACAGTTCCGCAACCCAAGAGACGATGGCCCAGGCAACGACGCCTCTACTCGAGGCTCCACACCAGGGATCAGCCGCACTGCGTCAAACCCCAGCTCCAATGCCGCTGCCACCACCGCCCAGACCAGTGACACCTCTGGCAGAGACAGTGCCTCTGATGTCAGTGCTCCTGGGACTGGTGCTGCCTCTGGGACTGGTGGTGCCCTTGGGAGGTGAAGCATGACTCATGGAGTCCCAGTACTGCAGCACAGTTCGGTGTTATGGCTGCCGCTGCAAGCAGTTCGACATTAATGTCGAACTGCCTCTAATAATCAGAGGTGGTTGAAATAGACAGGTTCTGCTTTGCTGGGGGTGTGACACTGACAGAGATCAGCAGTGCTTTGGTACGGCCGCCGTACCAGCGGTCGTACTGAGAGGCTGTAGGGTTTTGGCAGTGCTGTCAGGGACTCGCTGAGTCTCTAACATAATGCATTGTCTGGTTTGTTGGCAGCCATGGCCCTTTGGGGTTGCTGCCAGCGCTGCTAGCCGTGCAGTTCAGTATGCAGGCCCTGATTTTTTCTGTGGAATTGCTGTACATGCTGTCACGATTACCGTGGCAGTGCATTGGGAAGCACTGGACCAGTGCCTTACTAGTAGCAATGCAACAGCTGGAGAGAACTGTGCACACGTGCTGCCAGGCTGTTTGTGGCTATCTTTGAGCCAAGCTGTGGCCAAGCAGTGATGGTTGCTGCATGTCAGGCCTACTGCCAGTCCGTGGAGTATCTGAGATTGTATCTTAGTGCGGCTGGTAGGCTGACTGCTGACATTATCATGCCGATAGATGCCGATGGATGAGTCAGCATACGATATGTTGTTCAAGTTGGCATATATCGGCACCGGCCATCCATCTCCCTTGTACCGCACCGCACAGCAACCTCTCTTGTGGAGTGCTGAATAAATGTAACAATGTCATGGCCATGATCTACGCAGGGCAGCTTGCATGTTGCCGGCATAGGTTGCCCTGTCGAACCCCAGGATTGGCACAGTCTGACATCATGATCAGCAGCTGTAGAGATCGAGTGCAGTGCACAGTTATGCATCTGTTGATTGCCTGCACTTTTTCTGCTGCCATGCTGCGGCATGTGTTGACTAACTGGTCCAGTCTGCATCTTTGCAGGAGTGGCCACAGTGTCGCACTGCCTGAGGTCATGGGCCGTTGCAGTTACCAATAGGGCCAGGCCCAGCAAACACACACATTTGCAGCGGCAACAGCAGCCACTTGCAATTTCCCAGCAATCACAACCGCTGTGTCCCATTAGTTCAGGGCTCGCACACACGGAGTTCACTGACAAACCAACTTGGTTTGTGCATCATCAAATGGTACGGATCCCATGCAACAGCAGCAGACAGTCACAGTGATTGCCCTGCTGTCACCAACAGGTCGATATTGTGCAGTTGTGACAGTGCTGCAGTTGCTCAGGGTTCCCGCCTGCACAAGTATGCCGTTGCACCACCCTCAGTTCCCACAGTGGTGGTGGCACCACTGCAGTATGCGGCATATCATTTTTTTGTCAGGTACAGGGGCCCCGGAACCACACCGGCTGGCCACACACGCAACAGCCGATAAAACCCAGCTGCCGGGAGCCCCAGGCAAAGCCTCACACCGATGGGCGACGCCTATCACCCCTAAGCCAGAATGCACCCACAATACAGAATGCAGGCTGAGGGCCCGGATGATGGTGGCCTGTCTTCAACCCAACTCAATGACACCCTGCTGGTAGTGCTGTACTTGAAAAGAACCATCCCCGATCAGGAAACAGTCATGCCAGCAACCCTATCCACAACAGCTGTATGTTCGAACGCTCTTGCAAGAGCAGCAGGAGTGTTTTGCACACAACTGTAGGGCAGTGTGAGTGCCACAGACTATCAGCATCCCCTAGATTATGGAAAGAATACACAAAAGACTGTGCGCACAGTCAGACACAGGGATGAAGCCCTTCAAAAGTGCAGTACAACTGCAGTACCAACACACACAGGTATTGGATTTGCACTCGCACTCACACGCACCCCTGCATCCATCTTCATCACTTGCAAAAATGAGCGGTCACCGCTGTCCTCCCCCGCCCCCCAAGCAGCCAACTCTGCTACAGCTGCAGCGGCTGACATACACACCCGTCACACACCCACACCACACACACATCGTCGCCACAGACGTGCTGCTGACTTGCCACTACTGCATGTGCAGTGAAACTTGTAGTGAAACATGCCATGCATGGTATGGCTGGTGCTCCCACTGCTCCTACTGCTGCTGCTGCAGCAGCTTGTACTTGCCATGTTCCTCCGCTATGGTTGTCATGTAGCGCTGGGATGGCGGGAGCTTTCCCGCCTTGACACCCACTGGTACTGCTGCCTCTGCCGCTGCCTGCTGAAGCCGGCGATTGATTAAGGCCTCTACTCCCTCCTCACCCCCGTTAGAGCGCAGGTATGGCTTCAGGTCTTCATAAGTAGGCTCATACAAGGGGCTGGTGGGGGTGAGCATCATGATGCTGCTTTGTGCTGAGAGCACCCCTCCTGCAGGTCCGACTGAGGACTTCCCTGCAGCGGCAGCCTGGCCAGCACATGCGATAGCTGAGGCCGAGCTTCTTGCAGAAAGCGACTGCTGGCGCTGCCGGCCGGCTGCTAGCAGCTGCTGCTGCTTTGGCGGGGCCTGCAGCTCCTGCTGCTGCTGCTGTTGCTGTGAGTTCCAGTGCACGTGTTGCGCAGTTTGCTGGGCCTGCAGGATTCGCGGGCGTGCTGGCATGGGGTCTGCAGCGGCAAGGTTGCTGCAGGATTTGCTGTGAGGGCTATTGAGGCTGTTGCTGCTGCTGTTGTAGGGCCCTGGCGCTGCCCCAGCCACAAACTGGTCCAAAGAGTCGTTCACAGGACAGGTTAGTGGTGCTGCTGCCGCTGAGGTTGCCACAGCAGTGGGGCTGATCCTGCCAGTGTTGGCAACGGAGGCTGCGGCAGCTGCATTCAGGCCTTGTGCTGGCCGGACGGGCTGCAGACATGCAGGCAGCTTGCACCCTGCCTGCACACGGCGCAGCTGGTAGAGGGCTCTGCTGACTGCAGTGTTGTCTGCATAGGGTGGCATCTCGTCTTCTTCCTCTGCTGCTGTTGTGCCTGTGGATGCAGTGGAAACATGAGACAGAGTTTGGTAGCGGTCACTTGACGTTGAAAGCAAAGTTGCTTTGCTGGGTGGCATCCTGAGAGGTCGAACATGTCTCAGCACTAACTGCTTTGGCAAATGACAGGATGGTGTGTGTCTGCTAACTGTACCAACATTATGGGCTGATGCAGAGGTGTGTGTGCTTGATGATGACAAACCCTGTACCCACCAATGCTTGCTTGCCTGCATTGCCTGCTGAGCTTTGCAGTATCCCAGCCTCACATATGCCTCAACAGCAAAGCATCAAACCACACACACCTTCAATGACTGGTGACACTGCCTTTGCAGGAGCAGCAACCTCTCCAAGCATAGCCCTGAGGCTGTCTTTGTCAGCTCTGCAGCCGCTGCTTTGGGTAGCCCCAACACTCAGCCCAGCGCTCATCTGCTCCCCTGCAGCATTTCCTGCAGGGTTGTTGCTGCTACTGGTGCTGTTCGTGGGGCGCAGCTGTAAAGCTGCAGCAGAGACCTGCGGTGTTGGTGCCTCAACAGGTGTGCTGTCCTGCGCGCTGGCTGCTGCTGCTGCAAGCGCAGTTGAGACTCCGACTGGCGGCATGTCAGCAGCCGGACGAATGCTTCCTCCAGAGATGGTGTTGCTGATAGGGCCCTGCTGTGCGGTGCTGTTGCTGCTGTCTTGGTGAGTGTCAGCAGCAAGGCAGGGTATCAAGGGACCCATTATGGCCGCTGTGCTGAGCACTTTGACTTTTCCTGCAGCTGCTATGAGGGCTTGAGGGTCCACACTGCTGTAGCTGTCATCAGAGTGCTCTGCTGCTGCTTCTGCCTCGCCTTCTGCTTCTTCTTCTGCCTGCCAGCCGCTTTTGAAGAGCAGCAATATGTTGTCAGTGTTGTCACGGCTGGCTGCTGACAGATGCACATTCCAAGCATGGTCGACTCGCACCCTTTCACCCCTGGTCTTGGTGTCCTGCACATGTGCAGCAGTGGTGGTTGGTGGATAGGTCTGTCATGTAGCCAGGATAGCTACATCTAGCTTGGAGTATGTATCCGATTAAACTCATACCAAAAGGAAGATATGGTGCATAATGCAGTACACATACAACAGATAACACTAGCAGTACTGCTGCACAGGACAGCAGACAACAGGCAGCTGCCAGTCTGTGTAAGAATGGTGGATGGCCAGCTTACCAGCAGAAAGTTGATGGTTGCGATAGCTCTTGATCCATCCTTGTCACCCATTCTTCTGTCGACTGTGTTTTCAGTCTTTCAGCTCAAGCGCGCCACTTTCGATATGCAATTTCGATATCGACCAGCAACTACCTA
The DNA here is from genome assembly GCA_007449985.2 of Desmodesmus armatus. NCBI lineage: Eukaryota > Viridiplantae > Chlorophyta > Chlorophyceae > Sphaeropleales > Scenedesmaceae > Desmodesmus > Desmodesmus armatus. The sequence continues at coordinate 260,525 of VIIQ02000664.1, forward strand.
TATGCGAGGACATGCGATAAGGACTGTCATATCCGGCTGCAATGAGATACACTGATAGCCTCCAGGTCACACCAGCCAAATGACAGGGTGGTGGTTACCAGCGGACAGTCACATTCTATTGGCGCGGTTTTTTGTTCTTTTCAACGAGCCACAGCTGCTACCACGTGACATCAACGACTTATACGCACTTCAAGGTAGGACATGTCTTGCAGGCACACAAGCCAAGTCAGTCAGTCACTGCATGGCGGTCATCAACCAGCGGCCAGCTGGCCTGCAGGCGTGTCTTTGGGCTGGCCAGGTGTTGTTAGCATTGCACTTCACAGACAAGAATAAAAACCAACACACTTGCTCTTTTTGGTCTGACCTTTCGCAGCAGGTGCTGCTTGCTGTCCCTTGGAACTGGGCTCTAGAGGAGCTCTAGGGATATGCTGTTTGCAAGTGGCACCTGAAATCGCCCTGGTGGCGGTGATGTGACAAGCCACCATCTTAGATGTCAGTGAAGATGGCCTCTCTGCCCAGCCCACACTTGCCAACATGTCTATCGGATGGCTGGTGAGATTTGATGTGTTGAGAAGTGTCAGAAACTTAGCCAACAGTATGATCACAAAAGCACACTGTGCTCTTGAAGAGGCACCTCCAGCAGACCCAAGGGGCTGGTGAGGGTGCAGCAAAGAAGGCATGGGCCCCCAGGTGGACAACTCCAGTGTCTTGGAAACTTTTTATGCCACAAGCAGGCTGTCAGCACGCCAAACTGGCTGAATGAGGGGCTGGATACAGCCTGAGGCAGCAGGTGTGGTAGCAGCTTTCCTGATGAGGTGAGTCATCTTGCAGTGACTGACCTGCTGTGATGTTGTGGTGGGTCTTTCTGCCAGACCGGCGGTCACCAGCATGGCCTTCGCAAGCAGCCTGCGGGCAATTGCTGGGATAGGGGTGTTCTGCGGTATCACAATGGTGAGGCTTTGCCTGGTGCTCCTGGCAGTTGGGTTCGCATGATTGTTGTGTGTGTGGCCCGCCGGTGGGAGCTCCCCCTGGTAACCCAAAGAACGTGCTGGGCAGTGTTGCGAATGGCAGGTTTGGGCATTGATGTGGTGCAGCAGGTGTGGCGACAGTGTTTAGCCACTTGCTGTCACCTCATATGGTACCACCATGGTGCCGCAAGCAACAAGAGCAGGAGCATGCTGCTTACTCTGCGCCATGTTCAGTCTTGTACCCAGTCCATGGGAGATAGGTGCGCTGCCCCAACAACAGCGGTTCTGTGTGCCTAGCTCAGTGGTGCAACAGTGCATGGGATATTGGAAAGGTTGCCGGCCCCATGCAGCCCCCTCCCCATCCTAGAGGCAGACATTGCCATCAAGGATGCAGCGCCACCTCACAACTGACTGGCAAGGGACACCATCCTATGATATGCGCCAGTTACTGATGCACTACATCGATAACCCATACGCCCGGTGCTGGCAGAGACGTATTACTTCCTGCTTATTCGGACGGAAAGCCTTCTGCTTGCTGCTGCAACTTCGACGGTTTACTTCGACACCTTGGAGCGCTGCTTGCTGGGCGTGCAGCAGCAAAGACGACTATTAGATAGCAATAAATTCCGTCCGTTGGGGTCTTTTGCGCTTCTGTCTGACGGGACAGTGACTCCGCTTCTTTCGAGGGTGAGTCAACCTTCACGTCGACGCGGACGCAGGTACGTACGCGTGCACGTCCAAGGTATGAGTATCACCTGACCTGACTACATAAAGGTTTCTGTATGCACTGTACTGGTAACTTCAGTCGTGCTATACAGCACCCGCCGCGGTTTCCTCAATTCTGCTTTCAAGTACCAGTCCATGCAACAGCATGCAAGCTCTTCCGCCCGCAACCAGTGCATGGACCTCTCGGACTGCCGCAAAGTGCAGCGCACTGCCTGTGACACAGTGGCCAGCAGAAGAATTAGACATGTTGCCACAAAGGTATGGCCTCGACAGCTGTGGGGACCTGTTCCGGAAGGCAGCCGTGGCTTCCGTGACAGTGCATCGGCGCAGGCCATTGCCTGGTGGAGCAGCCACATAGCCTATGCTTCTTGCATGCGTCGCTTCCATGCGTGAATGCAGCATCGGCGACCCGCATGCAGGCCACGGCAACGTGCGCAACCGGCAGTTGACTCACGTGCATCGCTTCCCTGCTGCTTCCCACCCCTGCAAACAGGAGTAACTCTGCAACGCAGCCCATGGATATGTTCATCGGCAAGTGGAGGCCGCAGTATCTACAAGAGCTGCTCATCCCCTCAGCCTTCAAGCGTCAAGCGAAACTCAGCCCAAAGAGCCCATGCCTGGTGTCGGAGGACGGCTCCTGCCTCACCTATGCGCAAACTGATGCAGCAGCGACAAGCCTTGCGCGCAGATTGGTCGCTCAGGGCGTTGGGCGTCATGTCGCAGTCGGCATTCTGCTGGACCGGGCACCGGGCGTCATCGTGTCAATGCTCGCAGTTCACAAGGTAAGGGAGGACCACGGTTGCAGCAGCTCCACGATTTCACAATCCGCTTTGACAGATCAGCGGGGAGCTTCGTGAACCCAGCGGCTTCGAGTGCTGGCTATTTCAACGGAAGCACTCATGACTGTGTGCACATGCACTGCTGACTCATGCTGTCAGCTGCTTGCTCAATTATCACCTGTGCGCCCTATTGCTCTACCTTGACAACCCCACCGTCCTTCTTGCATGTCAGTGGCTGCTACCCCTTGCTAGCACCACGCGCCGCCACTGCCGCCAACACCACCACTGCTGCTGCTGCTGCTGCTGCTGCCGCACCTCCTGCTGTCCCTTTCACACCCTACAGGCCGGCGGCTGCTATGTGCCCCTGGACCCAGACTTCCCTGCCGACCGCCTGTCCATCTACCTGGGGGACTCACAGGCACTGGCTGTCATCACTGAGCACAAGCACCTAGAGCTGGCGGCATCCTTCACAGCAGACCTGCCCTGCCAACCCAAGGTAAGCGCCTGCAGCAATATTTTGGGGGAGTATGTTACATGGACATTTTCGCCAAACAACAATGGCATTGCCCACCAGGATCGAGCCAGGTGAACCTCATAAGTTGTCTCCCCTGCGGTGGTTTGCACCACCTACACCGGGTTGACCAAAAAAGGCAGAACCACCAGAATTGCAGCAAGTGCCAGCCATGCTAGGAACCTATTGTGTGCAGAGATGAGGGCAGGCGACTATACCAGTGTGGACACAAGAAACAGAACAAAGTCAGTCAAATACCCATGGTAAGGCCAAGCAGGCGTGCTCTGCGCACTTTCATTTTGTACAAAGTGTGTGCCAGAGCCGACTGTTCGGCATGTTGAAACACAGTAGCAACACAATCAATATGCTGTACAGGCAACTAGTAGGAGAGGCACAGCTTGTGATTGTATTTGCTATGCATGGTAGCACAGCATGCAGCTCACCGGCGGTCGTGTGAAGCTGGCCGCATCCCGCACAGCAGACCTGCCCTGCCAAGCCCAGGAGTATAACCCAGTGACAGTGCTGTCAGTACTACTGGTGGGCAATGGTTAGTAGTTCCAATTTGCGCATTGCTTTGCGCATCGGTTGCAGGAGGTTGTGCAGCGCGCAGGGAAAGCACGCCTTCTGAGACTGGCTGCAGCGTTTAGCAGGAGAGACACAACGTGTGAATTATATATTGTACGCACTATGCATGGTAGCACAGCACGCAGTGCAGCCTGGCATGTAAAGCTGGCAGCACCACCCACACTGTGGTCTGGCAGACCTGCTTGCATTATGTTGCTCAGCATCCTGCATGTGCTTCAGCACTGTGCTTTGCTGTGCTGACCTCCCACCTCACCCCTGTTCCACATCCAAAAGCCTTGCTGACTTATCTGCTTCCTGACATCTAATGTTCTGCTCACCCTGCAGGCCATCCTGTATGATGACTCATTCGAGGACAGCACCGGTGTGGAGGACATCCCCCTACCCGACCTGTCCCTGCAGTGTGCTTCTGACCTGGCGTACATCATGTTCACCTCTGGCAGCACGGGCCGGCCGAAGGGTGTCATGGTCACACACGGGGGTGTGAGGGACCTGGTGGCATTCAACGTGGAGAGGTTCGCACTGGGTGAGTCAACAGAGTAGGTGATCATCATGAAGTTCAGCAGCGCCAGCTACATGATACATGCTGCCAGTCTCAGTTACAGTAGGTTCTTGCTGAGTTTGTGAGGGCTGCACAGCTTTGCGTCGTTGTTACTGTTAGGGCTGCACAGCTGTGCGTCTCTGTCACTGATCGCGATCAGTAGGGGTGCTGCAGACCCGTACAGTTGAATCCGATCCAAGTTGCAAATGCGCCTCAATCTGCCGTCATTACAGCACCATCCTGCGCAGCAACAAGCCCCCAGTGTCAGCTGCAAGGGATGGTGGCTGCTGATGCTGCTGAGGTGCATGCTGTGCATGCTGGAGACTGCCACAATGCTAATTGCGCCCATGTCGCTGCTGCTGCCTTCACCCTCCCAGGGCCCCAGGACGTGTTCTGCCTCAACTCCACTGTCAACTTTGACTCCTACGTGACCTACGTGTTTGCCAGCCTGGTGCTGGGGGCGCGCCTCGTGGTGCCCGGCCCCACAGCACACCTGGACCCCACAGGGATGGCTGCACTCATTGCAACACACGGCATCACAACAATGGAGGTGGGTGGGGCACTCATTCAGTGAAAGCATTTGGATTCTTGGATTGCATCATATGCACGAGGTGCTAACAGTGGTGTTCAGGAGTCATGCTTGCATTGCATCCTGCCAACTCATGGCTTGTGCAGCTTCAGCAAGTGGAAAGACGGGCTGGTGGCATGCAGCAGCTGCTGCCCTCTTTCAGCGTGATTGGATGATCATCATCACATTGATTGTCTGGCTTGAACTCATGCACTTTTACGACCAGCAGTAACGCACTTGTACGGACAAAAGTAACAGAGACACAAACAGCAACGGCAACTTGCGGTTGGACAACCGCAACAGCACCATGACCTGCATAGCATCGGTTACCAGCTGCTGGGCTAGCTTGGTCCATGTGACCGTGTTTCCTGGCGGCAAATTTTCCTGGCGGCAAATTGTTGTGTACAGCCCACTTCCAATTTGTCCTGCTCAACTGCCTGCTAGCATGCTGAGAGCAGACCTGTGCTGCTGCTGCTGCTGCTGTTGTTGTTGCCACCACAGTGTGTTCCCGCTCTGGCCACCGAGTACCTGTACTCCTTCCGGGAGGCTGGCTCCCGTCTGTCCTGCCTGACCCGCTTCCTGACTGGAGGTGAGGCCCTCACACCCAAGCTGGCCCAGGAGATTGTGGCCACACTGCCGGGCCTCAGCAAGCCAGGGGGAGGGCTGTTCAACAGCTACGGACCCACAGAGGTCACTGTCACGGTGAGGGAGGTGGGCGGAGGCAGGAGTCCAAGCTGACTGTTTTGATGTACTTTGTGAATGCAGGGCAGCACAGCATGTGCACTATGTCAACCAGCAGTGCAGGATGCAGCTGCTTGGCAGCATTCAGGCAACCTCCTATGAGCAGACATGCAGCGTACACTGCCAACTTTGGATTGCATGTTGCTCTCTGTGCTGTGCTTGGGGCTTGCGCCCATAGCCTTGCGCATGTTGGTGTCAGCACAGCATACAGCCTACACACTAGTACTGACAGAACACCCAGCTGCTGCTCCAGCATCAGCAAGTTCTGCCAACATACCCTCACTGAGAAACTGTGCTTCTGCCGCCGCACTGCACTGTCACTCCACCGCTCCTGCTGCTGCTGTTACCTCCAGACCATCACTGGCCACGTGCAAGCCCCCATCGACCACATCTCCATGGGTCATCCCGACTACAACGTACACACCTATGTAGTGATCGTCGACGAGGAGGCTTCACCCACTGACGAAACCCACAGAGCGCCCCAGAGGCCCGTCTGGCTGCTGTCGGGGAGCCTGGGGAGCTGTGGTTATCTGGCCCACGCCTGGCCCGAGGCTACCGCAACCGGCCCGACCTTACGGCCAAGGCTTTCGTGCCGAACCCCTTCTTCGCTGCAGCGACTGCCAGCCTGCCGGCTGATGGTGGTGAGCTGCTGCGGCCTCACTACCGGCTGGCCTACCGCACCGGCGACCTTGTGTGCATGAACAAGGAGGGCGCCATTGACTTCCTGGGCCGTGTGGACAGGCAGGTGAAGGTCAATGGGGTGCGCATGGAGGTCGGGGAGATTGAGAACGTCCTGGCAGCAGCACCAGGTGAGAGAGGAGACACCTGCAGGGGGTTGGGGTTAGGGGGCTGGGGTTGTAGGTTTTGCAGGGTTGGGGGTAGTAGGGGGGCCCCACTTCCACGGACAGATTTTTGGTGGCTGCAGGGGCTGGAGGGTAAGGGTGTCTACTACTGGCCACGATTGCTTGCTGGGTTTTCCAACGTGAACCTCAGTGGGGCCCCTTGCACCGGGTCTGGCACTCGGGCTGCAGATTTGCTGTGCAGCCACCACCATCAGATAGTGGCAGCAGTGACTGCCATTAGTGGTCAGCAGGTAAAATGGAGCTGCATTCCATCAGGCTGTCAGGTTATGTGGCATGCACACACAGCTGCTGCTGATTGCACTGATAACTGCTTATCGCACTCAGTGCTAGGGCCCGGCTAGAAATGTATGCATCACAGCATGTTCAGCAGCCCTGCTGCCCCGACTCAAGCTATGCCCTCTAACTGACTGTGTTGCTGCCGCCCTTGCTGCTCCTCTCGCTCTTCCTCCCGTTTCCCCCTGTCAGGTGTGACCCATGCCGCAGTAAAGCCCTGGAAGGACTCCAACGGCGCCTACCGCCTGGCCGGCTACGTTGCCCCCGACACCGTCGACCTGTCCGCCACAGACACCTTCCTGCGCTCCAAGCTGCTCCCCGCCATGGTGCCCTCACAGCTGGTGGCCCTGCAGCAGATGCCCCGCCTGCCCAACGGCAAAATCGATGTCAAGTCTCTGGAGGAGCCGGCATGGGGCCTAGCAGCAGCGGCCGAGGGCGCAGACGGGGAGGCAGCAGCAGCGGCTGCGGCCAGCACCCCCCTGGAGCTGCTCATGGCCGAGGCCTGGGCTGAGGTGCTGCACCTGCCGCTTGACAAGGTGGACGTGAACGCAAACTTCTTCCAGCTCGGCGGCAGCTCCCTGCGCGCAGGACTGATCAACAGCAAGATCCGCCGGACTACGGAGATGGATATCAGCGGGATGCTGATCTACCAGCACCCTACCATCAGCAGCATGGCAGCAGCAATCGAGAACACCTTTGGATGCTGGCCGCCAGAGAGTGATGAAGACAGTTGCAGTGATAACATCGGGGTGGGCCAGTGCAGCAGCAGCGAGAGCGGCGGCGACAGTCACTCTGGTGACGGCAACAGCAGCAAGCCCGGCTCCTTCATTGGAAGGTTGGTGGTTTCGGGATTTGTAGCTTGTAGGGGATTGTTTGAAAGGGGGTTTTGAGGAGTGCAAGACTGGCTGTGTTAGCATCATGGTACCATGATGCTGGTGGGAAGACATGACATGCACCTGGCAGCACACTCAGTTAGTAACGTCACTGTGGACATCCTGTTTGGCCCCGGCAGTACGATACATCCTTGACTGTCCTGCTGCCAGCCGTCGGGCCAAGCCTGCATGCAACTGATCTGTTGACGCACAGGACTGCGCGCTACAGTGGTTGCTTCACCCCCACATACACCTTGTGGTCACCCCATCATACTCAACGTGAAAGTGTGTCATGCTACTCATCCCGCTGTCTCGCAGGATCCCCAGCATTGCCACCACCCGGGCCTCCTCAGCAGACATCGGCATCAGGCTGCCAAGTATCATCGGCCGAGCCGGTTCCAGCCGGCTACCATCCTTCTCCAAGGCCTCCTTCAGCAAGGCATCTTTCAGCAGAGACCCTCCCGGGCCTATCTACAGAGGGCTGCCAAGCTGGCTGTCCAACTTCCTGCAGGTTGTGCCGCTCGCTGTGCTGGGCGTGCTGGCGTTCGCCATGGGCATGCCTGCGCTGTTCCTAGGGCACTTCCTGTGGGGCGTGGTGCAGATTCCAATATGGGTGCTGCCGCTGTATGCTATTGTGGTTGCATTCACTGGCTTTGTGAGTTTCCTGCTGATGACTGTCCTGTGGAAGTGGATCTGGCTGGGCAGGCAGAAGCCCGGCACCCATGCAATCTGGAGCTGGTACTACCTGCGCTGGTGGTGAGTGTCTGTGGGTTGCACTTGTATGCACTATACTGCAGCACTCCAAGCCTAGCTCAGGCTTCTGTATAGCCGTGTTGGCCTGGTAGCTAAGCATTGACAGTTGTGTGTACCCCGCTCTTGCCTTTCCACACGGTCGTCTGCATATTTTCAAACCGTTTCTTGCTTTCTTGATCCTGTTGTTTGTCCCTAAGATGGTGGTGCCCACATGCACTTGCCCTGTCACCTCAAAAGCTGATGAGTTGTGTATATGTATGTGTGTGCGTACTGCAGGATGGTCCGCAGCATGATCAAGACAGTCATCGGCCCCATCTTCCCCTTCATCCGCGCAACCCCCATGATCGTGTGGTTCTTCCGCGCGATGGGCGCCAAGATCGGCAAGAACGTCATCATCGACAGCGCCAACATCTTCGACTGGGACCTCCTGGAGATCGGAGACGACGTCCGTGAGTGGCCCCCAACGCTTATAATTTCCAATTCCGACAGCCTGTGTCTGTGGAGTGGGCTGCAGGACAGTCGCAGATGGGTTACTCTGATAAGCGCCTCCTGAAATTGGGTGTTGGGTAGGGATAGATGGATAGGGCGCTGAGACTGCTCAACTTGACTGGCTGAAATTCCCCAGCAGCCAGTAAGGCCCCATCAGCTATCTGCAGCTGAATATTCATCCTGCTCTGTGATTACGGCATGTTGACGTCCAAATTCAGGCTTGTGTGGCCATGGAAAGGCCGCCCACAGCAGCGGCTTGCCCTGCAACCCTGCAATCCTCACTAAACATGTGCCTTTTTCCCGCCTTTTTGCCTGCAGACATTGAGTCCAACGCCTTCATCATCGGCACCAACCTTCAAGCAGGCTGGTGCCCGGAAGACTCCGGCCACATGACTCTCTCCAAAACCACGGTCGGCAAGGGCTGCACCCTCCTCGCGCAGTCCATCGTGAGCCCTGGTACCTCCCTCCCCGCCGGCTACATCCTCACCCCCGGTACTACCTCAGCACGCCCACCCATGGGGCCTCCAGCCAATCCGAGCATGAGGCTGTGCGCACAGAGCCCGGCCCCCTGCCGGCCGTCCTTTGGGTGACGGCCACGGTCACGCTGCTGATCGTGTTCTCCTTTGCGTGGTTGGCCATCGTGCCGGCCATTGCCGTGTGGTGGTCGATGAATCAGGACCAGGCAGCTGGATGGAGGGAGCTGTTGGCTGCTGCCCTGAACTGCTGGCTGCAGATGCCGTTGGAGCAGGAGCCAATTTGCAGGTATGCTTCTACCGATCTTCTAGAGATCTTCTGAGGGGAGTAAGGTGTAGCGCACCAGTGGCCCTGGTGGAATTGGCTGAGCCTTTGAGCATGTGGCAAATCAACAAGCAGTCCTCAACATACATACACAGACAACAGTGTTTTCTTGTTCAGTTCCTAACTCTTGCTGCGGTTTTATGTTCCTTCATCCTATGGGTCCTTAGCTACGTCCCAGGGACTTCCTCTTACCTTTGTTAACCCTGCATGACTCATCCTCTTGTTGCAGGCGGCTCCTGTGGACAGAAGCCCTTGGATTCTGCATCATGCCTGTGGCGGGCTCACTGGCCGGCACCCTGTACATGTGGCTCATGGTGCCACTCAAGTGGGCCCTTGTCGGACGCATCACACCCAAGATGATGGAGAATCGTGAGTGATGACGATTTGCTATTGCTCATTGATCACAGCTGAGCGGCTCAGCACAGCGCAGTCATGTGCATGGAAGCATCTTAAGCCGTAGGCCTCAGGAATGAGGCCCTATGTTGTCATTTCAGAACATGTCTGCAGTTCTGCTGATCCTACAGCTCGTATGGTCTGCAAGGTCGTCTGTGCACCCAGAAGCATGGCACATATATGTTGCCTCAAGCAGATCTGATACAGCCATCATTTGAAAGTCACGCGTACGCATGGGTACATGACCGCCCATGTGCAGTGCACATGCCTGGCACTTACATGCATGTTCTGACTCCCCTTTCACTGCATCGCTGCTTCCGCCCCTGCCACCCTGTATACATGTATTTCTCCCTCCTCTCTCCCGCTGACCCCCCCGCAGCGAGCCAATGGACACACCTGCGCCTGCACCTGTGGCGCTGCCTGATCAAGGGGCCCTACTCGAGCATCGCCTACCTCTACACATCCACCGAGGTCTTCAACGCGTGGCTGCGTGCCCTGGGCTCCAAGATCGGCCGCCAGTGCTGGCTGAGTGAGATGTTCCACTGCGCAGAGTTTGAGATGTACGAAGTGGAAGACACAGCCTCTGTTTGCAGGCAAGTGCTGACTCATGGTCACACTGAGTGACATCAAATCGCACCTTGTCACAGTGGGCAACTGTTGTCACTGGGAGCTACCCGTGTCGTGCAGGCAGGCAGTATTGCCGCTGCGCGCATTTGTCGAAAGGTGTCTCTCTTGCGCCTTTGCTGAGTGAGCCTGCCCAGTAGCCCGCACAGTCTATTACAACGGTCTATGCGCTGCTGATGTTGTAGTGCCTGTTTGTTCCTGCTCTCCCCTTGCAGTGTGGTCACCGTGGTCGGCACCACCAACGCCCAAACCAAGCGCGTCAAACTGGGCGAGGCCTGTGACGTCACCAACGACTGCACGCTGCTGCCGGGTTGCGAGGTTGGCAAGGGTGCCGTGCTGGGCGTCTTCACCTACGGCAGGCCCGACCAGAAATTCGACGACTACAGCATCACTCTCGGAGACTTCAACCTGCGCAGCGGCCTGGCAGCGAACGACATCGAGACGGGACAGAAGGCGGGAAAGCTCGAGTCAGCAGCGACGCGGATGATTCCCACGTGGCAGTACGTGACGTACAACGTGTTCTACCTCATGTTCGCCATGAGCATCTTCACTCTCACGGGTGCAGCTACCGCATTGCCAGGCCCGCTGGTGAGTTTTGACCATAGCCTTTCGCAAAGCTGCGCCCTGCATGCAGCTAGCTGTTTGTGCAGTGGTCTGTGCAAAGGGAGTCCTAAGCCCCTCGGGCTGTGTTGCCGCTGGCTTGTCGGCAGGACTGCTGTGAGTAGCTTCCTTTGCAAGCCTGCCGCCACTGCAGACATGGACATGCGCTTGGTGCATTGAAGTGCACATTCGGTCTTGCTGCCAGGCTGCCGGCAAAAGCTTTTGACACTGTATGTCTCTCAGATGCAGCAAGTCCCTGCTACACCACTCTACTTTGCTGGCAAGTAGGCGACCTTGCTAGCTGAGCATGCATGTCACATGCAGCATGTGTAGCGAGCCCCACGTGACGCTGCCAGTGCTGCTCCCCGCTGTCTGTCTTGCCTCACCCCCGCACCCGCAGCTTTCCCTCACGGTCATGTACACCCTAGGCTGGGGTCCTTCCATCCTGCTGTCGATCCTCTACGGACCCTTCGCCTTTTTTGCCCTGCTCGGCTACCTGGCTGTCATGAAGCGCATTGTCATGCCCATAATGGAGGGAGAGTACCCCATCTTCAGGAGTGTCAAGTGCGCGAAGTGGCAGATGCTGGCCCTCAATGCCCACATCTATCAGGACTTCAACCCTATGAAGGGATCTCTGGTGCGTGGCAGGGCAGCACAGTGGGGCAACCGGCAGTATGCAACTGTACCGCATCTTTGCCGCACAGCGCTTGAGTATGTACAGGTGAAGTGTGGGTTCGTGAGGGTACAGCTGCTGCACAAAGTTTGTGTGCCTTTGGGCGAGACCCAGGGGTACCCACAATGCCATTCAGTGAGTCAGCAGTAGCTCACGGTGGCCAAGGGGAACCAGCAGCCATGCAACAGATGTGCCCGGTTGGCAGATGCCGCATACCCATAACCCCATGCTGAAACTGTTGGCACCTGCGCTGTACTGATGTTTTTCCCGCCTTTTTCTGCCTGCTGTCCTGCAGTGGTACAACATGTACCTCCGTGCCATGGGTACCAAGGTCGGCAAGGGAGTTGCGTGCATGGGCGGTGTGGTGGCCGAGTACGAACAGGTCGACATCGGAGAAGGCACTGTTGTCAATGAGGGTAGCTTCCTCCTGACACACACTGTGGAGAATCGCTGTGCCAAGATCCGGCCCATCAGCATCGGCAAGCGTGTCACTGTGGGCTGCCTGTGTGCCGTGCTGCCGGATGCTTCCATGAGTGACGGCTCCTCACTGGCTGACATGTCCCTGGTGAGTCATCGGCCTTAGTCATTGGTCTGAGTCAAACAATTTCGATAAGGTGACCCCCGTGGTTACTGGCTGTTGTTGCCAGCATTTGCATTGTGACGTGCTGAGCATGCAGTTGACACCAAGCCCACTGGGGGTTCCCCACCAAGGGGACCCAGCATGCGGCATCTGAGGACATCTCACATTGGGCCCGGTGGCGCTGAAATTGAACAGCCTTCCATGCTCAGGCCTCACTACTTGCCTTGGTAAGGCTGGTAGTCAACAGACTTATACACTGCACTGACAACTGCGGCAGACATACCAGCTGCCAGGCCCTATGGCTGCTAGACTATAGCTGAGGCACTGCTGTGCCTGAGGTCACACGTGACAAGTATCACAGCGACACAGGCACAGACTGACTGCCATGTTCCCAAATTTGAATCTTCACACTTGTTTTTACCCTGTGCTGAGCAGTACGATGTTCTGCCATGCTGTCTGTCATCCCCGCAGGTCATGAAGGGTGAGAGTGTGCCAGCGTACTGCCACTGGGCGGGGCTGCCAGCCTGTGCGGTACCCAAGGCCGGCAAGTCCTACCGCCGCAAGTGAAGCTAATCGGGTTCATGTGCCAAGGAAAGCTGTGTTTCAAAGTGAAGGTGCACAACTCACAGTGAAGCTGTGCAACTCACAGTGAAGCTGCGCAAGTGAAGCTGCGCCAGCACAACCACAGCAACATGATGATGGGTAACCCCCAGGTCACTCAACATTGTGTCCATGCACTGTGTCATTGTCTTCTTTGTGCCCCGGAGGCAGCGGTGCTCAGCAGCGCCCAGCACTTGAACACTTGTCAAGCTTCGTGGCTGCATACGCAGGACACTGCTGCACACATACTTGACCAGCTATACTTGTGTAGGTTCTGCTGAGCATGCCGTGCTGAGGTTGTGCTTGAAGCCTGGGGCTTTGTAGGTGTGGGGCAAGCATTTGGTAATATCATGACATCATTATGTGCTGTATCGGGGATTATCATGATCTTCAAATGATTCCTCCAAGCCATCGGTGGTGCCACTGGTGTCTCAAGCTTGTACTGTGGCATATCACGGGGCCAGCAAGTGCTCTCCTGAGCCTTGCAACCCACACTTCCTTGGTTTTAGGCCGTTGATGCACCCGTTGTTTCTCATTTTTTGACATAATGAGGCTCCTGCTCCACTTAGGGGTGTTCCAGGCGCAAAAATCAGGGGTGTGGGCTGAGCAGGACGGGGTTTGCAGGTGTGTTTCAGGTCGACGGTTGCTTCAGTGGGCTTGCCCAGCATTAGGCCCTGCCAGGTTGAAGTTGTGTGTGTGGCGGCTGTTCATCAATGCCAATCATTCACTGCCGATTCCGGTTTAGCCTTGTCCGACCTTGTGCCCGGCACACACTTCTGCTAGCAGCCAGAGCTGCATGCCTCCTGCTGCTTGCAGGAGTGCGTCCTGCGCTTGCATACAGAATGACTGTTTGTGCAGTGGGTTGTCCTGATCCTGTGTTGTAAGTCTCACCACACCAGACGCTGGTGCGGCATACTGTTTCTGTAGTGACGTCTTGCTGCATGGCATATGCATTCTATGCGGCACAGAGCTGCTGATCGTTGCGGCTGGCAAGTCAGATATATGCACTGCCGTGAAAAGTTGCACACAAGTTGCGCTGCGTGGGAAGCACTGCCAGTTCTAGGCTGTCAGCATGGCTGGGATACAATCAATTTGATTGGGGCTACAAGTTGGCGGGAGCAAGGGGCGGCCCTGTTGCTGTACAACTCTGGTTTGCCCCGACAGCATGACAGTGTGTGTGGTGTACGATCAGGGTGTGCGCCACACAACCAGCTCCAGCTTGGGGGGTTTGTGTGGTGACACGGGAAGGTTGGTCAAGGTGTTTCGGGTTGCAGTGGCAGCCTGTATGACCTGTGTCAGCCGTTCGCAACCAGCATGGTGTGCCACAAGCAACTTGCAGGAATGCTGCATGCGGCCAGTGCTGCGCACCATTCCTGACACCACTTGCATTGTGTAAGTATGCTGCATCGTAAGTAAGGGGTTGTGGCATCGTGTTTGCATCAAGTTCTGTCGTGTTGGTGTGTTGATTGCTTGTTTGATTCCCGGATGGTGTGTGTTTGATATGTGTTGGCTCCAAGAGCCTTTCAGGCGTTGTTTTGACGTCACTTGGCACAGTGCCACGGATGCGGTTTTAGATGGGTAAAACTGAGCATCACACATCTCAGCACATCCCTGGTGTCAGCCATCTTGACAGCCAGCTGAGAGGCACAGAATATTCGCAGAGTGACGACGCTGTGGACACAGTTACCATCTGTCAGTAAGCTAAACGCAAGTGATTGATGACTGAAGATATATGTACCTCCTGCACTACCACCACACCTTGCCAACATTGACGGTAACAGAAAAGCAAGGAAGTACGCCGGCTGCAACTCACAACTTGCCAGGCACTCACTTGCCCCACAAAATCCATCTCGAGTCGAAAAAAACTGTGATAAACATCACAGACAGCAGTCGCCACATCCGCGCAGGCAGCACACAAGGCATGCTCTGCATCCCATGCTGCCCAGACTGATGGATGCAGCCAATGGTTTGCAGCCCCAGACCCTACGCCCCAAGGGGTGATGCTGCCCTGCCATTTCTCCTGACACCGGCTGATGTAACCCTTAACAGAAACATGGATTGTGTTTGCTGTTCAGAACCTGGCACACAAAACCACAACCACCGTATGCCATCACAACATGACAGATATACACACAACCCTGCAGAGGTGGTTGATAACGGGGCCGGTGTACTGGAAAACCAAACAACGCGGCACAACTTGCAAAGCTTGTGACGCCATTTACAGCAATACCCCATTGTTTGTGAAGCGCCCACCCTACGCGGGCTGCAAAGTGCTGCCTGCAAAAAGCACGCATGCACCACACGAGCAAACAGTGTGTGCCTTGGGCCAGCAAGCTGCTGCTGCAGCAGCCACAAGGCATGCTCTGACAGCCCTGAAAAGAAAACCCCACGTGGCGATCGCATGATTTGAAGCACTTGTATGCGCCACACCCCACCCAACGAGCAGCCTATGCACATGTGCCCTCAGAGCAGCCGTACACGAGCGTGTCTGGAACACATCCCACCACCCCATTGACTGCTGTACCAACCGTCTCCTGCCGACACCGACGAACAGGTCATAAGATAGCCAACAGACGACAACGCCACGACGCACAACCCAACAGGCCCCACTCCCTAGTGTGTGGAACCTACTGCTCGTGCGTGGCCTGCACAGAGGCCTCAGTGTGGGCTGCTGGTTATGTGCATCAGTGCAGCAAAACACAACAACGGCATCACCGCGCCTGCAACAGCAGCACCCAGATCACTCGCGCTACTGTCACACTGGTCCAAAGGTAGCAAACCTGCACCTATCTGCAGCCTGGGAACACATCCTGAACCAAAGCATGTGCTTGCAGAGGCGAACGGCTGCTGCTGTATCATTTCATCCATTGCACACCCACACACAAGCCGCTGCAGCATCACAGCGGACATGCCCACACAAAGAACACAAACCAGCGCTCAGTCTGCTTATCGTCACAAAGCATACTTCACAGTGTTGCCACGAGTGTACTGTTGTACATGCCTGTACCTTGACTCATCCTGCTGCTGTTGCGCTGGCATCGGATACAGACCGCGCCAGGCAGGATGGCAGGCACACCTGTTGCGCATGTCCTGCAATGTTTGTGGGCGACTACCTACCACACTCCCTACACCAAAAGCCCTCGAAATACCCACCAGCACACCCCAGCAGTCTGGTACTGCGCTTGCACCGCTGCCGGAACTACCCAAGCTCCCAAACGGGCGTTCACAACCCCGCGATGCACACGCGCAGCGACAGCACCAACAACCGCAGAGCACAGCACGCCACAGCATGACACGCTCAATGCCTCCTGTCCGTGCTGGCCGTTGCTGCTGCTACGACTTGCGGGTGACTGGGCGGCGGCCCGGACACCCACTGCCAGGTGTCCCACTGCACTGGCCGCTTGCCGTCTGCTGCTGCTGCGCTGGCCGCCGCCGCTGCGGCTGCCCCGGTGTGCCCGCTGAGGTCCGCGTCATCAAAGGCATCAAAGTTTGAGGTGTCCAGCAGGCTGGACAGGCGCGGCAGGATGGGCGCGGGCAGCTGCTTTGAGGCCAGGGCCTCCCAGTTGATGCGCGAGAACCAGAAGTGGTTCTTGATCTCTTGGATGCCCCCAGGTCCGCACCCCAGCCGCTTCTCAGGGTTCACCTGCGCAGCAACACACACATTACGACTGGTCGTCATGATGTGTACTTGGTGGATGCGACTCACATGTTTGACCCAAGGGCACCACTTGCATCGTATGCGTTGGGTGCCCTGTTGGGTGTCCTATCAATACAGCGCATGCACATGCATGTATAGCCGCATGCAAGGGAAACCATGCACCTTCCCAGCACTGCAGGTGTTGGGTTCTCTGTCCATACGCAGCTGACTGAGACGGCCTGTTGCATCAAGCACACCAGCCAAAGTCGCAAGGCTGGACATGCAGCTGTGATATATTCCAGCAGCTCCCCGCAGGTGTATTGCTTGCAGCAGCTTTTCGCTGGTGTTGCCATCTGGGGATCCGCTCCGCCTGTAAGCTACACCCAATTGCCGCAACGTACCTGTAGGAGCTTGAAGATGAGGTCTGCTGCAGCATCGGAGATGAAGTGGGGCACGTAGAAGCGCCCAGACAGTGTGCGCCTGAAAGTGTCCCAAGGGTCACCTGCAGGCAGCAGCAGACCCCGCACACCAGCCAAGATTGTAGAATTACTCCCAGGCATGCAGTCCACTGCACCATGCACCTCGCTCCACCCACACCCATGCCTGCTTCCCAAGGGAACGCCCCATACCTTCTCTTTTTGCAACTTGCTAATCATTTATGCATCACTTATCATTGCGAATAGCCACACAAAAAGCTTCAGGAAGATCCTCAAAACACCAAGAGCTGTCAGGCAACGGAAGCAGAGAGATACACGAGCCAGCCAGGCAGCAAGCAAACCAACCTGTCAAGCTCTTGAAGGGCGGGTCCCCAACCAGCATCTCGAAAATCAGCACACCCAGCGCCCAGTAGTCTGCTGCGCGTGTCGTGCCGCGGCGCATGATGACTTCTGGTGCCTGATGGACAGCAAAGCACCCAGCACAGCACAGCGCAGGAAGAAGCAGGGCAGAAGCAACATCACACCACATGCTGGCGGATCCTACTCAGCCGTGCTGCACGACGTAGCAAGAGGACAGCCATGAGACAGGGCAAACCCCAAACAGGGGCTGCAGCCGAGCCCCGGACGCATGGACACACGCGTGCATGCAAAAGCAGCTTCGCAAGCACAAACACAACCGCCTGCAGCGCATACACGCGTGCAGCATCTGCTCTTGTTGCTAGTACATGAAGAATGGAATGCTCTAGTACATAATACATCGCCACATGCACTCTCCCTGCCTGGCTGACACATGTAGCCATGTGACAGGGCTACCCCCCTACCTGATAGTCTGGCGTGCCGCATATCGTGAATGTGCGGTCGTTGCCAATCTTCTTGGCGAACCCAAAGTCTGCCATCTTGATGTAGCCCTGCAGCAGCAGCATCCACCAGGACAGGGTGGCGTGAGCAGCATGTCACATGCACATGTGCATCATACAGCCGTACTGTGTGGCGGTCCGACTCCAAAAAAAGCTGTACTGTGTGGCAATCCTTCGCGATTGGATCCAACCTGTGCCCAACAGCACAACGACTGCGCGACTGGCAAACACAGAGCAACACCGTATCCCCCAAAGGCAGAGTGTTCACTCCGCCTCTGTTTTTTCCTAAGTCAACCCCACCTTGGTGTCCAACAGCAGATTCTCCGGCTTGAGGTCCCTGTACACGATGCCGCGCGCATGCAGGCACTCCAAGGCCAGCAGCACGTTGGCAGCGTAGAAGCAGGCTGCTGCGTCGCTGAAGGAGCCCTCTATGTCCAAGTGGTGGAACAGCTCACCGCCAGGGACCCACTCCTGCAGGAAAGGCGGGAACGGTCGATCAGGTGCGCAGTGCAGTCAGCGACATGCTGAGTTGTGCTGACATATTGCAGTTTGCCTGCTTGTGTGTCCGACTGGCTGCTTGACAACGACAGGACTTGGCGCCGAAAGCACAGGCATATGGACAGCCAGACACGTCTGCTCACACGAATCACACCCTGTGCCGCCCTTGCAGGCTAAGAATACAGCAGGCACCAGCTGTGTGTTTGCTGCTGGAGCCGCTTACGACCAGGCAATGCATTAGCCGGCAGCTGTATAAGCGCAAGGCAAGCATGCTGCGCCTGCTTTCCCATCTGCTTTCACTGGGCCCAACACTGAATTGCACCACCACCGCCAGCAGCACTGCAACACTGAGAAAGCCCTGTCCGCACCTGCAGCAGGTACAGGCTGGCTGTGTCCTGGTAAGCACCCACGAGCCCCACCAGGAAGGGGTGAGACACCTCCCCCAAGATGGCACGCTCATTTGCCACATGCTCTATCTGCTTCGCCTCCACCAGAGGCGCCTTGTGCATCACCTGAGGGGCAAAACAGATTACAGAAATAATTTCAAAGATTTGCGACGTGTTGTCAAGATTTGCAAACATAGTTTCAACAACCTGTGTAGCATGCATGGAGTCCAACAGGCCACCAACAGTGCATGCAGCCCCTGAAAGCCATGGCACCTACCAGCACACCTAACAGTGCACCGGTATGCATGGACTGGCACAACCCAGCAAGCCATGGATAGTCACGCTCCCTCCCCGTGTCCCTAGCCGCTGGGTTACCGATCAGTTCTGTAGGGGTTGTGTGCACACCAAATGATGCTTACGCTTACGCAGACCCCACACTTGCGCAGACACCTGCTGCTTGCTTACCTTCAAAGCATACACCGCATTCGTTGGCACGTGCCGCACCACGCGCACCAGCCCAAACTGCCCCGTGCCAATCACCCGCCGGAGCTCCAGATCCTCAAACTTGATTTCCACCCCACCAGCTGCCAAGGCCGCTGACGTAATGGGTGTGGGCACTTGGTTCTCAAGTGACGTCCGGCGCGAAGATTGCTGCTGCTGCCGTTGGTCCGCCAGCAGCTGCTGGGCCGCCAGCTGCTGCTGCAGCTGCTGCGCTGCCATGTGCTGCTGCTGCAGCGCCAGGAGCTGCTGCTGTTGCAACTGCTGCTGGTCTGCCCCGCCGCGGTGCAGCAAGCCACCTGCACACCACCCCAGCGCAACACACGCAAAAGATCACTTCAACGCGTCGACTTACTGACTGCTGCTCACGCCAGGCCTGGTGTACGGTTGGGCATACAAGCAAGACCACACGACAAGCCATCCAACCACGTGCAGATCCATGCATAGGGTCCTGTGCATAGCCCGTCCACACAGCCGTTTTCCAAGGAAAAGAATCCAGGCAAGACTTTGGACCAGCCATGATCCCACCTGGTGCTCCCAGGGCATGTTTGATGCTGGCCAGCTCAAAGGAGACGACTGTGGTGCCAGGTACGCGCGCCACCAGGTGCGCAGGCAGCGGTGCCGCAGGGGAGTAGAGCACGGACTCGTTGTACAGCGCCCCTGGCCCTAGGCGACCCACCGCCAGCTGCTCAGCCTGCACACGGTATCAAGCCACACCAGCATGCAGAAATTTAGCAGCATGAAGTGGAGGTGCCCAGGCATCAAGTCACACCCACCCAAATATGATACCAGACGCCTGTACTGTACTGATAACAACCATCAACATCAGGTGGCACCAGTGAGGTTTAGGCCTTCTGTTGAAGGACGTCATGCATGTGACGGGGTACTACATTGGCCAGATTGATTGGCGTGTAGAACAGGGCACGATAGGGCCTGCCTGGTGTACTGCTGCATGCTCCTGGTGGCATCACAACACACGGCCATGCATTTTGCCTGCAAACCAACCGATGAATGGCTCAACAAGCAGTGGCCCCCGACACCCTAGCAATCACACTGTGACTGTGCATACAACTGGGTGGGTGAGCAGCAGCCCAGGCAGCACGCGCAAATGCAGTATGCATGTGTGTGTTCAGCATGCGCGAACCTACACACACGACTGATACTGCCTTTCTCAAAGCAAAATGGTGGCGGGCCTGGCTGGTCAGCATACTGCTGAGTATGTTGTGCCATAACCCCCCAGGGCCTTGCGTTGGAATCAGGCAGTGGCCGGCCTCACGATTGATATTGCCTTTCTCAAAGCACAGTGAGTGGAGGCCCAAAAAACCCCAAAGCCCAAAGACAGGTACCTAAAAACACAAAAAGTACTGATGGAGGGTCTGGCTGGTCGCCAGCCTCACCTTTGCTACATCCAGCTGTGTGGTGCCAGGCGGGATCTGCAGTGACGCAGGCAGCAGCATGACCTCCCCTGCGGTCACCAGGAAGAAGGCTGTAGCAGCAGCGCCAGGGTGCGCGAGGGCCACAAGCTCCCCAGGGTTGAAGCGGATGGGGTCGCCGGCGTCTGCAATGGCTGCTAGGTCCTGCTCCCGTAGGGCCTGCAGATGGATGCGGCGACGGTAGAGTAGCCAGGCAACAGCGGCATGCTCGTGTAAATAGCTGAGAGATAAATCACAGGACAGGTGCTGATATGCAGGGACCAGAATACGGATACACAGGATGCAGCATGTTGAAGTACCAGGAAACTGAAATCAGGAGCAAGGGGCGGCAGTGCAGGCATCCCAACTGACGCCATATGCACTGTGCATCTGGTTGAGCTAGCACGAAATCAGCTGCCTGAGGTCATGTCACAGAATCAGACATGACCTGATCAGCATGACAACATCATGACGAAATCCTCACCATGAGGCTCTTGCACTGTTGCAGTGCCTGCAGCACTGCTGCCTTGCTGGCCAGGCCGACACCCACAGCCCCTAGGAAGCTGTCAAGCTGCGACCGCGGCAGGGACAGCACGTGCGCGATCTCACTGCTGACACGAATCTGCACAGACAACACAGAAACAGCAGTTGTCAGCCTCAATCAGAGACGACTTGGCCATGCATCGGCTCCCAGGGCGATGCACAGCAGCAGAAAACCCAACGTGCCGGAGAAGCCTGCCGAGAAGGTGTGCACATGGTGTGACTGCCCAAGGTGCAGCACTCAAGCTGTACTTGCAGTGGCACCCTGAACGAAGCTGTCTCCCGCTACTGACGGGACTCAAGTGAAACTGGGACCAGAAGTCGTGGCAGCGCCAACCCTCAGCTGCCACATGCTTTGTGCCGCATCAGCTGGGGTCCATGTCATGGGGCAGACTGTCCTGCGTACCGTGTAAGGGCTGCGAGTGATGGCCTCCAAGCAGCTGTCACCAACGAAGGTGAAGCCACCAGCCTCCTTGACAAAGCCAGGGTCTACGACAGTGCGGCCGTTGGGAGTGATCAGACTGATCTCACCCATCTTGACCACGAAGATCTTCTCAACCTGTAAGCAGCACAGCATAGCACGCTGCACTCAACAACGGTCCGAAGATGGTCCCCCCACCCCCACCCAGCTCGATAACTTTCCTGCAGTCAAGCGCCCAAACAGACCCAGCCATCACAGCCCAAACTCACACAACCTGATCACGCCATCTATTCTGTCGCACACGGCATTCATCCACTCCAGAACCACATTACGCGCCGCTCGCTGTGTCCAGCGCACCATCACACCTGCCCAGCACCACTCACCAGCGATCCCTGTGCCAGGATAATGTCCCCTTTGTACAGCTCCTGCCGCGCCTCAAAACGGTCAAAGATATGCTCCATCTGCTCCTGCTTCAACCCCCTGAAGGCAGGCAAGCTCTTCAGCACTGCGCTGACAGCATCATAGTCCAACATCCAGGCCAGCAGTGGGTTATCCAGGTCCAAAAAGTCCCGTTTGCGCAGCACCACGACCTGTACGCGGCCCTGTGCCACGCAGTCGGCTGAGCGCAGCTTGTCGTTGATCACGGAGCGCTCGCCCACAAACTGACCACGGCCCAGCATGGCAACCTCAATGCGGCCGCCCTTGCCATCTGGCACCAGCACCCGGACCTGCAGGCATGGGAGCAGCAGCACACAGCATATAGCTGAGTTGATGATGCCTTGCCCAGCCCTGCTGCAAAGGCTGGTTCACGACGGTACTGCTACCTCCTGTGAAGTAAACCAACTGCAATCGCCTTGACTGATGCGTACGCATACGCAACTCAAGCAGCGCTCACCAGGTTGCACAACAGTTTGGTAAAATGCAGCACGGTCCAGTGACAATACACTTGTTACACCAAGCACACACCTTGCCATATCTGATGAGGTACATCTCATCTCCGCGCTCGCCATATCTGATCAGCGCCTCGTTGTCCTCATACACCCGCTCGGGCATGCGCCCCGCTACGCGCAGCAGGTCATTGTCTGACAGACCCTTCAGCAGGGGCACCTGCAGGACACAAGCAGGCAGCAGATGCGGTGAGTTCTAAGCAGACTGCCGCATTCCTGAGCCTCCAGCACACTACCCCCCCCCACACACACACACACAGTCATGATGATTGTGTCGCTTGTCATGAATTCTTACACACACCCATTGCTTGTGGGCGAGTGTCTTCTGTTGTCTTGGCCTGCTCTTAGCCTTCAAGAACCTCACGGCAGCTGCCGCACAAAAACACACACGCAAGGCTTACTGAGCTTCTAGAGCCACCCGTCAACTGCGCGCAGAGCACCAACTCTCACAAACCCGGTCTCGCGCAAGGCCAGCAAGCTAAGACTTACCTTGCGGACAAAGCGCAGCGTGTGTGCCCCCTGCGCGTGCTTCATCACAAAGCGCAGGAAGGTGACTCGGTCCAGCGCCCACAGGACCACGTCCGTTGCCGCAACAACGCTGGCGGTACGAGGGGAGTTGAAAAGCAGGGCGACGTCTCCAAACACCCAACCGGGGCGTTGGGGGATGCGCAGCGCGTTGCCCTCCACACGGACCGCCTCATCCGTGTCTGTCATAAGAGCAGCCACCAGACACACAAGCAGGAAGGTGTGAGTGTAAGCAGGGAGGTGTGAGTATAAGCAGGGAGGTGTGAGTACCAGCTGCGGAGGTGATGATGACGTTGCCTTGCGACACTCCTGCAAACGTAGCGAAAGCCCCCCCCCTCCCCTGCAAGGACCACGATGTCTCTCCTCAACAGCAATGGCAACAAATGCCCAGATGCCCCGCAGGAGCAGGAGGCTACAGACTGATATGTTGCATGTCTCTCCAACACATCCCTTGGTGAGCACGAAACTAACAGCATGCCCTTAATTGCCGGCAGGGCCTGCTGTGCCCATGATGATGGCTTTGCCCTGCCCATGTGCCGGGTGGTACATGCAATCAGCGCCTCAGAGCGCGCACCCTTGCGCAGAATGCACTGCCCGGGGCCCCCATGCCACCTACTGCCACCAACCCTGCCCTCTGCACAGCTGGGTTAAAACACCCCTCACACACTCGGGTCATACACCCTCAAACACTCAGCACAAGCATCCAGCCAGCTCACCTTGCTTGCTGGCAGGGTCTGCTGTGCCCATGATGACAACCTCAGCCTAACCCTCAGCCACGTACTACGTAAAACTGCCGTCAACACCTGCACACCCTAGTGCACAGCAGCAGCACCACAGCCTATGCCCAACTCACCTCCCCACACGTGCCTACAACCACAGCCCTACACTCTGCACAGCTGGTTTACAACATCGCCCACACCCCCGATCACCACGCCCTCCAAATCCACAAAAATGGTTGCCCACCAGCCCACCTTGCTTGCTGGCAGGATCTGCTGTGCCCATGATGACCACCTCAGCTTGCCCTTCTGCCAGGTAGTACATGCAGTCCTCTGCAGAGGGCTGCGCGTTCTGCAGCAGGATGGTGGATCCTGCTGGGAAGGTGGTACAGTACATGCGCTGCACAATCTGCAGGCAGGACACACATCCGCACAGAGAGTACAAGCACAAGCAAGCAGTGGGTCGACATAGCAGCTGCTACAAGATGACCAGTCTTGACGCGCGGAGACACTCTGCAGGTGCCGCCGCATTCCACTCTGCTGCTACTGCTGCTGATGAGGATACTCCTGCCACTGATGACGATATGGCTAGTGAATGCATCCAGCATCGGCGTGCTGTGCCTGCTGCCAGCTTGTGCATGCTAAGGGAAGCACAGCAGCACACTCCTGCAGCCCCCAGCCCCTGCAGGAGTGGCTTGCGGCGTGCCCGCTGCACAAAGCCAAACACCCGCACAAGGGCCCGCACAAGGGAACCGCACAAGGCAACCGCACCTGCACCAGCAGCTGATGCGGTATGCCCCTGAAGATGAAGCTGCGCTGCAGGGCTTCACAGATTGCTGCAGTGACCTGCGGCGGCTTCGGTTCCGGAGCCCTGCAGCAATGCAGCAATGCAGCAGTAGCACCAGCCGCAGACACAGCACAGCACCAATATGAGGGGAATGATGCAGTTGCTTAGTAACAGTCGCCATAGTGTGTGCACCATTCCGACAACCTTTCTGCTGCCCAGCACCACCTGACTCACTCAGGTTGCAGCTTTCTGTGAAGCCAGGATGTGGCCAAATCCATGTGCCCCGACCCTGGTGTGAAGCCAAAGACAGCGCCATGCAGGTGCTCTGTGAAACCCACCAGGCGGCACGCAGCCCCAAAGTCCCAGCTACAGACGCTTGCGTCCAACTGGCTGCTGTTGCGTGCTGATTACGGCAAGTGCTGCCCGCTAGCAGACCCTGACTGCGTGCATGGCATCACCAGCAAGCGGATAGCCAGCCCGAGGCTCCCTGCTGCCCCTAGCGGCTGCCCCACCTCACGCAGCCCCGAAGTCCCAGCTACCGACACATGATGCCAACTGTGACTGAAGGGGCCACCCCTGTTTGCTGCGGCGTGCTGCGCTGGTCAAGCAAAGAGCAGCAGGCTGGGCAGGTGCAGGCTGCGTGCATCACATCATCCCCTAAGGCTCCCTCCAGCACCTAGCGGCTGCCTCACCTCTCCTGCACCCTCTCAAGCAGGGCCAGCCACCCCTGTTTGCTGCGGCGTGCTGCGCTGGTTAAGCAAAGAGCTGCTGGCTGGGCAGGTGCAGGCTACGTGCATGACCTCACCCCCTAAGGCTCCCTGCTGCCCCTAGCGGCTGCCTCACCTCTCCTGCACCCTCTCAAGCAGGGCCAGCCACCCCTGTTTGCTGCGGCGTGCTGCGCTGGTTAAGAAACGAGCTGCTGGCTGGGCAGGTGCCGGCTACGCGCATCGCATCATCACCTAAGGCTTCCCGCTGCCCCTAGCGGCTGCCTCACCTCTCCTGCACCCTCTCAAGCTGCTGCCCAACCAGGTCGTCCTCGTCATCACTGTCGCTGACGGCATCCACCCGCGCCTTGTCCTCCGCAGCCACTGGACCTCCAACCACCATCTTCCGGATTTGGTCCCTGACAGCCTGTCATGCCAGCCAGACACACAGCAGAGGGTGCAGCATGCAGATGGGATACTGCTCAAGGGTGTGGGTACACTCGACTGCTTGGACATCGCAGGCGTCACATTGCGCCTTGGATGTGATGGTGGACGAGACCTGTGCGGGCTGCTGCACAGCTGCATGGGGAGCACGCCAATTGTGTGGGTGCTGGGTGCAGGACGACTCACTGGCACCACACACTACCCAGATCTTGCTTGGGCTGAGCTGACAGCTGCGGTGACTGCACACCCTAGCCGCACATGCAGCTGACATGTTGACGCACCCTTCCACAGGCAGGCCAGCAAAGCAGACACAGTAATCAACCCGCAAGGGCATCAAGACTTGCTCAGTCCCTGCACAGGGCTTACCTCTGAACCAGCAGCAGCACGACGCGCTTTCACGCCTTTCTCCCTGTGACCCGCCGGGCCTCCCGCTGCGCTGGGCCCCATGCCTGGTGCGATGGGCGAGGATGGGGCGCGCAGCATGCTGCTGTGGGACCCAGGCTGTGCTGGCGAGGTGCCCATGCTTGCTTGTGCTGCGACAGGCACTGGGGAGGCCGAGCTGGCTGATGCTGTAGAGCCCTTGGGAGCGTCTGCTCCTGCCGGCGCTGGCTGCTGCGTTGACGGCTGCTGCTGGGGTGCTTTGGCACCCAAGAGAGACTGCTGCTGCGGCTGATGTGGCTGCTCTGACGCGGGCTTTGCTGGGTCAGGGGATTGGGCCTTCTGTAGCATGTGCAGGGGTAGAAGGGGCGGGTGTCAGGAATGTGCTATGCAGGGCTGGAGGCTGCCAGCCTTGACTGGTTGTGTCAGTGAATCAGGCTATGTGCTGCACGTTGTGTCTCGCAAGAGGCAGCCAGTGGTGACGTGTTTGTGAAGGAAGGGACACCCTGTGGCAAGGCTGGGCAAGGGAGCACCAGTGACAGGCATACCATGCACTGTCCGACGGTCCAAGCTGAAAGGTGAGTGCAGCTGCAGGGTAGTGCTTCAAAAGCTAGCGATCAACTTCAAATTCATCAGGTCTGGACGCTGTTGGGGTTGCTGCTGCAAACCAAAAATATGGCATGGTGTGGTGGTTGTCTGCGGGTGCGTGTAGAACCCAATTGATGCTGCACACCTGCATGCTTGACTCCACCTTGCTGGCTGGTACGCTTCCGGAAACTAACGGCCTGCAGGAATCAGCAACAGGGCAGATCAAGCAGGATCCAGCTTGTAGCTCCCCTCGCCCAACACACTGCACCGTCCCGCCAGGCAGTGACCAGTTGGCTGGCCTGATCAGGGCCTGATCATGCAGCAGCAAGCCGCGTATGGTGTTGATCACACATATCAGGACTCACTTGCTGCCTGAAGCCTGTGTCTCGTCCACAGCATCTTTGGCTGTGGACTGACTGCAGCCCATCTGTTGCCCCCCCTTGTCGCCACGCCTTAGGCGCAGCAGCTGGCTTAGCTTGCCAATCTTGCCTACGTGTGTTAAAGACACAGCTGCAAAATACAAATCACCAGAAGGCCTCACCAGGAGGTCCGATCACACGCGATCACAAGCTGAGAACAGCATTCATGAGCCAACAATGTCACAGATTGCATAGCGAAACGCAAACAAGTTTCTCTGGTGATAGGGCGCGATACCGGACGAACGTTAAAAATTACACATTGGTCACGTCCAGTCTGTTGGCTTGTAACACTAGTGCCATTCGATACGCTTATGTGCATACCTCTGGCTTGCCTGGTTTCGCCCCGACACCACTGCGTGCAAAGAACTTTGCTCTCCAGATCACTTGTTGTGGCACCATGGCAGAAGTTGAGGCACCGCCCGCCCCACCAGCGCCTGCCGTTGTCCAGTATGATCCTCTCACAGGTGTGCCTTCAGAGTTCAATGAGTATCTGCCCCCAGACACAGCAGAGTACAAAAAGTGGAAGGCGGCACAAGACGGTCCAGAGGCCCTGGCAGCACTCACCCTCAAAGACAAGGAGGGCAATGAGATAGAAAAGAAGCTACCAGGCGGCAAGGTCAAGAAGAAGCAGAAGGCACAGATAGTGCTGGAGTCCCACACGCGCAACAAGAAGAAGTGTGTGACAACAGTGACCGGTCTCGACGGCTTTGGCGTCAAGCTAGCAGATGCAGCAAAACTGTTTGGCAAGAAGTTTGCCTGTGGAGCCTCAGTGGTCAAGGATGCAACGGGCTTGCAGCAGATAGACATGCAGGTGAGGGGGCAACAGCACCAGCTCATGCTTCGCAAACGTCAAGCAGACCAGCTGCTTGTAAGTGCATGGCACTGGCAGTGCCAGCTGCGAGGCATGCTGGCTCACAGGAAGCAGAGTTTGAGGCAGCAGCAGGAGCAGCAGTGCTTCATAAGGGGCTGCTAGTGTGGGCTTGCGCCCTGATGCATTGCTGCCAAGCAACTGCCATGCCCCGTATTTCACAGTCCCGTAGCAGCTGCTGCACCATAGGGGGTTGGCGTTGCACGCCTGTCAACTGCCCTCTACCTTACCATCCCATTGACAGGGCTGTTGCTGTCCGCAAGTATTTTGAATTGGTTGCACTGATCAGTATGTACGCCCTGGCGCAACCTCCCGCCGCCCTGTGTTCAGATGCGCATCGTAAGTTACTCTTCCTGCCTGGTGCCTTTGCCCTCCTGCTGCCGCTGCTGCTGCTGCTGCCATTGCTGCTGCCGCCACGGCTGCTGCTGTTGTTGCAGGGAGAGTTTGTAGACAAGCTGGCAGACCTTATCATGAAGACGTATGGGGCCAGCAACAGCATTGCAAAGGGCGACATCTACTTCATCCAGGACAAGAAGAAGCAGGCATACTACGATGATGACAGCGACGAATAGATAGCTGCAGTAGTACTGCAGCTGGCTGGTCGTGGCTACTGTCTAGATGGCTACTCGCAGCTGGCTGGTGCTGTGTAGTAGGCACGGTATGCGCAGCAGTGGCGAGCAGCGCGGCACACAGCACCAGTGTGTCTGTGTGCAGCAGTGGCAAGCAGCAATGCGAACGGCGCGAGTACACAGCAGTGGTGCACACAGCGCGTGCGCAGCAGGAGCAAGCAGCAGCAGTGCGCACAGTGTGTGCAGCTGTGGCAAGCCGCGGTGCACACCATGCACAGCAGGGGCCAAGGTCTCCGCACAGCACTTGTGCTTGTCAGTTGCAAGGTTGATGCGGGTGCAGGAACAGCTGCTGTTGGGCCACAAGACAGTCAGGCAGTGCGCCAGCTCAGCTGACAGTTGCTGGCACCTTCAGCGGTTCCTAGCACGTACAACAGTCAGTGGATGCGCTGTAGTAGCTGCGCAACGGCAGCAACTTGGCTGTTGCATCGGGGTGAGCGCTTTGCATGCAGCGGCGGCTTTTCTGCCGTTCTGTGTTGCTTGGGGTGCAGCACACAATGCTGTTAGCGTGTTGCTGTATGGCAGTCGCCACCGCCAGTGTTTTCATTTCCAGCCTACTGGGCTGTGCAGCTTAGAGCTGTGTGTTGCCGTGCGGCTTGGCCAGCTTAGGCCAGCTGCATGGCATCGGCTGCTGGGTACAGTGGGTGACTATTTGCCAGCACGCTATCGCTGCTGTGTATGAACCCTCTGACCGGCAAGCTCCTGCTGCTGTCAGCAACTTGCCGTGTGTCAGTGCCTCAACATGCGACCGGTGGCTGTGTCCTCAGCAGGCTGATGCACCACCACTGTCTCGCAGGTGTGCGGTTTTATATGGTCTGTGAAAGGGTTTTGTGTTGGGCCCTCTGCCCAGGTCCCTTTGCCGACTTGTAAGATAGCCAGAGGTTGGGGTTTGCAAGTGTGCTTTCTTGTGTTGCTTCACTGACATTGGCATGTGACGAGGTCTGCACGTGGTGGTGACGTCTGTTTCCTTTCTTGAGGCTGAATCCCTATGGAAGCAAGAAGCAGTGCTGCAGCTAGTATGTCAAGACTGTGCAAGCTTCAAACAACTGGGGTGCAGACGAGGGCAGTGGCAGCCAATGACACGCACCACCATCAGCTTTCTTGTCCGGTTCAGGAAGCTGGCAGTTGCAAGTACAGTGGCAGGGTACAAGCAAATAGGCTGGGCAGTGCAGCATAGCATAGCACTCTAAATGGAAGCATTCAAGCAGCGTGAAACACCAGCAACCAGGAATGATACAAGCATCGTCCACTTCATCCATTACCGTGATCATCATGACTTTACCAGTGCACCATGCTGTGATCACCCTACACAAAGCCCACTAAGTGGGCTAAGAAGGCCGCATACTACAAAGTGGGCAAGTTACTGCATGCATAACTCAGCAGCACGCGCACACAGTGGCATGATAGTGAGGCTTTCACTCCGCATCCCCTCTCCTGTATGACAAACAGCCATACGTTGATACCAAACCCCAGCACCAGCCAGCAGGGAACAGGCTACACACTACCGGTTGATGCCGTCACAGCTGCTGCTGCTGCCTGCACAGCCTTGCAGACAGGCTTGTGCAGGCCCCAGTGCTGCTTCTGACAGCTGCGCTGGCAGTAGAATGCCAGGTGGCATCCCGAGCACCTGCACGCCTTGCCAGACACACCCTGCTGCTCGCTGACACCCGCCAAGCTGCTGCACATGGGGTTGTTGCAGGCTGCAGCTGTCGGCAGGGTGCTGAGGGCCTGACCAGCTGCCTGCAGCTGCTGCAGGAACGCCTTGACTGGGGGCTGAACAGCAGGGCTGTTGCTGTCATCTCAGGGCATCCCCGTGCACCTTCACAGGGAGAGACTGCAGCCTCCAAAGCCTGTTCTTCTGTGAGACCAAACCCCAAGAGTAGCCTCAGCACCGTTCCGAAATCCAGGGCAACCCCGCCACTGGGGTCGAGGGATTCAAGGCCTGATGCCGTTGCTATGTTCCATGCATCGCCCCTGAAGAAGACAGGTGCGGCTGCTGCTGCTGCCTCTGCTAGCGCCCAAGTGCTGCCCTGCACTGCTTCCAGGTCGAGCCCTATGCTGCTGCAGTGCTGCGCAAGCAGCAACCCAGCGCCCTGCAGCAGCTGCTGCTCCTGCGGAGAGACCTCCAGAGCTGTGACAACTTTCTCGTATTCATAACTGCTGTAGCCTAAGCGTTCCTTAGCTTCAGCAGCCTCCAGCTGCACAGGCTTCTGCTGCGGCAGCTGCTGCTGTGTGCGGCCTGCCGCAGCAGCCAGCAGCGCTGCAATCCACATGCTGCACTGTGGAAGGATGAGTGCGCCCAGCTCACACATGCTGCGCATGGCCGTGCCCACCCTTGCCCGGTCTTGGGGCTGCTGTGGCGGGCCGCTGCCGGTTGCTGATGCTGCAGACCGCTGCTGCAAAGTGCTGGACACCTTTTGAGAGGCTTGCAGGCAGCAGCGGCCTAGCAGAGACAGCCAGGACAGGACAGCCTCGGCATTGCTGTTGCCAGCGCTTCCAGCTGCTTCCTGGGCCATTGATGCTGCTGCTGCTGCCATCCCTGCGCCTGCATTATTGCTGCCTGCTGCTGCAGAAGCTCCTGCTGCAGCATGGCTGCTGGAGCGAACCGGCTGCTGAGGCAGCAGCCGACTCAGCGCACTCCAGGCTGTGCAGAAGATGCCCTTGTAAGCCTGAGTGACCTGTATAAGCTGCTTGCTGCCCTGGGCACTGGGACACACCTTGGCAGCTGTGCACAGCACACCCAGCAGCTGCTGCTGCACTGCCGGCAGCTCCTCTGCGGGTGTGTTGTCCACCACCCACTGCAGCAGCGAAGGCTGTGCTGACAGTGCATCCTCATCATCATTATCCTGCCCTTCTTGCTTTGAGTACATCCAACCATACTCAGCGTGTGCTGCTGGGGACACCAGCAGGAAGATGGCCAGCCATGCAGAGCCTCCTGGGACCTCGCCAGCAATTTCACCAAAGGTCTTGAACAGCTGTCAGGTCTCTGCCTGCACCTCGCGGTGGCTGGGGCCCCACTGCGCTTCAAACCGCATGCCCTGTTCCAACGCTGCAGCCATGCGCAGCAGCAGTGGCAGCCAGGTTGCTGCCAGGCTGTTGCCCTTGCTGTCGCTGCTGCTGCTGCTGCTGCTGCTGCTGTGCTTATTGTGGCGATTGCTGTTGCTATTGCTGCCGCTGCTGCTAGTACTTGACTCACTGGTGGGTTTGCTTGCTGCCTGCCCCACGACAGCCTGTGTGGCAGTTGGCACCAGCACAGCGATGACGCTGCACAGCACAGAAGCTGCTGCAGCAGCGCTGAATTCTGGGGTGGGCTCATCAGGCTGAGAGTTGCAGCTGTGGAAGCTGCAGCTGCTGCTGCTGCGGCTGAGAACAGTATTGCTGCTGTCGCTGCCAGGCTGTGCTGCCTGCATGACGGCCAGCAGTAGGTGTGTGAGCAGCTGCAGCACCTCATGCAACGCGGAGGTAAACAGGCTGTCAGATGTAGCTGCTGCCGCTGCTGCTGCTGTGGTGCCACCAGCAGCAGCAATGCTGCCCCCTGTGCTGGCATTCAACTCCTGCAACTCCCTCCCAAACTGCAGCAGCTGCAACATGGCAACGCTGGCGCGCAGTGTTTCAAACAGCGGCCGCGTGCCACCGAATGACCCCACACGCTGCTGGTGCAGCTCCCTGCGCAGCATCAGAGCAGGCAGCAGCAGGAACTGCTGCACCGCTGCATCAATCCCGGGCGGAGCGCGGCCCCTGCTCCTGCTGGGCGGAGCAGTGCTGAGGCTGCGCAAGCGCCTTTTCAGGCCAGCAGCTGACACGAGGCACACTGGCAGCGTGAGCGAGTAGATGCTCAGGCGTGGCTGCCGTGCTTTCCACAGCGGAGCAAGCCAGAGGAACCCCTTGCTGTTGCACCCCAGGGTATCCAGCAGCTGCTGCTGCAGGGGAGGCAACAGGCCCTGCCCAGACTCGAGGCTGGCCTCTCGCGCACGCAGCTGCCTCCAAGACTCTGCAGGAAGATTATCATCAGGGGCCATTCCAGCTTTCATGTACACCAGAGGGTAAGGATTGGTCAAATCAGGCACGACAGGGTTGCTGGCTGCGCTTGCTGCAATGCTGTCTGCGTCGTGCTGACCGTATGTGTCTGCACTGCAGTGAGGGTGGCCACCAATGCTGATAGCAGCTCAGGCGAAGCCAGTAGCTCCTGCGCGTTAGGCGGCAGGTTGCTGGTTGCTGCTTCTGCTACTGCAGAAGACCCCCAGTGGTGACTGACGTCCCCAACTGTGCGCATCAGGGCTGTACACGTGTCTAGCGCCTCCCTGCCCAACTCCACTAGCGCTGGGGGAGGTGTGCTGCTGCTAGAGCTGTGCAACTCGCCTGCTTGCCTGCACACATACTGCAGGCTGCTGAGCGCTAGCTGAGCAGCAGGCATGAGAATAGGTGCGACGGCTGCTGAGCCCAGCGCACCCAGCGACCCCGGCCACATCTCCAGTAGTGCAGTACAGGCATCCAGCAGGTCTCCTGGCAGTGGGTGCTGTCCTGCATCTGCGTGGCCCTCCTTCGTGGCCTGGGCCAAGTCCCCATCACAGAACTCACAGGACACTCCACACCAGCCCAGAGGCGTGAGATGCTGCAGCTGCTGCTGCGCTGCCTTGCACGCGGCTGGGAGCTGCTGCAGCAGCCCTGACGCTGCTATCTGTGTGCTGAGTGTAAGGAAGATGGGATCATTTGGGCTGCTGTGGTACTGTATGTCCTTGAGCAGCTTGCTCAAGTGGTGCAGCAGCTGCAGCGTCTGATGGAAGGTGAAGGGGATGGGGAGTAGCAGGGCGACTGCCTTGCACAGGTGCAGTGGGATCTGCATGCAGGGAGTGGACAACACAGTGATTGGGGACAGCTGGGGTTAGCAGAGAACAGAGAGCACAAGCCACAAGTCAGTGACTCTGCTCTGCCGCTGCTTTTGATGGTATGTGCTTGCACAGCAATGCGATGGAGTGCAGCATGCCTGGCTATTCAAACATAGCTGTGATCTGGCTCTGCACATACCTGCAGTTGGTTCACAATCAGTCCGAGCACAGGTTGCAGCTGCAGCTTGTGATCCAAGCTCATGGCGGTACTTTCCGACATGTTGTACTCAGCACACGTGCAGTCCACCTCCGCTTGTGAAACCAAGTAGTGCAGGGCATCCTTTGACAGGTGCTTGTGGGCTACTGCAGCTGGGATGACCTTCAGGGTCTTGAGGGCAACCCTCCACTTGGCACTGAGGGCAGCATGCTGCGCTGCTGCAGCCATGCTTGCTGCTTCAGCTTGGTGATTTGAAAAGCGTGTGGCAGAGACTGGAAGGTGCCTGTTCGTGTGGAGTTGGCCAGCCAGACAAGAAGGGACAGAACCTGCAAAGCAAAAGGTTGCAGGATGAGTCAGGCCAGACAGCACTGCATGATGATGTGGTGCAGAAGCAGCGGGTCAACTTGATACTCTAGATGACAGCTGCAAGCGATACTCACCAGCACTGCAAACGTTTGATCACGTGTGTACAGCTTTGGCAACACCGGATGTATCTAGATGCCTATTCATTATCCAGGCTGGTGGTCAGTCGTTTTTGTAATCGGTGCTGGGTTTCGGTAAACCGCGGGCCGTGACGCGATTCACAGAACAGTTTTTCGTTGTCGTCAATAATTTTTATTTATGTTGGCGTAACTCTTCAGATTGTCTGTAAGGCTCGAGACGATGTCCTTATGCTGGTGTCGTGAATCAGATCAGTGACTATTTTGAATCACCGGGCGCTGCCGAAGTCGCCCAAACGTGACCAGAAGACATCCTCACCGGTAATGATACAGTTTAGCTGTAGCTGCCACAGCAGGCTCCGCCACACCTTGCTGCGTGCACAACGTCATCATGCAGTGCTGTCTGTGATCTGACTCCTCTAC
Organism: Desmodesmus armatus; assembly: GCA_007449985.2. Taxonomy (NCBI): domain Eukaryota; kingdom Viridiplantae; phylum Chlorophyta; class Chlorophyceae; order Sphaeropleales; family Scenedesmaceae; genus Desmodesmus; species Desmodesmus armatus. The sequence goes on from VIIQ02000664.1 coordinate 295,053, forward strand.
TGTCTCATGCTTTGCAGATCGTGCCCGTCTCTGATGAGCTGGCCAACTCACACACTTGATTCCACAACGAACGCTCTGCAACCTCGTTCAGTCAGCCAGCATGGCTGCAGCAGCGCAGCATGCTGCCAAGTGGAGGGTTGCCCTCAAGTCCATCCAGGCCATTCCAAATGCAGTAGCCAACAAGGGCCTGTCCAAGAATACTCTCCACAACATGGTATCACAAGCAGAAGTGGACTGCTCGTGTGCTGAGTACAACATATCAGCCAGTGCACTGGGACAATGGGACGGTGGCAACATCCTGCCGCATGAGCAGCAGATGCAACCCATGTTCCGGCTCGTTGTGAATCAGCTGCAGGTATGTGCAGATACAGATCCGATCAGGCTAGCAGCCAAGTGTTGTTGGCGGATGGAAGTTGTGTGCTTGGCCAGCGAGGGTTGCAGGCAATTTTTCAAACTGTACGCATCTGCTCAGCACAGTCGTTGTGTGCAAAGAACGATGCAGGGGCCTAGCCGTTTTGGCACAACATCCTTTGCTTGGACATGCCACTGTGCATGCTGCGCAGCATATGTCACACTGTGATATTGTCTATGGCTGCTGCAACCCTTCCCAACGCTTCAACATGCACACGGGCAATCAGGGAGGAACAAGCTTACTTTGTGCTTTTGATTGCTGCTGTTTCCAACATAATGCTGCCGCTGCTGCTGCTGTTGTTGTTCCAACTGTTTTGTCATGTTGTTGCATGCAGATCCCGTTACACTTGTGCAAGGCAGTTGCTCTTACGCTGCCCATCCCAGGGAAGTACATCTTCCATCAGACGCTGCAGCTGCTGCGCCATCTAAGCAAGCTGCTCAGGGACGTACAGCACTTCAGCGCCCCAGAAGACCCCATCTTCCTAACACTCAGCACACAGATAGCAGCATCGGGGCTGCTGCAGCAGCTCCCAGCAGCTTACAAGACAGCGCAGCAGCAGGTGCAGCAGCTCAAGCCTACGGGGTGGTGCGGGGTGCCCTGCCATTTCTGTGATTGGAGCCTGCACAGTGCCATGCAGCATGGATACGCAGATGCAGGACAGCACCCGTTTGCGATCGAGCTGCTGGAGGTCTGCTCTATACTACTGGTGGTGTGGCCGGGGTCGCTGCGCGCGCTGGGCTCAGCAGCCGTGAGTCCCATTTTCATCCCTGCTGCTCAGCTGGCGCTCGGCAGCCTGCAGTATGTGTGCAGGCAAGCAGGGGAGCTGCACAGCTCTAGCAGCAACAGCAGCACCGGGCCGGCACCTCCCCCAGCGCTAGTTGAGTTGGGCAGGCAGGCGTTAGACACCTGCGCAGCTCTCACACGCGCAGTTGGGGACGTCAGCCATCACTGGAAGGGTCCAGCAGCAGCAGAAGCAGCAACAAACAGCCTGCCGCAGCACACCAATGAGCTGATGTCTTCACCTGAGCTTCTGTCAGTGTTGGTGGCTACCCTCAATGCAGACACATATGGCCAGCACGACGCGGACAGCATCGCAGCCAGCGCAGCCAGTAACCCTGTCGTGCCTGATTTCACAGACATCAACTCTCTGCTGTACATGACAGCAGGCCTAGCCCCTGATGACAACCTCCCAGCGCCGGCGTGGCAGCAGCTGTGCGAAAGGGAGGGCAGGGCCAGGCAAGCCGGGCGGGGCCTGCTACCGCCCCTGCAGCAGCAGCTGCTGGACACCCTGGGGTGCAACAGCAAGGGGTTCCTCTGGCTTGCTCCGCTGTGGAAGGCACGGCAGTCTCGCCAGTGCATCCACTCACTCACGCTGCCCGTGTGCCTCGTGTCAGCTGCTGGCCTGAAAAGGCGCTTGCGCAGCCTCAGCACTGCACAGCCCAGCAGGGGCAGGGGCCGCCCTCCGCCTTGGATCGATGCAGCGGTGCAGCAGTTCCTGCTGCTGCCTGCTCTGATGCTGCGCAGGGAGCTGCACCAGCAGCGGGTGGGGTCATTCGGTGGCACGCGGCCGCTGTTTGAAACACTGCGCGCCAGCGCTGCCGTGCTGCAGCTGCTGCGGTTTTGGGAGGAACTGCAGGATTTGAATGGCAACACAGGGGCTCCTGCTGGTGGCACCAAATCAGCGGCAGCAGCGGTGACAGCTACTGGGAAGATCCTATCTGACAGCCTTTTCACCTCCACTCTGCATGAGATCTTGCAGCTGCTCACACACCTACTGCTGGCCGTCATGCAGGCAGCACAGCCTGGCAGCAACAGCAGCAGCGCCAGCCGCGCAAGCGACCAGGCCAGCAGCAGCAGCAGCACCAGCAGTAGCGCCAGCTCCAGCTCTAGCTCTCAGCCCCGTGAGCCCACCCCAGATCTCAGCCCTGCTGCAGCAGCCTCGGTGCTGTCCAGTGTCATCGCTGTGCTGCTGCCGACTGCCACACAGGCGGTCTTAGGGCAGGCAGCAAGCAAACCCATAAGCGGCCCCAGTGGTTGCAGCACCAGCAAGAAGAGCCACAAAAAGCGCAGCAGCACCAGCACCAGCAGCGACAGCAAGGGCGAGAGCCTGGCAGCTACCTGGGTGCCGCTGCTGCTGCGCATGGCTGCAGCTTTGGAGCAGGGCATCCGCTTTGAAGCGCAGTGGGGCCCCAGCCACCGCGAGGTGCAGGCAGAGACCTCCCAGCTGTTCAAGCCCTTTGGCGAGATTGCTGGCGAGGTCCCAGGAGGCTCTGCCTGGCTGGCCACCTTCCTGCTGCTGTCCCCAGCAGCGCATGCTGAATACGGCTGGATGTACGCAGAGCAGGAAGGGCAGGATGACGAGGATATTGATGCACTGTCAGCACAGCTTTCGCTGCTGCAGTGGGTGGTGGACAACACACCAGCAGAGGAGCTGCCAGCAGTGCAGCAGCAGGTGCTGGGTTTGCTATGCACTGCTGCCAAGGTGTGTCCCAGTGCTCAGGGCAGCAAGCAGCTTATGCAGGTCACCCAGGCTTACAAGGGCATATTCGGTGCAGCATGGAGTGTGCTGAACCGACTGCTGCCTCAGCACCGGGTTCCCTCCAGTACCCAGGCTACAGCAGCAGAAGCTTCTGCGGCAGCAGGGAGCAGCAGTGCAGCAGGCGCAGGGGTTGCAGAGGGGCAGGACGCAGCAGCAGCAGCAGCAGCCTTGGCGGCCCATGACTCGGCTACTAGTGTTACGAGCTTCCCGAGTGACAGCAGCAATGCAGATGCAGTCCTGTCCTGGCTGTCGCTGCTAGGCCGCTGCTTCCTGCAAGCCTCTCAACAGGTGTCCAGCACTTTGCAGCAGCGGTCTGCAGCATCAGCAACCGGCAGCAGCCCACCACAACAGCAGGCCCAGGATCACGCGATGGTCGCATGGCAATGCGCAGGATGTGTGATTTCGGTTCACTCATCCTCCCTCAGTGCCTCATGCGGATTGCAGCGCTGCTGGCTGCTGCGGCAGGCCGCACTCAGCAGCAGCTGCCGCAGCAGAAGCCTGTGCAGCTAGTGGCTGCTGAAGCCAAGGAACGCTTAGGCTACAACAGTTGACATGAGTACCAGAGAGTTGACACAGCTCTGGAGGTCTCTCACCAGGAGCAGAAGCTGCTGCAGGGCGCTGGGCTGCTGCTTGCGCAGCACTGCAGCAGCATGGGGCTCGACATGGCAGCAGTGCAGGAGAGCACTTGGGCGCTAGCAGAGGCAGCAGCAGCAGCTGCCCCTGTGTTCTTCAGGGGCGAGGCGTGGAATGTAGCAACGGCATCAGGTCTGGAGTCCCTGCACCCCAGTGGCGGGGTTGCCCTGGATACTGCCACACTGCTTCAGCATATCCTGGGGTTTGGCCTCACAGAGGAGCAGGCTTTAGAGGGTTTGGGGTCTCCCTGCGAAGGTGAGAGGGGCTGCCCTGAGATGGCAGCAACAGCCCTGCTGTTCAGCCCCCCAGTCAAGGCGTTCCTGCAGCAGCTGCAGGCAGCTGGTCAGGCCCTCAGCACCCTGCCAACAGCTGCAGCTTGCAACAACCCCATGTGCAGCAGCTTGGCGGGTGTCAGCGAGCAGCAGAGTGTGTCTGGCAAGGCATGCAGGTGCTCGGGATGCCACCTGGCAGTATACTGCCAGCGCAGCTGTCAGAAGCAGCACTGGGGCCTGCACAAGCCTGTGTGCAAGGCTGTGCAGGCAGCAACGGCAGCAGCCACGGCTGCATCAGCCAGCAGTGTGTAGCCTGTTTCTCACAGGGCAGCCAATCAGGCCAGGAAAGTTCTGGGTGCAGTACCACTGTTTTGAGACCTGCTTCTTTTGTGTTACACTTACACAGTCTGTCACAGAGGATAGTGCATGTGGAGTGAGGCCCGGGGCATGTGGCCGTTGCTGAGCAATTCAAGAAGTGTGTTACTTACTGTGTGATACGCATGCGCAAATCGTCACCCCACCCAAGTTTGGTGGGGTTGATGTGTGGTCAACACAGCCTGCATGCATATGGTAAACCGGTGCTGGTTTGTGAAGTTGTGTCCAGCTGTCTCAGGATATCACCGGCACATCGCTCAGTTTGCCGGCAAGAAGCACTAGTGCAGTCTAAACTGGACTGGATAGAGAGTCCCTGTCAAATTGCAAATTCAAATTATCAAACCCATTGTCGCCGCCAACACCAGCAGTGCAGATCCAGGCTAGAGCTGCAGGCTAGCGCTGCACTTATGTGAGTGGATTCCCACTGGGCCAGTCCCTTGCTAAATTTGCAAACCCAGCAAAGTTGGATTCGACACCGCCTGCAATACATCCTCCACCTTCAAATTACATGTCACATCAAAGCTCATCCGGGTCTTGCCGCAGTCAAACATATTGCCCAAGCCCTGCCGAGTGTCACTCACAGCGTCCAATTCTGGACTAGGGTAGTGGGGTTCCACGGCACCTCCACCTGCTGCAACGGGTCCCCAAACAGCAGCAGCAGCTTGTCTGCTGGCTTCTCAGGTCCACTCCAGTAATCCTGGTAGAAGTACTCATCCACACTGGCTTCATACCCTGCTTCATGCAATGCTGCTGTTATGAGGCTGCTAATGTATCTGCTCCAGAACCCATCCTCCTCTGACCGTAGCGCTACTGAGCCCTCGATGTCGGCCGGCTGCTGCAACTTCAGCTGCACACGCACACAACAGCAGGGACGGTGTGCAAAGCGGTTTTGCAACACCCAATTGGGATGCTTGCTGTGAGTTGAGCAGAGAGGTGACTGGCTTGGATACTGTATGCAGCATACTATGCTACATAGCAGTACAGTACGCTACAACAAACTCCAGGCTGGGAGTGTCGGGAGGCTGGTTGGTCAATGAGATCAAACAAATTGCATGGCTGTCCACAACTACAACCGCCAGGATGAAACCAACATTCAATCACTACACTGGCTTTCCTCTAACCTGGCATGCACCTTACACACCCTCCATCAGATAGCTCAAGCCTGCTCCCATGCTCTATCACCCACGCCCTCACAGCCCCCGCTCCTACCCACCCACCCAGAAGCAAGCTGTGAATCCCCGACAGCACACACCTGAAAGACCGAGCCAGGTGCAATGGCCGTCCGCTGCTGCAGCACACCCTCAGCCAAACAAGTCAAGCCTGCTGGTATGCCCTGCAACACATGCCCTCACAGCGCCCGCTGCCACCCACCCACCCATAGACTACCTGCCGCCCCTCCACAGCACACACCTGAAAGACCGAGCCAGGTGCAATGGCTGTCCGCTTCTGCAGCACACCCTCAGCCAAACAAGTCAAGCCTGCTCCCATGCTCCATCACCCACGCCCTCACAGCGCCCGCTGCCACCCACCCACCCATACAGTACCTGCCACCCCTCCACAGCACACACCTGAAAGACCAAGCCAGGTGCAATGGCCGTCCGCTTCTGCAGCACACCCTCAGCCAAACAAGTCAAGCCTGCTCCCATGCTCTATCACCCACGCCCTCACAGCGCCCGCTGCCACCCACCCACCCATACAGTACCTGCCACCCCTCCACAGCACACACCTGAAAGACCAAGCCAGGTGCAATGGCCGTCCGCTTCTGCAGCACACCCTCAGCCAAACAAGTCAAGCCTGCTCCCATGCTCTATCACCCACGCCCTCACAGCGCACGCTGCCACCCACCCACCCATATACTACCTGCCACCCCTCCAGCACACATTATGATAAAAACATTTACCACTAGGTGCGTGTCGGAACGCACTTTTTGAGCATGTCGTCATGACATGCACTTGAAGGTTGTAACTCATGTGTTTAACACACCTGAAAGACCGAGCCAGGTGCGATGGCTGTCCGCTGCTGCAGCACACCCTCGGCATCCACCAGCTGAGGTTCACTGGTGGCCCAGTCGCCAGGCCACCCCCCTGGCAGGCTGTCCCATACCAGCTGGTAGCTGCAGATGTAGCCACCCTGCTGCAGCCGCTGCAGCACCTGCTGCAGGCCCTGCAGGACATCTGCTGCTGGTGCCTGCTGGGGCCCCTGTCTACTTCTGCCACCTGCGCGCGGAGCAGCAAGAAACAAATGGGCATGCAATAGACGGCACGGCTTCAGCAGCATCAAGGTGCTTCCTTCCTTTTCTAGTCTGTTTGCTGGCAGCTAGGCGCTGGCTAGGGGTCTTGGCTGCTGCTGCCACCCATATGTGAGTTACAGAGGGGCATTTCACAGGAGGTGTGCCGACTGAAGCCCTTTATCTGAAGGATGGCAGGCGATAATCGAAGCAGAACACATCTACTGCAGGTTGGGAACTAAGGCAAGCAGCCCTGCAAGTACATGGTTGCCAGCTGATAACTTGTCATGGATGCTCCTGGAGATGATTTGTTGTTGTTGCTGTTGCGCCTGATGGCCCTGCAAGGCCCTGAACTACAGGGTTCATGATTACCAAGTGCCCGCACCTTGTGCTGCTGCTTTGTGCAGCTGCTTCTGCACCTCCGGCAACAGCTGCTCCAGCAGCTGCTGCCCCACCCCGCTGCAGAATGCTGTCCGCTGCTCCGGCGAGGGCAGATGCTTGGCTACCGTCTTCCAGAGGATGTAGCTGCACCAGCAACCCAGCAACACAAGCAGGCAAAGCTGCTTCAGTTGAGGTGAAACCAAGTTGCTGCTCATGCAAGGCCTCCGATTGCAGTCGGTCATGCAGCAGCATCAAGCTGCGCGGATAAACATGCAGGACACCAGCCTTGTGGGTCTACCCAATTCATCATGTGTGGAGAGTGCTAGGCGGCAAACGTTTCCACGTGCAACACCCCCCCCCCCTAAACACACAAAAGCTGCCAACATTACCAGCTGCTGCGTTCATGTACAAGCACAGCACTGTGCAACAGCTTTTGCCTGCATGCTCAAGCACTTGAGCACAGTCATCATCATATGCCCGTGAGTCCTGCGGTGCCTCCCTGAACCCTCTGCACGGTGCTGCCAGCACCCAAAGTGTGCATGAATGCTGTCAGCGCACCGCACCTGACAAAGCTGAAGAACACCGGGTTACTGAGGCCACCGCTGTTGTCTGAGAGATCAGGAACAGCTGCTAGGCGGTCCTTATTGGCAGCTGTGGCACACAGCAGCACAGGACACACGGTAGGGTTTGTGAGATGCGGATAGATACACAGGCTGCAAGGATGGAGACTGTCAATCATTGGGGTTGAGTAAGAAACGGTGTGGCCCACATCAGTGATGTGATTGAATGTTCTTGGCAGGCGTGGCACATGTCAGCATAGGACATACCGTACGGTCAGCTCTGCCTGCAGGCAGGCAGGCTGGCTGCAACGCCACCAGACACAGGCTCATATAACCTTAGGGACATAATCTGCATGGAGCTGCAATGACATTAGCTGCAGAATCCGCGCCCGGCATACCACTACCCTGTACTGCCCAGACTGGTGGACTGACCGTGCGGCTGGACAGCCCATAAAGCCTTACTGTGACAGTGTATGCATGCTGCTGATGAGATCAACCAGCAAGCCAGCTCCATATATTAAATGCTCCAAGCAGCATGTGGACTCAAATCAATCACCTAGGAAGTACTTGTACTCCTGTGTCTGTAGCTTGTACCGCTCCCGCTGCAACTGCTCCAATGGCATAACCTGCAGCAAAGTGCAGGACCAGCGGGTGTGTTGACCATTTACTTGACGCCTCCTGCCATTTACCAACCCTTCTTCGTGTTTGCACGGCCTTGGCCGCCCCCACATTCCCAGTCACAGAATGCACAGCTGCCATCAAACGGTGCACAGCTGAAGATGATCGATATGGCTCTCGCCCCCTGGACACCACAGATACTGAGCAAGGCAGTCTGCAACAGCCTGCCACCGTCTGCCATGAAAAATTGTCGCTCAGAACCAACCTGCTGCAATTGAACCGTGCTGTATACCGCCTCCAGCAAAGCTGCTGATAGCGCGGGGTCGAGGGGGCGACAGCTGCTGTCTCGTGGTGGAGGGCTGGCCAACGAGGCACCCGGTGCCAACCATGCATGTGCAGGACCTGCGATTTGGCAGTAGCTGCTGTTTTGGCATGTTGGTTTAACCACTACCGTGCCTTGCCAAGACATGCCCCATGGGGCATGCTGTGCATCGAGTTGCAAAGGCTGTACAGCCTGTCGACATGTGGACAGCAGATGCAGCACTCCGCACCTGCGAGCAGTAGCGTCGCTGTCTCCCGTCGCGTCAGATTACACGTTGTTCTAGTTGTGCGTGAGCAGCTTGATAGGCGGTGCAACATTGCCTGCTGTTCGATGTGCTCCGATCTGATGACTCTGATCTGGTGTGGCAGTTTTTTCTGTTGAGCAGCTAAGCTTCATAAGCGTCTTACAAACGTAGGTTAGCCGTCAGAAAGCAACCTCATTAAAGCAGGGAGACACAGAGCAGGCCAAAACCTTGGACTCTCGGCGCTGTTTGACTACAGCAGGTCATCCCTGTCAGTCACAACTGCCCTGTCAGGTTTAGGTACACCCCACCATCGAAGATGTCTAAGTAGTGCTCACGTCAGAATCACAACAGCTGCATGATCGTAACTGGATGGCACCCGGCTCAACCCCTGCGGTGCCACCACAGCCCAGCAGCTGTCGCAGCAACAACATCTTCCGCTCTACAGCAGCCGCTGCTGCATGCCGCCTACACACATGTGCTAGGCCTCTTGAAGCAGCACTCATCATGTCGTGCGCACATTGCGCCGCGCAGTGCCGATTTCACATGCGTTGACCTTGGCCGCAAAGCGCAGGGAGCACAGGCTCTCTGGGGCATACTCTGGCGTGGGGCCGATGTTGACAAACATCAGTGTCTTGGCATCACCCCCAGGCAGGGCTGCAGCAGCCACGTCAGCTTGCTGTTGCGGTAGGGGATGTGTGACTCCTTGTTGGCCAGGGACACGATCACATCACCTGCACAGCACAAGGCAAGCTCAACAATGAGCAGATGCGGTGTATCACAGCATGTATGCCAGGTTTCTGCAATTACCTGTGAGTGCAGGACTGCTGCTCGCAGCCGCAAGCATGTGCCAACTGATGGCTGTGCATGAAGTTGTCTGCCAACAGCAACAGTGCAGTGGGGAGGGGAGGGGGGAGGATGCTACAAAGTGGTTGCTGTCACTGCGGGACTACTGTCTACACTTGATGACAGAGTGACAAAAGAACAACAACAGGACACTGCACATCAGCCATTGCTCACCCAGTGCACTGAGGCTCTTGTTGATGGCTTGTGCCTCCTTCAGCCGCTGGCCCTGCGCCCCGCTCTCCTTCACGCGCTCAGAGCCAGCAAGGTCAATCAGGTTCAGCACGCCAGACACCTGTGGCATACACACATGCGTGCAATCGACGTGTGTTACGTTACTCATCATCGCACACCCATTGACACAGCCTGACTGACTTGATCGCACAGGTCTTGGGAGCTTCTGCTGTGTGATTGTTAACCCCTTGGTTGAAGCTGTGCATGATCGCGCACACCATTTGAGTGCAACGAAAGCCAGGCGCAATGCTGTGCAATGCGCTCGCCAGAGCAGCCCACCTTGAGCTTGCTGCTGTCGTTGACTCCCTCGATGCGCAGCGTGAACACTGCGTGGCTGCGGCTACTCTGCTCGTTCAGTTGCGTGCAGCCGACCGTGCGCTTCTCCATGGCACGAGCCAACAGGTCCTCGACATCCTGCAAAGCATGCACCAGCACAGCACCCATCAGCATGCAGTGGGGGCCGTTCTGCAACTTGCCGCTGCTGCCAGCGTGCTGAAGGTTACCATGTGACAAACATACTGCAGTGACAAAAACTCGCAGCCCCATCACGCACACCCCAGCGCAAGTGAAAGGGAACCGGCACATGCCAGCGCACCTGTGGTGTGTTGACATCAATCAAGGTCAGGTCTGACACAGTTGTGGCACCACTGGCATCGTGCACCACCTGCAAACGGCAAACACACAAAAAATGCGAGCCTCCTCGTCAGCACCGCAGCACAGAGCAGTTGCTGCTCTCTACTAAATGTGCGTCACTGCACCCTGATTCTTCTCTATCACAAGGGTTTCACGACGTGTTTGACCCCCCCCTCCCCCCCCGCATGCACGCACAAGGCGCCACATCACACTGCAGGTATTGTCTGTCCTCATCACACAGTGCCTACGTCACAACCGCAGGCACACCAACCTTGTGTGCCTTGCCGTCCGTCGTCTTCTTGCGTGCCAGCAGGTCCTTGTACTCCTCGTTGTAGATCTCCAGCATGCTGGCCTGCATCGCAAAGCGCCAGCCCTGCTTGGCCAGGAAGCGGCTGCTCTCAAACACCTGCACAGCAACACGGGCAGCAAGACAATGCACAGGCCTGGCTCAGGCACAGGTTGGAATGACCTACAGCAGGCCGCATTGCACATGTGGGGAGGTGTGGGCTGTGCCCTGAAAAGTGTGCAGCACCTTGTGCAGCTTGACAGTGATGTCATACAAGAAGCTGCAGGAAGAGCACACTGCTACACCTGGGCTGCCCACGACCGTGTTGCTACTATTGCGGCTGGCCCAGGTGTGGCCCTGCACCCCTCCTGCGGCTGCCGCATTCTGTGCCACCCTCGGGCTGGCGTGGCTGGCCAAAGACAGTGCATGCTGGTACGTGCAGTATGTAATGTTACATGGTTCAGACTCAGCCCGAACCATGTAACTGTAACAGTAACAGTAATGTGACATTGGTATTGGTATTGGTTATGGGTCTCTCACCTGTGCCATGGCCCTGGGGATGATGCCCCTGTTGTCAGGGTTGCCAAACATAGTGTATGTTTTCCCGCTGCCTGTCTGGCCGTAGGCAAAGATGCATACCTGCAACACCAGCACCAACACACGGTCAAAAATGGAGGTCAGAGAGCGCTGTGACAACATGGACAGATGGTGCTGGACTGTCAAGCTCAAGAGCCTGCGACACCTGCATTCGCTACCGCAGCTGGCGAATCAGGGGCCGCAATGGGCCCACACCGCAATGCTTGGTCAGCCCTCTCCACATGTTTCCTGCAGCAGCGCTGAATGTTATCCGCTGCATGTGCGTGGATCGTTGCAAGTGCTGGCAACACTTGGCAACGATCCACGCACATGCGGCAGATGACATTCAGCAGCTGCTGCAGGAAACATGTGGGCTCAAGTTGCTCAAGCCCAGTTTCACTCATGCAGTTTCACTCCTTTCAGATACGTCATAGTTGGTAGGCCAGCAGCCGCAGTCAATCGAGCACCCTCCCAGGCCCGGAGCACACCTTGTGGCCATCCAGTGCGCTCTGTATGAGCTCGCTGATCTCCTCAAACACTGCCGCCTGGTCTGCGGTGGGGCCAAACACCTTGTCAAAGGTGAAGGAGTGCTTCTGGGGCGCCTGGCCGGTGAGGCTGCCGGGCACCGTGATGTCCATAGCACGGCCTTGCAGCTCGCCTGCGGCAACAACGCAATGCCGGGGTGCTTCGGAACCAAGGGCTTCTTGATCACAAAGCCCCTCTTGAGGAGCTCATGTGCATGCATAACCTGTGGAGCTCCAAGTTGCCGCCAGTGTCAAGCTGAGATGTGCAAGCTGTCAATCAAGACGTCTGCAAATTTCGAACGCACAAAGAAGCGCGCACCACCACACGCAGCAACCATCACGCCCAGCTTGTGCCTAGGGCACCATAAGCAGCTGGCCTTACCGTTGCTAGGGAAGTCAGTCGCCAGTGCCTGGCCGCTGTTGGCCTCGTGGCCCAGCTCTGCCTCGCTGGCAGGCCTCACGCGCGCAAACACACGGATGTTGCCCTTCAGCTCCTGGAGGTAGCATGTGCCAAACAAAGCCAGAATGAGGTCCTATCCTTTACTATTTGCCTTGCTTTTGCATGTGATTGGGTGTAGAAGCAGGTTGCCAAAACATCAGCAAGCTGACTATAGACTGGGAGGCACCACGATGCTGCCGACGATGCTTACAGCACTATGGATGCACCATGCAAGACGACACCCTGCCTAATGCGCTGTGCACACCTGGATTGTGTTGTGCAGCTTGCGCCGGATGAGCTCGCTCTCATACACCCGGCGCTCAGCATCAGCCAGGCTGGCCTGCAGGCTGGACAGCTGGACCTGCAGGCACATGCGGCACAAGCAGCGCGAACAACCAACAAAGCAAGGTGCGAAAGTGTCCATGGATGGATATGGCGCAATGTACATGTACATCACACGCGCTGTGGCCCATTGCCATGGTTGAATCATCACAAAGCATGTTCGCATCAGCTTCAACTGCGCATGGTAGTGCGCGCTCTATTGCTGCAGGTGTGCTGATGTCTGTCAGTAACAGAAGGTGCCCGCTGCCGCTAGTGCCGCCCAGCATGCCGATGCAGTTGTGGCAGTGTACCATTGGTGGCGCTATTGAGGCAAACCTAGGCCCACCAGCCCCCCCCACCCACCTTGAGCTCCTTCAGCTCTGACTCCCTGCTGTTTGCCAGGCTCTCAGCCAGGGCATGTTGCTCCTGCAACGCCAGGAAATGTGAGGTACAGGGACAGTCAGGCATGAGCGTCTAGGGGCAAACACCTGTCTCTTTCAACAGCCTGTTCTACACACAATAGTTCCATAAGCCTACTAGCTGCAGCTGCTGTGGAAGTTATCCAAGCAAAGGCAACAACAGAAGGATACGTGCATGCGTGCTGGGGTTGCAACCAGCTCCAAGTCTGCCGCATGGATGGCAACCCCCTCGACACTGGCTGGTTCGCTGCCAAGTGCGTCGAGCGCCGCTGAGCTGCCCCAATGCAGCTGCTGCGTGGCAAGCCTTGTGTACCTTAGAGCCTGCCAGCTCTGACCGCATGGACTCAATCAGGCTGCGCTGCGTGTTGAGCTGCGCCTCCAACGTGGCCTTGCTGTGCTTCACAGCCTCCAGCGTCTCTATGCTCTTGCCGCCAGCATCCTTGTACCTGCAGGAGCGCAATGACCAAAGTGTTCAATGCAGGCGAGGCGTGCACATGCCTGCTCCTGTGCTACAGAGGCTGTGCTACTCAGGTAGCTGCTGCACTCTACAAGGGGCTACAAGGGGCTTAGGTGGTGCATCAGGAAGCTGCTGCACTCTTGTCGACACAGTGTGTGCAGGTTGACGTTGGCAGTGAAGCCGACATCAGCCTGCACACACTGTGCTGACAAGAGTTCAGCAGCTTCTTGATGCACCACGTGAAGACCTTGTTATCTGCCAACTCTGCGCGCCGCCTGCATCCCTGAAGCCCAACACCAACACAACATGCTGTCACGCACCCTGCTTCCCTGTCTCGTCACCGCCTGCACCGCTGCAGCCCAACAACACCAAAAGTGCTGTCACACAGCCTACTCCCTAATCCTCCTCCCTGCTTTGTCACTGCTTACTTGTCCAGCTCATCCCTTGACCTCCTTCAGCAGCCAGCCTGTCACGCAGCCTAACCCCCCGTCCCTGCTTGGTCAATGCGCACAAAGTGCTGCCACGCAGCCTACTACTCCCCCTCCCTGCTTACTTGTCCAGCTCGTCTTTGACCTCCTTCAGCTCTGCCGCCAGCCTGTCACGCTCAGCGTTGCCGGCCTCGCAATCGCAGCGCAGCCGCGCTAGGTCACGCATGGCGGTCTCACGCTCGTCACGCAGCTTCTGGCATTGCTCCTGCAGCAACAGGCCATGACACACATCATTGACACAGTCAGCAGCCCTGCGCAACTGCTTTATTTCTGCATATGAGCACGCCATGGCCTCTTGCCAAGACATCAGGGTACACTACGCTTCATGCGCCCAGCCATCCGACCCAGCCATCTGGCGCACGTGTCATGTGGACCACAGCAGGCAGACCAGCAGCTACTACTGAATTATGATGACCCATTATCGACCCCACACCTTCTCCAGCTCCAGCAGCCGCTGCTGGCTCTTAACCATGCCGCCCAACTCAGCCACCTGCCCCTGCAGCTTGTCCTTCTCCCTGTGCAGCTCATCACGGCGCGTCTTCTCTGCCTGCAGGCCAGCACGCGCTCTGTTCACCTTTTGTGTGTTGCAGCTGCACACAACACACCTGTGATCACTGCCCATGATGATGGGGCTCAGGCTAGCTGAGTGTCAACAGGTCGCATGGACATGTGCACAGTGGCGAATGGCACCTCAAGCAGTGCATCAGACCCATTCCATATGCAAATCAAGCAAGAGCAGGCAAGGGTGCCGGTCGCATGCACCAGAAGATGCTGCAGGGGTTGCACAGCGGCCTACTTGCTGCACCAATGGCAGCATCACGCGTTTTTATGTGCGCACCTGCACGTCTGCCTGCAAGCTGGTGTTGTAGTTCTGCAGTGTCTGTGCATACGACTGGCTCTGACGCACGACTCCCTCCATTTCCTGGATCTGCAGGACACATCAGGTGACAGCAGAGCAGTACAGTCGGCAAAACAAGGGTCCTTACTCAGTCGGACTATTGTTGCCGCCACAACAGTGTGGCATGATCCTGGGCGTGGCAGCTGCTGTGGGTGCACCAACTAGTCAGCCGCATTACCAAGTCCTTGTGCATAAGCATTACCAGCCCACTCAGCCCTTCCCCCCTTCAAAGCTCCTGCGCAACACACAAGAGCCCTCAGACCTAGCACCACCAAGCTGGCACACCTTGCTGTCCCTCTCTGTCACCAGCGCGCTGGTCTTGCTGAGCTCCTGCTGTGCGCTCTCCAGCGACTTCTGCAGCAGCTCCAGCTCAGCAGTCTTGCTGCTGACGCCCGCCTCAGAGGTGGACAGCTGCTGCTGCAGCTGTGCTGCGTGCTCCTCTGCTTTTGCAATGTCAGCCTGCAGCCAACAGTGGGGCATGGGGCATGCATAGTTATCTCAAAATTGCGTGTCTCACACCCACAGTGCAAACACTGGCGCTCACCAGCTAGCTGCTCGTTGCAGACAGAAGCAGTTTCTGAGCAGGCACCCACGCACAGGCTCATGCAGGGGGTCCCACGCAAAGGCGCCATGACTGAACATCATGACCAAAAAAAAAACACAAAAAACATCATGACCAGCATACCTTGAAGCTGCTGATCTGCTGCTCCAGCTCCTGCTGCACTTTCTGCACCTCCTGCTCCAGCTCAGCAACCTTCTGCTGCTTCTCAGTGGCGTCCTGCTCCCACTGCTGAGCGTCCATCTCTGCCTTGCCCTTGCAGGACAGCAGGTGCCAGCCCAGAGCCCTGCGCACACAGCACAACACGCGCTACCACTGTCAACACATGTGCCCACTTATAGAACTACAGTCGGTGCCTGAGTGTATCAGCCTGCCAGCAATCGGTTGGGTGAACATAGCACACCCTGGAGTAGCAGTAGCTGCACTCTCTACGCTCCTGCTGCCAGGCTTCACAGTGCTGACCCTGCGTGTGACTGGTGCTGTGCAACTACGAGGCACTTTTGAAGCTGATAGAAGGCGGTGTTTAGACACGCGCAGCCTCACTTCAGCTCCTTGATGACTGGCCCCATCTCCTCCAGCTTCTTTGCTGGCAGTGTGCCCTTCTTGAAGGTCAGCTTCCTGCACGACCACAACAGCACAGCACAGCATAGCAGAGCACATGTGCGATGGAAATGAGCAGCCGAGTGTGCTGCAAGTGTGTTCAGTAGCACATACAGGGCCTTGATTGCATGTGCGCAAATGTGCTGCACTCAAATGATCCTCTGCGCCTGCAGGCATGGTGGCTCTGCAAACATGGGCACACACTGGAAGAGTTTATCTGAGCTGCAGAAGGTATGCACACAACTCTGTGCGGAAAATGAGCCCAGATCAGCTGCAAGGTGTGCACACCTGTTGAGCACGTCGTCTGCGGTCAGGCCAGTGCGCTCTGCAATGTCATCCCATGTCTCCTCAGCCTTCGGCTCAGCAGCAGCTGCTGCTGCGGCTGCAGCTGCGGCTGCAGCTGCGGCTGCAGCAGCCCCACCCCGTCCTGCAGCTGCTGATGATGTTGTGCCAGCTCCACTGCGACCTGCTGCAGCAGATGAGCTTGCGCTGCGTCCTGTTGCTGCTGCTGCTGAGCGATCAGACCTGGCTGATGCAGTGCGGGTGGGACGCTTGGCCTCTGGAATGCCCTCCAGTGGCCCTCCACGCCGCTTCCTGTCCAGCACATTTGACTGCAGGACAAGATAAATGCAGCAGGAACCCGACACAGTCAGGCCGTGCAGTGCTGCTTTATTCGGTGTGCTCCAATCACAGGCGCAACTGGCTGTTGATGCGCAACCGTCATGCTGCCACCCATTACTGACCTTCTCAGCAAGCGGCTCTGGACCCCCTCCTGTTGGGGGCACTTTGGGTATCCTGCTTTCTCTTCTCACTACCGAGCCATCCATGGCTCAGCAGGACGCCCTGCAGGTTGAGCAACAATGGGTGCAGCTGTTGAGCAGCGGTGCAGCAGTTGACGTTGTGTTGTGCGTGCATTTCATCTTGAGACGTAAGAGGTCAAGGAAAGTTGCACCACACATACATAAGCTGAAACACTCATGTAAGATGAATATCATCAACCACAGCTACAATGCTGCTGCATCAACATTCGAACCAGGTGATGGTGGAGCAAGTTGTGCGTCCTGCATGCCCTACCTTGCTTCGCAGCAGAGCAGGTGCAATCCAAGTGTTATGTCTTCTTCACCAGCACACTTGGCCTGACGCATGCGCCCTCAACAAGGGAGCAACACTGCTGCACACCAACACAAGAGTGGTTGACGGGCTGAGTTTACGAGAAAACAATTTCAAAAGGGTAACGAAGCATGATCAACGAGTGCAGGCGGGGAATCGGTACACGTAGAAATTCAAACTCAAACCTGGCCAGGGTGTAGTACCACAAAAGCACAAGAAGCCCAGCCATCAATGCTGCCGACGTTGTTGCATGCGTCCGGCTGCAATAACGAAAGTAGACACCAAGCCTCGGGCCAAGTACCCCACAGGGGATCAATTTGACAGCTGCTGTTGTTGATCAGTGCGACTGGTTCATCAATGGCAAGCGCTCTGCAAACACAAGCACGATACTCAAATGATATGTCACCAAGAGGCTCAGCAAGCACGTGCTTGCCTCTCTGTGGTGTTCAGAGACTGTTCTGGAGATGTGGGCATGGGGAGCGCCCCCCCCCCCTTCCCCTCCAGCTCTCACTCGTTTTACACCATGTGTCTGTCTTCTGTGGTCACTACGTTGCTACAAGCTGTGTTCAAGGTTGGGTGGGTCTGATACGTTGGATAGCGAGGCTTTGGGCGTTGTGCAAGAGAAGCAGAAGCTGGCACTGGACAACAAGCAATGCTGCTGCCAATGACAAAAAGCTACAGAAGCACTGCGAGTTCCAATCTGCTGGGTGAACATCCCAGAGCTGATAAATGAGAGTGAGCTGGCAGTCAGGCACAGCTGCCTGGTGCCCTCTTCAGATATGAAGTTGATGGGGGCTGATATTACAAACACCCAGGTGGGGACGAAGCTCGTCCTTCAAGGGAGGGTTGGGGGTGAGTGTGGGTATTGGCCCATGAGTTGCATTCAGAGATAGATGTCATGGTGACCAGTCATAGAGATGACACACTAGTCTCATGAGTGCGTTCCGATTCGCACACAGGGGTGCTGTGGTTAATCATGTGTCAGCAGAGGGAGTGCATGCGGACTCATACATGCTCAATAGGATGTGTATGCATGTGTGGGGCGGGGGCATCCAAGTCTGCAAAAGTGCAAGGTATCATTGGCAAGTGAGAGGGTTCGCACGTGTTGGGATCATGACACTGGAGAAGGGCACGTGCCTTTGGGAGGCTTAGCCTGTTGAGATGGTAGCCAGTTGGAAGCAGCTGGATGAGTGTCTCTACCAGTTTGTTGAGAGTCTCCACCCGTTTATTGTCTTTCTGTTGGGGGTTGATGAAGGAGCGGGGGGGGGGGGGGGCATGTGGCGTGGCAAAGGCATTGGCGCCATGGGGTATCCAAGTGGTGATTTTCCAGGCGGAGGAGACGTCGGAGGACAGCCGGTGTGTCAGTGACGGTACCCCTGTCCATAAAGAGATTGGCTGCACTCAGTCTCTATTCATAAGGTATCGGGAATAGCAAGAGAGGGAGAGCCCCACGACTTACTGCACACACAAATTGCTGCTTTGCCACTGGCTACACTGTAGCTGGAGGCTCCAGAAGCAGCAGGCAGCAGAGGAGGCAGCAGCAGTAGCAGATTGACCTAGGTGCAACCAACCCTGACAGATACAGCAGCTCTCAACGTGTGCTCTGTGACTCAACAAGTCCTGGCAGTCAATGCAGCAGCAACAGCCTGAGCAGCATCAACATGGGTGACTGGGTGTTGTGTTATGGCAAGGATGCCCTGGAACCAGCACAGCACACGCCCAGAACCACAAGTCATCGTGACTAACATGACAAAGCGGTGTATTGCGCTTGCTGCAGATCATAACAGGAGCACAGCAGAGGATTGCGCACATGATCTGTCGGCCCAACTTGAGATGCTCTTGAGGATGGGTCACGACGTTCTCGTACCTTGTTCGTTAATGCGTATCATCTGATCCTACCAACCAGTGGCATGATGACTGCACCATCAGTGCAGTGCATCCCAGTGCCACCACGCATGCCATCTGCCTGCACCAACAGGTGAGGTCACCTGTCACATGGTCAAACCTCCCACCTTGGCAGGACGGTTTCTACCTGCACACCGTACGTGCAGCCAGCAGGGAGCACCATACTGTTGTATGTGCTTTTGTACACTTTCTGAGAGCACGAACGCCTGCGGTGTGTTTTCTTTCGGGCACGGAAAGGCAGCACGGATAGGGAGACGACCACGACAGATCGCCTCGACGATGCAGCCTGAGCGATAAATCCTTGTTTTGTAATGCCTCCAAAGGCCACAGGGCTGGGAGGTGAGCCGCTAGGCACCATCACACTTGTTGCCCTGTTGCTTCCTTCTTTGAGTGACCCGCCACAACTGATGGCCTTGCAGGTCGCAGTCGAGGGGGAGGCAGGGGAGGTGGCCGCTCCAGGGAACCCAGCACCAACAGCGGCCATGACCAAGGGACTGCCTCTTCTAGCGGAGGCGCAGTCACCGGCAGCAGCAGTAGTGACAGGGGCCGTGGCAGAGGACCAGGCACCAGAGGCCGAGGGCGAGACCGCCACAACCCTGGACGCAGTCAGAGTGCAACTGCAGCTGCAACCTCCAACCCTGCTGGCAGTGCAAGTGCCCAACCCCAAGCAGCTGCCTCTTCCAGCAGTAGCGCAGTCAGCGGCCGCAGCGGCAGCAACAGGGGCCGTGGCAGAGGGCCAGAGGGCACCAGGGGTCGGGGGCGAGGTGGCGCCAACCCTGGACGCAGTCACAGTTCAGCATCAACAGCAGCGGCAGCTTCCAATAGCAGTGCCAACAGCAGGGCGGGGCATGGCAGCAGCAGCGGCAGTGACGCCCGGCGCTTGGGTGTTGCAGACATGAGGGAGCTGTTCAAGCGGCTGCTGAGAAAGTGAGCGGGTTTCAGCAGCTAGTGGATTCAGGCACTGACTTTTGTTGGGAAAGTCGCTTGGGCAGCCGCTTGCACAGGTGCTGAAACCCAGGACAAGAGGCGAAAGCGAAAACCTTGCAGTCTTCCAATAGGGAGACCAGCTGCACATACTCAGGGTAACACTGGCATGCTGGCCTGCAGGCAGTGCATGTGTCAAGCTTTCGCGTGTGCCACTGCTTCGTGCGTGCACTGAGGGCTTGACAGTGGGGCTGGCATCAACACCGCATGCATATGAACCTTGCTTCTTCCTTCAATGGCCTGGCATCCGCTGCAGCAGGATCCACAATGCAGTCCAGCACTGCTTTACCACACATATGTTGAAGTTATGTTATGTTGCTGCTTCTGTGTGCCCTGCAGGCTTACCAGCGGTCCCCGCCGGCCTGAAGACCTGGCCCTCTTCCTTGACACAGCCTGGCAGCTGCTGCAGCTGGATGGAGAGGAGGACAGGGTGCTGCAGGCACTGGCTGACAGAGGGACTGCCAGCAGCCAAGAGAGTAGCAGCAGCGGTGTGGGTCCTGGGGGGCTGCGGCTCTTGCAGCACCTGGCACAGTCAACAGCAGCTGGGTCTGACTGCAAGCTGCACAGTTCGGCAAGCATGCAGCAGGTACGCAGGGTGTGATCTTCATCTTACATGGTTGGGATGCAACAACCCAAGGCTAGCAGCGCTGAGTGAAGAGTGAAGGAACACAAGTGCTCAAGATGCACAATCTGACTGGCAAGTGAATGCACTGAGACAGTTTCATACTGTCAACACTGGCATGCACCAGCAGTGCATGCTGATGAAACTGCTCTTCATGCAGTGCAGGTGTGCTGTTACCAGTTCGACTAGGGTGCCAGTCGTCTTCAGTTGGACAATCCCATGTCCATCAAAACCTTGAATTTGCCACCTTCTTTTGCTGCCTTGTAGGCCTCCAATGCACTCCCCTTCCTGCAGTGCTTCGTGCCACTGCTGCGGCTGCTTGGCGACCAGCAAGTCAAGACCTAAACCCTGCAACAGTACACCAACCCCATCTATGCCACGATGTACAACAATGTGGACCATGCAAGGGCGGCTACTGTGCTGAGGGGCCTGGCTGCACAGGCTGCAGGAGACCCGTTTGCTGCTGCAAGCAGCGCAGGGGTGGGGTTCAGGTGATCATGGCTGTAAATATGTGCCGTATGCACCGCCCAAGGCCTGTTGGTCGCTGCTGTAGTGTGCAAACATGTACAGCCGTACCGTGTTGACATGCTACTCTTTGACATCCTGGTGGACAGTTGAAGCTTGCTCATGGCTAGCAGAGATGCCCTCACACTATCAATGCTCCAGGCGAACTCACTAAGATGTGCGGTCAGCAACGTGCCAGTCCAAGCATCATGAGGCCCGCTAAGCTTGCTGTTTACAGTGTGAGCTTGTTACTGTCTGTTGCGCTGTTGCTAGGGGCCCCTGGCAACCAACCTGCTGGCTGGAAGTGCTGGAGCCCCTTGTGGGCTACCTGCTGGAGCTGCCTCGCAGGTTCAGACAGCTGGACACTTGGGAGCAGCAAAAAGCAGGTAACAGCCTGAGGTGGAGATGCTGCGGCAGCGGGCCATGATGTAAGAAGAGCACGATTGCCTTGCTGAAGGCTGCGACTGCATTTCTGAACCAGCAATTTTGTGTTGCTGACAAGAGTCACATGGACCTCTGTGCACAGAGTAGGGCATGCCCTGCCGGTACCTGGGCGCACTCCCGGTACCTGGGGCTATAGTCAGCTGAGTGTCTGATGATTTCATGTGTGGAAGCCAGCAACATATGGTGCTCCCTACCTTGCAGGCATCCAAAGCCTGTTTGCTGCTGCTGAAGACGTCTTCAAGACAAGAGTCATGAGTCAGGCTGAAAGCCACCGGGACGCACGAGCCAAGAGGCTGCAAGACAGCATAAGGATGCTTGCACAGTAAGTGCTGCTGCTGCCGCCGCTGCCAACTGGCTGCTGCCCCTGCAAGGTTTGTGGTTGCTGCTGCAGCTGCAAGCACTGCTGGACGCTGCCAATTGCTGTTGCTGTTGCTAGCAGAGTGCTGTTGGGCGCATGGCCCATTGGGCCTTGGGCCCTTGGGTGGGCCTCTCCCCCCCCCCCCTGATACATCATGTATCCGCCTTCAGGCTGCGCAAAGCCCAGAACAACCGACGACATGTCATGTTGGTTGCTTGCAGGCCTCTTGGACACCTGCAGCAGCAGTCCCAGAACCTGACGGAGCAGCAACGCAGCACCCAGCAGCGTGCGCAGGCGGCTGCCAGGCGAGCTGCTACATCAGTACCACGCTCTGACCCACCAGGTAGGTGATTGTTGCCAGTTTCAGTAGTTCACATGTAAAGCTTTCCTGACCGACACTGCGCAACATCCCAAAGCACGAAGGGAAGACTTGCGCAAAGTGTGCACTCTGATGGCATGGCTACAAGCACAACGTCGTCAAGCATGTTTTGACGGCATGAGTCATGGCAGATATGAGCAAGGTCAGCTATTCAATAGGCCAAGCTGACTGCCGTGCTTGCAACTTATGGTCGTGTGCTGCGTGATGTGCAGGCAGCCTGAACCCTGGGGGACGTCCCCGTCACGACAACGACCACGTGGATTTCAAGTGCATCAGCATCACACCCACGCAGCAGCAGGTGCTGTGCACCAAGGCGCCATTCCTGCCAAGCAACAGGTGAGGCGCCTTGGTTGCGTCATGCACATAACCGATTATGGTTGGTAAAGGTCCGTAGCTAGTGTGGCATGGAGCTACCAACCAGTATGAAGAGCGACACACTGTGAAGACAGCACAGTACGCACCCACCTCCGGTCTGTGTTGAATTGCCTGACAGTAGCAGTGTCAGCCTGGCTCAACCCTACTAGGACAGTGTGCCAGCCACCACAAGCATGCCGCAACATCATGCATGTGGCCACACCAGTGGGCTTGACCAAGCCGTCCCCTCATCTACAACATGTACTGCCCTGCAGGATTGACGGCAGCGGTGTGCTGGTGGCTGAGGGCGTGGGCGCTGTGCAGGCTCACCTGGACCTGCACTTCAGGCTGATGCACCATGACCTGCTGGCTGAGCTCATTGACGCAACCTGCTGCTTCAAGGCTCTTGGGGGCATCGGCATGTTGAACGCACGCCAGAAGCGACAGGTGCGCAGAGGCAGGGGATGGTGACCGTGACTCCTGCATGGGCAATAAATTGCAAGCAAGACATGTGTTACTGTCGCAGTGCGCATGCTCCATCAGGCCAATGCAACGCCTTACTGTGGGCAGGTAATCAACCGTCAAGTGCCCACCAGAAGTCGACCGTCCACTTCCTGACAGGATGTGCAGCAAGCTCATTCACCCCACCCGGGCCCGCTGTGCTTGCAGGGACGAGGGGGCAATACACGCGTCGACCTGCTGGACGGCGCCAGCCTTACCTGCTACAGGCGTGTCACTGTTGAGAGCCTGATGGCTGATCCACGTCAGGGCGTCTACTTCGAGGTGTCCTTCGACGAGCCGGACTTTGTGCGCAAGATGCGGGTTCGCGACAAGGTATCATGCACACGCTGCAGCACGTTGCATCCTGCACACAAGCAGCGACTGGGCGCTGGAAAGGCATCCGTTTTCTCTTTCAACAGCTTGAACTTGTTTGTGGTGAAGTGCTTGGATGCTCGTGTCATTGGACTGTTATCGTTGGACTTTTATCTTGCACACGCTGAGCCGTTTGCGTTTCACGCAGGTCGACCATTGGAAGAACTCCAAGCAGTTGGGCCACGGCACCCTTGTCGCTCTGTGGTACGAGCCCCGGTCAGCAGACGACCCGCAGATCATCTTCGCCACGGTATCGGACAGGGACGCACGCAAGCTGGCCGGGCAGTTCTCAGAAGCATCGTCAGGCCCAAACAGCAGCAGCAGTGCTGTCAGGAGCAAGCTTGGCATCACCCTGCAAGACCCTCGAGGCACAGAGCTGCTGGTGCAGGCGTGTGTGGGCGAGGGCCAGCTGGCTTCAGGGAGTGAGGGGCGTGAGGTGGTGCTGCTGCAGGCTTCTGGCAGCTTCTTTGCAGTGGAACCCATGCTGAGGGCTTTGCAGCGCCTTGTGGTCCTGCCCTTCTCCCAGTACCTTGTCCCTGCGCTAACTCAGCAGGGTGAGTGGCGGGGTGGTGGCAAGATGGTGGGAAACATGCCATGCGGGGTTTTCACACTGGACTTCTTCCTTTGCATACTGTCCTTGCACATCAAGTCGCCCACACGCCCATCGTACTGGTCTGCAGACTCCATGATTGATCACCGGTACCGCCTGACCTTCAGAAAGCATCGTAAGATCACCTGACGTGTGCTGTTGCCGCAGGGGATGTGCCGCTGCCCACATACCTGGCGGATGCCGCCCTCGACTTCACCAGCATCCTGACAGCGCCCAAGGGGTCATATGAGTGGAACAGGTGAGCTGACTGGTGTGGTTGCTGACAATTTGCTTGAAGTCCGAATACGTTTGCGCACATGCACCCCACGTGCCAGCAGCGACAGAGTGGTGCTTTTCAGGTGCATATGTAATTGTTGTGTAGGCAGCCTGCATGAGTCTGGACTGTGGGTAGGCCGTGCATGGCTGGAGTGCATGTCTTAGTGAGTTGACGGCTAAGCACTTGCGCTGCTGGTTTGCAATGTACCGTTGTCTGCAGGCTCCAGCGTGTGCAGCTGCAGGGTCTCAACAGGGGTGTGCTGGCACAGCAGCTGGTAGCATCCACCACACTGGACAAGGCACAGGCAGATGCCCTGGTGGCGGGCCTGACGCGGGAGATGTGCTTGATACAGGGACCACCAGGCACAGGTGTGTGTGCTGGGCAGCACTGGGCTGGAGTATATCCTGCGAGTGTTTCTGCTAGGCTGCACAGATTGTACCTCCACTTGGTTCTGTCATCCAGAAGTCATGGTTGCGACCACTTCATTCGGAATGCAGTGTGAAAGGTCCTGCTTGAAGAAGTCTGTCTTTTTCTCGCAAATGTTTGCCCTGCAGTAACTCTGACACTTTACTGAGGTTTGGCATGTGAATGATGCTGATGCATGCTTTGGTTTTGGCTGCTTATGCTGCTCGCAGGCAAGACCTACGTGGGCATCCAGATCCTCAAGCTGCTGATCGGCAACACCACCAACAGCCACCGTGACGCTGACAGAGGCCTAGGCCGTAGGCAGCAGCGCGGCTTCACCCCACTCCAGCCGGTGGCAGCACAGCCAGCGGCAGCGGCAGCGGCAGCAGGCAAGGCTGATGCCGGCCCCATCCTGGCTGTGTGCTACACCAACCATGCGATTGACAGTCTCCTAGAGGGTCTGCTAGATGCTGGGGTGGCTACGGGGCGTGGTGAGATGGTGCGCGTTGGTGGCGGCAGCAAGAGTGAGCGGCTGGCTGACCTGAACCTCAGAGAGGTAAGTGATACTATCACTCACTAGGCCGACGGACCCCTAACTTGTGCCAGACCTGGCCATGGCCGATTATTGCTGTCGCCCTAGCCAGTCGTACCCTGAAAGCTAGCCATAGCCACTCCAGCTGGTCAACCTGGGCTAGGGTCTGGTCAGGGTCTGGCCACCCTAACTGGTGTTCCAATTTTGTTAGGGTAGCCGGCTTAACCTGGTAAATGAAGAAAGGAGTAGCCAGCTAGGGGGGGTGTCGGCCTAGTGCACTACTAGGATCAGGGTACCATGAGGCGTGTCGGCAAGCTGCTTGCTGTGCCAAGCAGTATGTGTTGGGGATGTTGTAAACAAAGGCTTGGAAGGAGCTGTTCTTCCTCACTGGGCGCCTTACCTCAACCACTGAGTATGTTCAGGTTGGGCAGGGACCCTGGTATGCGGCAGCCAGTGTCAACCGAGGCAGTGCTGCTGTGCCTTGTTCCATATACAAATCTCTGCACCAGACAGCAGCAGCAGTCACTGCGGCATATTAGGCTATGCATAAGCTATTGCTTGCTGTATCGACTCGCTGAGCTTGCTGACGGTGTCCTGTATGCTTGTGCAGCTTGGAGAGAAGGCGGGCGGGCCGCTGATACGTGAGTGCAAACAGAAGCAGGAGGACACTGAGCGACAGATGCGGCGCAAGATCCAACAGCTGAAGCGCGCCCAGCAGGACAGGTCAGTTGACTGAAATATCAGGCGCAGCTCATTTTGTTTACTTTTTACTTTGCCACAAGCTGGCAAACAATCACACCTTGCTTCGAGCACAGTAGCAGCTCTCAGCTGAGGCTCAGATCAAGGTGGTCGAGCCTGGGCACATACCCACACTTCCAAAACTGTAGCAGTCAACCAGCTGCAAGGCGCCGCTTGCAACACCAGGCACATCACTGTCTAACCAGAGCCTGTGTTTTCCCCAAAAACTGTTCAACTCTGCCGCTGTCCATCTCTCTCCGTCCCTCCAGGCTGCAGCTGGATGATGTAAAAGGCCTCCTGCAGCTTGAGGCCCCAACTCTTCTTACCGCCCTTCTGCAGCGCCAAGACGATATGAGAGACCTCAATAGCAGCGGCTGGCAGACAGTCACAGCCTCACACAAGTCCGCAGGTGCTGCAGCAGCTGCAAACGATGCGCTGCAGCACTGGGCTCGAGAAGACCCCGTGTCTGATTGGCACTTCAGGCAGCAGCTGCTGCAGGCGCGGCAGGAGGCAGCCTTGCTGCAGTGGATGATTGAGCAGGGGCTGGTGGATGAGAACGGCAAGCCGTGGTATTGTGCAGACTTTGCAGGGGCTCCTTCCCAGCCTGGAGGCACAGGTGATTTCCTAAGTCTACATGGAATGAATGCACGCATGGGCCCAGTGGCGGGGTTTGGTGCAGGACTGCTGCTTTTCCCCCTGGACGGTTGGAACAGACATGCATGCCTGTTACATGGCCTCCTTGGCGCTAACATAAGGCAGCTGCAGCTCACCGCTGCATACACATGTTGGACACGGTTCCTGCACATGGTTGCTGCACCACTTGTCATACGTGCTTGCAGGCTTTGGTGGCTGGGTACCTCCTGTATGGCAGCAGCCAGCTGTGCAGCTGTCCAACCAGTTTGCCGCTTTGGCCCTCAGCAGCAACCCACACAGCACACCACAGCACGCCACACAGCAGATGGCACCTGGATTCGCTCCTCCACAGCACCCAGCAGCACATGCCATGATGGCGGGCAGCCCACTATTCAGCACACATGCCACAGGCATGCAGCAGCAGTACCACAGCCCAACGCTCTTCAACCAGCAGCAGTTTCCGCAGCAGGCAATGCCCATGGTGCCGCCTGCTGATGTTCAAGCTGCCTGTCAGAGCCGTAGGCAGCTGCAGGAGCTGCTGCAACAGGGTGACCCCTCCATGTTCAGTCAGCACGAGCGCAAGGCGGTGCTGGCTTACCTCAAGACAGAGCTGCTGAGTGGTTATGCTGGTGGGTGTTGGGCAATTCTGAGTGATAGCTAGGCTTGTAGCATGATTGCTGGGTGGTTTCAGCTGCATGCTTTGACTGCAACAACTTGAAAGAGAGAGACTGGATGATTGCAGCAGGTAACGTCTGCTGTGGGTCTTTGGAGCGTGGAGTGTGGTCTGCATCCTGTGAACCAGGCAGGCACGTGTCGCGCCGTGCTGTGCTGTGCTGCAGATGCTATCAAGGACCACCAGGAGGACTTTGAGAGGGCACGCACCAGGCTGAGGGAGCACTACGACCTGAAAGACCTTGCGGTGAGACCAGCAATAGGTTTGATGGCAGCATGATGATTAGCAACCAACTGTGCTCCTGCCAGCCGTGTGCTGGGCAGTGATCAGCAGACGCATGTTGAAACATGCAGGTGAAGCGCCCGGGTGGTGCACTAGCGCTGTCAGCAATGTCCCATTGGTCAGGCCTCACAGGGCTGTGTCACAGTCCGATTCGACCAGTTTGACTCATGCGCATGTTGTGCTGTGGCTTTTTTCTCTGCCAGCTTCGAGTCCCTAGAGATGTCTAGACGTAGTTGCATGTGTAACCCACAGTTTATGCAAAACACCACAATGAGACTCTCGGATGTGTCTGCTGCAGGGTTTAGGGGTTATGGATGCTTGACCCCTAGGGTGTCTTGTGCACCTGGGGGCATGGTGGGGATGTGGGGCTGCGGCGCAGTCACACACGTTCTCCCCCTGGCCATGCCTGGCACTCCGCGTCATCTCTCTCTCTCTCTCTCTCTCTCTCTCTCTCTCTCTCTCTCTCTCTCTCTCTCTCTCTCTCTCTCTCTCTCTCTTATGGATGCTGTAGGGTTTGGGAGTGACACACCGTATGTGGGTGCGCTGCATGCAGGTGCTGCGTAAGGCGCGCATTGTCGGCATGACCACCAGCGGTGTGGCCATTATGCAGAAGCTGATCACGGCCCTGCAGCCCAAGGTGCTGGTGGTGGAGGAGGCCGGGGAGCTCTTTGAGGCCAACCTGCTGGCATGCCTGGGACCGCAGACAGAGCACATAATCCTGATCGGTGAGCCACTGCGCTGCAGGAGACGAGTGGCGCATGCTGAGCAGCTGTTTTTGTGGATGCATAGTCTTGTTTTGAGTGTAGAGGGTACACAGCCTCAACACTGACATTCCAGGAGACACGACATACCATGCTGCACCGGTCGGGCCTGATGTCCTGAAGCATTGATTAGCCGTTGTATGATGTGAACTCACCCGAGAACCAAATGATGCAGACCATTTCAACTTATGCAAATTACCGCGGGGCAGCGGTTTGAGCACCAACAGTACCACATGTGAGTCAAGGCAAGGTCTGCGGCTGCATATGTACTGCAGGAGACCATGAACAGCTGCGCCCCAAGCCCCAGTACTACCCCTTGGAGGCTGCTTCAGGCAAGGGCTATGACCTGGACATCAGCACGTTTGAACGCCTCGCCAGGACGCCAGGGTTTCCCCGTGTCACATTGGAGACGCAGCGCAGGATGCGGCCCGACATTTCACGGTGGGTAAATGGGTGCAGTCGGACTTGCTGTATGCTAGGCTCATTGTCTTAAGATTGGCATGTGTGGCATCATACTTGGAGGTTGCATGCTAGCAACTGTCTGCTGTCCGGCCGCATACGGATGTGTCACAGCGCAGTGGGGCTAGCCCACGTCCCGTGACAAGGATCCCTAGCCCAGCGATCCTGAGGCTGCTGCATGCCTGCTTGCACGTTGCTATGTGACAGCGTCTGTAAGGAGCCTTCTGACGCAGTATACACGGCCGTAGCCAGCCTTTTCATCATGACCGCTACAGCTACCTGCTGATTTTGATCGATTTGATCCCAGAGCCTTGGGTTTTTGGCCACCCGCCTGCATTGCGCAACTGCGGTACTGCAGGTTGGTGCGGCCCATCTACCCCCGGCTGCTTGACCACCCCTCCGTGCAGCAGTACCCTGCAGTGAGAGGCATGGCAAAGCCGCTGTTCTTCTGGTCCCACCGGGAGCTTGAGGGAGGGCAGGGCTCTAATGAGGGGCGCTCCAAGTTCAACAGCTACGAGGTGCAGGCAGCTGTGGCCCTGGCAAGGTGTGTGTGCCACATTCTTGCCACAGTGACTGTCCAATCAAAATTCTTGAAGTGTAGAGCTGAAATGCCATTTTGCATTGAGCAACCACGAAGGCGTGTGAGCTGGAGACTTTGCACTGTGTGGCAGAGCCTATCTGTTGCAATGAACACTGGCCGCCAATTCCTTTCACCAATGCCACCACCACCACCACCACCTGCGCTAACAGGCTGCCTTCACAGCGCGATCACCGCTAAGGGCGCCATGCTGCTGCTGTCGACACGCAGGCACCAGCTCAGGCCGCTGTTGCATTTGAAGCAAATTCTCACCACCCCTCCCCCACTTCTCTCGCACATGCCACCAGCAGTCACCGCTTCCCTGCATGACGTCACTGCCGCTACCACACCTCGCACCACACGAATGCCGTCATGGCGTTCTCAACAGCAGCAAGGGCCTTGAGCTGCTGCTGCTGCTGCTGGTGCCGCTGCTGCTGCTGCTGCCATTGAGGGTGACCTCGCCATCATCACACCCTGCGAGAGACCTGAGCTGCTGCTGCTGCTGTCGTAACCCAGGTACCTCCTCCAACAGGGCTACACTGGCGAGGGAGACCTGGCCATCATCACACCCTACGTGGGCCAGCTACAGCGCCTCAAGCGGGCAGTCGCAGACAGCAACCTGCGCGTCATACTCAATGACATGGACAGCGAGCAGCTGGCAGAGGTCGAGGAAGCAGCAGCTGCTGCTGCTGCAGATGCAGCTGGTAGTGATGCTGCTGGCAGCACGTCTGTGTCAGCAGCGTTGCCAGGCAGGGACAGCGACAGCAGCGGCGGCGGTGCCTCCAGCAGCGGCGGGGCAGGCAAAGGCTGGGCAGGAGGTACAGGGCTGGCTGGGGACGTCAGCGTGGTGGAGATGGGGCAGTGTGTGAGGCTGGCAACCATTGACAACTTCCAGGTGAGCCACTTTTGTGGGAAAGAGTGACTGTCAACTTGTGTCAAGGTGCAGGTGCAGCGTTACTGGTGGTGGGCAGCTGCCTGCTTGGCATTGCTGTACAGTACAAGAGTCAGACATTGCCTGGTCTGTAGATTGACTTTAGTGGGGTTTAGGGCCCTCATTCAAAAGGTGTCTTGCTGATCCAGCAGCTTGACACACAGCGTCTCCAGTCTCTAGCATGCTGCTGAGCAACGTGCTGTTGGTCTGCATACCAGCTAGTTTGGCTGCGGTGGCAGCGAGACTTCGTCTATCATTTGAGATCCAGTCAAGATCCATACTACTTTCCATGCTGCTTTACCTGCAGGGTGAGGAGGCCACCGTGGTGATCCTGAGCCTAGTGCGCAGCAGGGACGATGGCAATATCGGCTTCCTCAGGCTGCAGGTGGGGAGCCTCTGCTGCCGCTCCTGTAGATACAGTGTATCTACAGGAGCACTGCATGCAAGCCGGGCTTGCATGCAGTGCCACACCCAGAGTGTTGTCCAGTTTGCTGCAACACCCTCCTGAAGTGCGCCCCACAAAACCCCAGGCTGACAATGCGTGTAGCAGGCCCCTTGAACAGAGTTGAGCATTATCTTGCGGGTGTCCAGCAAATTTGTCCTGCATGCCAGCCTGGCTGCATGCACGGTGCCGCACAAGAGCCACTAGCTAGTATGGCATTCCGAGGGCGCTGCGCTGCACCGCAATCGCTGGTTGACCTGTTGTGCTGGTCTGCCCCTGCAGAACCGCATCAACGTGCTGCTGTCACGTGCCAAGCATGGCATGTACATCATCGGCAACAGTAATACCCTACTCAAGGCATCAGAGGGCAGCAGGAGGCCTGCAGCACCCATGTGGGGCAACGTGCTGACCATGCTGCATGAAAGTGGACAGATAGGGCCTGAGCTGCAGGTGTGAACGCCATGATATGTACGAGGGACCTTGCAGCACGTGGTTCAGCCGGGCTCAGCCCTGTACCGTAGCTGAGTGCTTGTGCTCAAAATGGCCAGCCGGCATGTCTCCTTGCGCAGCTCAGCAACCACTAGATGGTGGCCACAGCGCACAGTTGCAAGCACTGCAGCACCCAGATTGAAGGCAACTACAGTGCAGTGCAACTGTCAAACCTGTATGCACATGCATCAGTGCTCTCTCCACCCACCCTTTGTTGTCATTTGCCCTCTCCCCCCATCTCTTCCACTTTCCCAGGTGGTCTGCAAGCACCACAGCAACTCCACGACCCTCACCCGCCCAGAAGACTTCGAGCAACTCGTCGGTGACGGCGGCTGCCAGCTGTCCTGCGGAACGCGTCTGCCCTGCGGCCACACCTGCCCCCGGCAGTGCCACCCAGACGACCCGACCCATACCATCACCAAGTGCCTCGAGCCCTGTGCCAAGCTATGTGCTGCAGGAGACCACCCATGCAGCAAGCTGTGCTACCAGGAATGTGGGCAGTGCCGTGTGCTGGTGCAGGGGGTGGTGCTGCCGTGTGGACACACTGCTGCTGTGCCCTGTCACATGTGAGTGCTGTCAGCAAGGCAAGCTTTCCTGTACAAGTCTGTTACACCTATCAAGTGGAAGCATCACTTTGGATGCTTGTGTGCGGTCGCCTTGTGGCGCTAGGGATATTTTGCTGCTGTTGACTGCTTGTCATAGGGCAGGCGCCAAAGATGCCATGAGCACAGTAGTGAAATAAACCCATAATCGCAACAGCTCACGAGCACACGGGAGTTGCCTCAAAGCTCAGGAACTGTATCCAACATGGTGCTGCACCACCACAAACTCCCCCCTGCAGGAGGACAGACCTCTCACTGGTTACCTGCACAGCGGCCGTCTCAGTCACACTGCCCTGTGGTCACACCCACGACGTCACGTGTGCTGAGGGCAAGCGCCTGCTAGCCTCTCCTGACAGCTGCAGCACCACAGTGGAACTCCTACTGCCTGGCTGCGGCCACAAGCACAAGACGCCCTGCAGCAAGGCTGCTGCTGCTGTGCTGGACCCAACCTGCTGCAAGCAAACCTGCGTGCTGACCCTGCCTGGATGCCTGCACAGCTGCGGCAGCAAGTGTGGGGTCTGCGTCTCACACAACATGCCTGTGCTTGTGGAGAGCTTTTTGGCACAGGCGGCAGCGGTGCCAGGGCTCGCAGCAGCAGCAGTGGAGGTGCAGACTGCACTAAAGAAAGGATGGCAGGAAGCACTGCAGACCCTGACAGTAGGACCACCAGCTAAAGCAGACCCTGCTGGGGCGAGCGCAGGCAGTGGCAGCACAGCAGCAGCAGCGTCGGGTTCCAGTAGAAGTAGGAGCAGGCTGGAATGCAGCCACGCAGAAGCAGCTGCAGGACATGTGGTTGTCACTGGTGCAACAGCTACGGGTGTCCACCAGGAGCAGTGCTAGCCAGGACAGGTCTTCAGATGCTACTCAGGATGCTACAGATTCCGCTGCTGCGGGAAGCAGCTCCAGCAGCAGTGGACCACGCAAGGGCTTGTTGAGCGCCCTGCAGCGCCTTACCTCCGGCAGACAGCAACAAGCACCAACACCAGCTGTTGCAGCAGTTGCAGGCACCAGTGGCAGCAGCCGCAGTGGTGCCACACCAGCAGCTACAAGCGGCAGCAGCAGCGGACCACAGCCCCAGCTGCCTGCAGGGTTCACACTGCAGCACAGCAACTGCGCCCAATTGTGCGAGCGCGACTTGGCTTGCGGCCACCGCTGCTCCTCCACATGCCATGAGGGCAAGCCCTGTCCCCCATGCAAGGCGCAGTGCCCAGTGTCCTGCAGCCACTCCAGCTGTAGGCAGCGCTGCAGTGAGCCATGTGCGCCTTGTGCTGAGCCCTGCAGGTGGAGGTGCAGCCACAAGGGCAGCTGCAGCCTGCCGTGTGGGGCACCCTGTGACAGGTAAGAGGCTGAGCACGCCCATGTGGTTTGCACGGCGTTTATGAGCACACCGCGTGTTCCATTCGCTGATCATCACATATGCAGGTGCATCAACAAACACGTTTCCCTCAAGCTGGCTGATTCCGATCTTTACATCCAAGGCTTGCATACGATGCGAACGCCGTAGGCTTATACAATCTTGTGGGCACTGAAAGGTGGTGTGACTATCACATTCTGCAGGGCCCCCTGCAATGAGCGCTGCAGCAAGGTCCTGCGCTGCGGGCACCTGTGCCCCGGGCTGTGTGGAGAGTCCTGCCCAGCAGAGGCCTGCGTGCACCCTGACTGCATGCGCAAGCTGCCAGCACAGAAGCGCAACCAGGTAAGGCAAGGTGGCCACTACGATCCAATTGTGTGCAAGCAACTTGACAGAACGCATTGCAGTCATGCGCACCACGCTTATGTGTAAATAATATCTTGAAGGTTGGACTGACAGCAGACCCATGGTTTCTTCCTGACGCTCGTGCACCCAAGAGCGGCGTGGGAAGCTACTCACCCCAGCAGCACAGCTCGAGCATGTCTGCCCCTAACAGTACGGACACTAGTGTGATTACTTGACCACACAGCGGCTCCCAGGTGGTACTGTTTACAAAGCTTTGCAGTGGCAGCATACAGCCCTACCTGTGCCTCAGCACGTGCACCACTGCGTGACACGTCCACATTCACTCAAGTTGTCACACCCTCCGTCATGATGACGCCCTTGCTGCCTGCAGGTGGTTGACGTCATCATGCAGACCACCCTGGCTGAGCTGGATGAGTCAGCGGTGCAGCAGGACCCGCTCATCAAGCTGCCTTGTGGCCACTTCTTCTGCACAAGCACACTGGATGGTGGGTGAAGATTTGTTGCGGTCATTGAGTGGCCAACAGCAGCAACTATTGGCATGCAAAGTAAGACCTGTGCTTCCACCGACATGCAACTGAGGTATCACAGCGACAATGATTTTGGCAAGCGGGCAACAACACAGCCGTAAGGCAGCACAGTCACTCTAATGTGGATCAGGCTAGACACGCCTTTACCTCAGGATGGTTGATTGTTACAATGGTGTCTAAATCCTGTGCAGGCTGGCTGAACCTGAGAGATGCATACGAGGAGCTGCAACCACCAGGTGATCGGCCACTCAAACACTTATGACCATGGTATGCAAAAGCAGAGCATGAGTTTTTGAAGCAGCACGTGATATGACAGTAGGTCATGTCTTTTGTGGGTGCATTGGTTTGGCCTTGAGCGCACTTATGTGTGTGCACACCATGTCACCGCCAGTAGATGCCAGTGGGGTCAGA
The DNA here is from genome assembly GCA_007449985.2 of Desmodesmus armatus. Lineage (NCBI taxonomy): Eukaryota > Viridiplantae > Chlorophyta > Chlorophyceae > Sphaeropleales > Scenedesmaceae > Desmodesmus > Desmodesmus armatus. Next base: position 329,488 of record VIIQ02000664.1, read on the forward strand.
GGTATAGCTTGGTGCAATCCCGCCCACCACTGCCCTTGCAACCGAGCACGGTGCTGCTTGGTTGGCGTTGCACACACCTGCCTTCCCAAAGCATGGTGTGTTTGAATGTTCTAGTTCAACTGGCTGCGTGGATCCAACTCTGCATGCCAGTGACTTCCTCTGCTGACACACCGCTATGCCTGTACTGTGCAGGTGCCAGTGATGCGTCCCTGAGCGTCTGGGGTGCAGCAAAGCAGCTGCCGTCTGCTGTGACACTGCCCAAGCGCTGCCCCGTGGGTGGATGCCTTGGCATGGTTGTGGGTGTCAAGCGCTACGGCAGGCCAGCCAACAAGTCCCTGCTGGACCTCATTCAGATGAAGCACCTGGAGCATGGCAGGTGTGTGGTGGACCTCATCAACTCTACTGCCTCACACTGCTGGTTGAGCTTCTACCATACAAAGCTGCGCCGGCGGTTGGCAATTTGTTCAGCATGTCTGCAGCTCGACAGGATCAGCCTGGTCTTATGGGCGGTCTGAAGCAGTTATGTTGGCGTCTCTCATCAGCACTCTTTTTAATCACCTGCACTGCATGCAGCATGTGCTGCTCTGTTGCATATCGACATCCATGCATGCATGGCCGTGCATGACATGCATTCATCCCTTATCCGCCCACATGATGGCGTGTCCTTCCAGGCCTAGTTGCTTGTTTTTGCTGTATCCTGTCAGCCATCAACCTGGGCTCAGATTACCATTGGAGTCCACACTTACCCATGGCTGTGCTGTCTTCCTGCAGGCTTCAGCTGCAGGACATGCAGAGGCAGCTGCAGAGCCTCGCTGCCGGCATCCCCAGCGGTATCAACCCCACCCTGCCACCGGACACCTGCAGCAGTATGCTGACCTCAGCACAGCGCCTGACACAGCAGCTGTCAAAGCTTCTGGAGGAGCAGAAGAAGTGAGTGGCAGCACATCCAATGTTGACGCCAGCATTGCTTGAGACGGGCATCACTGTGTGGTGTTGCAGGTCACTTCTCACTTGCAAACCTTTGGGCTAAAACTAGGCCTCCCGCCCTTGAAGTTGGAAAAATGCTTGCCGCTTCCAATGCCAACAACGCTGGGCCGCCACCAACAGTCACAGCGCATACATGTTCACAGTTGAGCTGTCCCTGGTCTGGACAAACACCAACCCAAACTGCTTGTCAATTTGGCTTTGCTGTAGTTGGCATGCCTGTGTTGGTAGGGATGGGCCAAACCGTATGTGGCTGCTTTTCACTTACGTATATATACGTATGTTACATACGTATCCGTATATATACTAGTATGTCAAGCGTATGTTTTCAGGGGGTTGTCAGGGAAGTCACTGTTAAGACTGCAGGCTGGCGCTATGCCTTTGGTTATCATGTAATATAATCTTATAAAGTGTTATTCCAACTATTGTATTGTTTCCGTGGTCAAGCGCGCGCCCACAGCACCACATTTCCACCCTCCCGGTGGGTCGACGGTTGATGCGAATCCCGAAGTTGGGGTTGCGGACTAATGCATTCAAACAGCATGGCAAATTAAAGTTGCCTAATCATTTAAACGTATTCCAAAGAAGCATCCCTTACGATATGCAGCTGAATTCTGCATAGTCTGAAAACCGTAACTGCCACTGTAACTGTCGGCCATCTGGGAGCACATACGTATAATATACGTATATATACACATAAGGAAAATATACGTACGTACATACGCATACGCTTTGGCCCATCCCTATGTGTTGGTGCTGTGGGCCTAAACCCGTCTCCCCCATACGCGATATCCCCTGCCTTCGCAGCCTACATATGTTTTCCTGTGTGTGTGTGTGTGGGGGGGGGGGATGCTGGCTGAGAGGCTTCAAACCCTAGCATTTCTCTGCATGCAGTCCACAGTATGCACTCACTGCTGCCACGTCCTGCCTGCGCGACCCACAGGCCTCCAACAGGGAAGGTGCATGAAGGCTGCCTAGTGGCCCTGAAGCGCCTGGAGGCCTCAGGGGACCTCGATGCCGCTGCGATATCAGCACGGCAGCAGGTGCTGCTGGTGCCGCAGCCTGACCTCAGCATGTGTGCCCAGGCTGCTGCAGCCTTGTCCCAGTCAGCTGAGCTGATGCTGCGGCTGTACAGCTTGACAGTACAAGCCAACATGCAGCAGCTGGCAGGCCGTGGGGAGGATGACACTGGGCATGCAGCAGCTGCAGGCGGGGTGCCTGCAGGAGGAGTAGCAGCCGGACGGGCAGGGCCAGCACGGGGGGGTGTGCCGGGCCGTGGGGCAGGAGGGAGGGGCCAAGGGCGTGGTGGTGGCAGTACCAGCAGCTCTCCAGCAGTGCTTCGAAACAAGGTGAGGACAGAGTCGCGACGAGCAACACCTGCCAGTTACCAGTGGTCATGAGTACGGCCGCTGCATGATATATGTTTTGAATGCCGTATGGCGGTATGCTTGCAGCACAAAGCTGCAGCTGTCAGGCAAGCTGCTGAGGCCCGTGATTGCTGATTGGATATGTCAGCTTTCGAACTACAGGCCTGCCGTGTTCAGTTGCCCACACACTTGCGACAATCTGGCTCTCTGGGCCCATCCACTCCATGCTTTGCACAGCCATTGTCAATGGGTGAGTACACCAACAATTACTGATGCTGTCATCTTTCCCACGCTGCCGCAGGTCAAACAGGCGCTGTACACAGCCACCGGTGTGTACTGTGGAGCCGCTGGTGTGCTGACTGAGCAGCTAGCAGCAGCCAGGGCAGTGAGCTGCTTCAGGGGTCTCCTGCAGATGCAGCACGCACACATGCAGCTAGCCCTGCAGCGTGTCCTGCACCTTCAGACCCTCAAGCCAGCACAGATGCAGCAGATGCTGGGAAGCCTCACGGAGCAGGAGCTTGCTGCTGTGCTGGGGTTGCCTGACTCCCAGCACACCTTCGCTATGACGCCACTGGGGACAAGCTTCACCAGCAGTAGTGCCGCTAGCAGCGATGCCAGCATGGTGGGCGCAGCTGCGGCCAGCAGCAGCGGTGCTGGCAATAGCGACCGCACCAGCAGCGGCGCATGGAGTGCGAGTGCGGCAGGAGCGACAGCAGCGCTCAAGGGGGGCTCAGCACAGTGGGTGAAGTTTGTGCTGAGCATACAGCATGAGCTGCTGTCTGCAATTGAAGCCTTGGCTAGAGATGCCCTGGCCATGCATGCAGAGCACCAGCCCAGCACAGTTGCAGGACAAGCTGTAGCATCAAGCAGCGGCGAGTCAAGCAGCATGCAAACTGCAGACGCAGTGCGCACACTGCTGCAGAAGCTGCCGGCAGTGTGGGAGAGCGTGCAGCAGGACACAGCGGCAGCAGAGATGGCGGGAGTGCTGCAGGCGCTGTTCAATGCTGAGTTCGCACGGGGCTATGGGTCAGTGGCGTCCTTTATGCGGGGTCACCTGCACCAGTGTCCCAACGGGCACTTCTTTGTCATTGGGGAGTGTGGAGGGGCCATGCAAGAGAGCCGCTGTGTGGAGTGTGGAGCAGTGGTGGGTGGCAGGAGCCACCAGCTGGCATCGGGAAACCAACAGGCTGGCGCGGAAGTGCTAGAGCAGCTGCAGGAGCAGTGGGTTGGTGCTGGCAGCAGGCAGGGCTGATGCTGCCGCAGTAGCAGCATTCAGAGCTGTTGTTTTGTGTCCCAGGCAGCTGCTGCCATGTAGCTTGCATGTCCCACTGCATGCCATGTGTTGCACGCTACCAGCGAATGGGCAGTCAAGTTGAAGTATTGAGTTGTCATGGAGTAGGAAGCGTTGAATCAGTTGTCAAGAAGTAGTTCGCTTGTTGATTATGCCATCATCACAGACACTTTGAAGTATCACAGTTGTACTGATTGTCCTGGGCATATGCCCACATGTACATGCATGCTGCATGTGAGCACCTCCTAACCCAGGTGTGGTAACCCCCGTCCAGCTGTCACAGTGTGTACCGGGCAACTGTAAATGAAGGTCAATAGACTCACAACCCCAATTGGTCTCGTTGAATATCTCTGCAGACCATGGGGCGAAGAAAATGTTGATGAGTTGATGATCATGGATCATTACGGAGATAACTCCTGGAGTTTCCTTGGAGTTTGAAGTCGTTACGACCGTGGAATGCGGTGAGCTTCGAGTCTTTGAGTACGTTGCTGCTGCACTGTGCCAAGCTGTAACTGCATGCGATCTGGCGCAAACATTCAAATTGAAAAGTTCAAAGTCCATCAAAATCGCAGTCCTTCAGCACTGACTTGCGGCAACATGAAGAAGCACAAAATCATAAGCATCTACCTGCTGAAGTACGACTGGACCTAGACCATGGGGACAAATGTTGTAGTGTTGTGGGGGCAAGCTGTCCAATTGCTGCGGGATGCGACCAAGGACGCCACCAGCTGTGCAGACATATCCCTGTTCTTTCGTGTCAAGGTCCTGCATGACAGACTACACAGCCTGCCACGTCCTCCTAAGGCTACATGGAAGAAGCTGGTGCAGCAAGAGGTATGCCGTGCCGTATGCGCACACGCACGTGCCTGATGCTGTTAGACGGGCCTCTGTGACCAACCTACGTCAGCTCATCAACCAGTGGCTTGAACTTGTCACTCAATTTGTGGTGTGGCAAGCTTGCAGTTTTTGGACATGCTGTGCAGGATCAACAAATGCATCCACAGCGCTGTGGATGCAGTCACTAAGCGTATCGCTCAGGTGGTGGGCTTACAAGCATAAGTACCCTGGGTACTAGTACTGTAGTCTGTAGAAGGGGTCTCTGACTCAACATTTGCCACCCCTCATTTTTTGCCTCTCAGGTGCCGTTGAAGATTGCCACAGCTTTCAACAAAGCAGCCCAGCACAGCTGGAAGTCGCCAGGCGCAAATGCAGCTCTTCAGCTGCTGGAGTTGCTGCTTGCAGTAGCCACAACCGCAGGGCTCTGCAAGGAGCGTGCAGCTGTCGGCAGCCTAGGCAGCAGCATGCAGCACCAACTGCAGCGAACGCCCCTGCTGCAGCAGCTCGCAGCAGCCATGGCAGCGATCGCTGCAGAGACGCGCAGCGAAGCAGCAGCCATAGCAGGCCTCAGCGGCGACCAGCTGTGCTCAGACATCAACCGCTTCCTATTCACAGATGTGGCGCAGTCAGCGTTTGTGCTTGTGGGCGACGTGTATCCTCGCCTAAGGGAGGCATGGGGCACCCCTGGTCAGACCCTTGCTGCCAACGCCAGCTCCTGGCTGTGTGACCCCAGCAACCATGCAGAAGCCGCCATGCAGCTGTGCACCGCAGCGCTGCAGCATGCCAGCAGCGTGCTGACGCACGTCCTACCCGTTGTGCAGGAGAGGCTGCCGCAGCAAGCAGAGGCGCTGCTTGACTGCCAGGTCGAGAGAATGGCAGCCGCGCTCAGCGTCGGCGGCTGTGTGACGGATGCACTGTGCTTCACTCGGCCATATGAGCAGTGCAGCGCAGCCACACAGGACAGGCAGGCACAGCAGCAGCAGCTGCAGCAGCTGCAGCAGCTGCTGCTGTCGCCTCACTGCCTGCCCTGCTTTGCGGCATTGCTGGTGGTCCACACCACTTGGGTCAGCAGGGACCCTACCCTCCAGGCTGCCAGTGACAGCCAGGGGCCTGCAGGAAGGCGCGGAAGCAGCAGCAGCAGCAGCAGCAGCAGCAGCAGTGGGTGCGGCAACAGCAGCAGCGTCTCCACACAGCGGCGACGGCGCCAGAGTGCGGCTGCTCCTGCTGCTGCTGCAGGTGACAGCAGCACCAGCAGCAGTGGCGGGGTTGTTGGGGGTGAGGCCCTCACACCATGCCAGCTGGAGCTGCTGTCGCTGTTGGGCTTGACCCCGCAGCTGACAGCTAGGGTGCAGCAGCAGCAACCTCCGCATGATGTTCAAGATACGGCGGGTGACAGTCGCTCTGCAGTCATCAATGCACTGTTATGACGCTGCTATGAGGGTTGCCTCAGGGGAGCCCCTGGAGTCAGAGCAGCAGACGCAGCGCTGGCGGTTTGAGCAGCGGCTGTGGCTGCTGCTGCCGTCCGTGCTGCTGTCTTGTGCCAACCACCTCCTGCCGTCTCTGCAGCCAGCCGATGAAATGGTGGCGTGTGTGGTGGCGCTGCTTGAGCACAGCACCAAGGCGCTGAATGTGTACTATGCCTTGCAGGGCTGGCTGTGCTGGTGCGGCGGCATTATCTCAGACTTCACCCCGCCACCCCCTTCTGGGGCGGGGGAAGTGTTGGGAATGGTGCTGCAGCTGGCAGACCAGCTGCTGCTGCAGCAGCCCCCGCTGCGCTGCAGACCTCGGCAGCTGGTGCAGGAGCTGCTGCTGCCTCAGGCAGCTCCCAGGGAGCTAGAAGCTCGCAGACAGCACCAGGCAGCAGCAGCAGCAGTGCTGTGCAGGGGGTCATTCCAGCAGCTTGGGCTGAAGGCGCAGCAGCAGTGGTGCAGGTGCTGTCGGTGCTGGTGTCTGGCAGCTTTACCCACCTACTGTCTGGCAGCAGCACAGCCAGTCCCCTTCACCAGCCCAGCAGTGACAACGCCAACACTGCTGCGAGTGAGGCCAAAGCAGCTGCAGCGGCAAGTCCCTGCGCACCTCCAGTGGCCAGAAAGTTTGTCGCGGTCTGCAAAGCAATCGAGGCGGGAATGCGCGCCATCACCATTGCAGCAGAGCACGGCGTGCCATTCCGTAATGACCACTTCCACTCGATTATGCAGCACTGCCTGGGCACCCTGGAAGCTGACGAGAGGTGCCCGCTCGCACTGCACTTGGGCCTTTGTGGGCCTGAGCAGCGGGTGCAGGAGCAGCGGCAGCTGTACAGCTTACTGAGGTCTGTGCAGAAGCTGAGCCAACAGCAGTGCTGGGGACCGCAGCCCGCCAATGACTGCTGCTGGGCAGCTGCGCTGGCTGCATCCGCGCTGTTGCGGCCCCCACCAGCTGCATCAGCAGCTCAACCTGCAGATGAGTACCTGCCCAGTTTGGTCATCTTGGGGCACTGCTGCCTGGCTTGGGCAATGCAGCTGCAGCAGCAAGCACCGGGGCTGCTGTTGCTGCGGTCTGGCACGGCAGTGCGGCAGCAGCAGCAGCAGCAGGGAGAGGTCCCCCCGCCGCACAGCGCAGCACACGCGTGCATCCCAGGTTGGTATGAGGAAGAGTCAGCTGTTACGGCCCCGTCGTGCAGGTTGGAGATGGTGGTGGCCACAATCCGCTGTAGGGTTGATGGCATCTCATCGCCTGCGCCACAGGCAGCACTGACAGTCGCAGGTGGGGACTTCAAGCAGCTCCGGCAACAGCTGGAGGCGCTGTCAGCAGCACAGCAGGCGGTGCGGGAGGGGCTCAGCGACACGACCCTGACAGCACTGCAAGAGCAGATGCAAGCTACGGGGGTCATGCTGTGCAGCATCTCGGTGCCGCACTTCTGCAACAACCCAGCTTGTGGGAACATCCATGGGCCTACAGATGTGCAGCTGCATCTGCGCTGGCTGCCGCACTGCCCGCTACTGCGGGAGGGAGTGTCAACGGCAGGCCTGGGCACAGCACAAGCCGGTGTGCAAGGCCATGGCAGGCGCTACAGCTGCAAAAGCCCAGATGTAAGGGGGTGTGCCAAGAACTGCACGAGCATGCTCCCTTCATTGCAGCAAGGTGTTTGGTCGTCTTGGCAGCATTCCCCTGGTGGCTGCCGTCTGCTGCGCAAGCAGGTTGTGGCGTGCTATTAAGTGTGTGCTTGCTTATGGTGGACTACTTTCAGAGCCACACAGCTCTACATGTATACATTTGGTGAGGCATTGCGTTGGACTGTGGTGGGCACGCCCCAAGGTGCGCATATGAACGTTGTTGGCATCAGCAAAGTTGGGCGATGTTTCGAGGTTGTGGTTTGTGGCTGATCCGCACTGGCAAGCAGGTGGCAAATAGCCAGCCAGTTGAATGACCAGTTGAATGACTCAGCATTGGGCGTGCTGGCACAACAGTTGTGTGGGCAGGACTGTGGCCATGAGTGAGTGATGGTTGTGCATCGTGCACAAAGTTTGAAAAACAACACGTCACGTTTCAAGTGTGGCAAGCCTTCATGGCCAGTTTGGGCAATGACCGGCTGTACACATGTATTTGTAAGTGTTTCGCCTGTGTTGCGGGCAAAGGTTCAACTATGGCACACAAAGCAAGTTGCTTTGTGTGCCATACATGGTGGCCACGTTTGAGTACTATCGGCAACCCAGTCTCTGATGGCCCGGTGACCTTTCGTTGCAAAAAAGACCTATTGACGCCGACACACACGGGTTGTGTCCACAACACAACAGCCAAGCAAACAGGAGTGTATCAACAGCGTGAGTGAGCCAGCATGTAAGCAGGGATCAACTTGTACAATGCAGAGAACAACCTGTACAAACACGCAGCCCATTCGGTGCCATGCGCCGCAGCATAGCTGCTCAGCGCAACACAGCCGACCATCAGACAGCAGCCGCCGTGTTGCGCACCCACCTGCAGCGCTTGAAACACAGCGCAACCAGTAACACCCAGTGGCAACCCTACAGCAATCCACGTCAGCTTTTGTTTCTGATCTTGCTGCGCTTCCGCTGCTTTTGCGCTGCTGCTGCTGCTTCGGCTTCTGCTGCTTCTGCTGCTTCGTCTGCTGCTGCCTGCCGCGCAAAGTATGTTGTGGCCTCACCACGCTCAGCTTTGTGCTCCATAGCCTCAACAGCTGTCTCCCTGTCATCCACCGGTACCTTCACCTCAACCAGCGCCTCTTGCAGGCTCACGTATGCGCCTTTGGCCCAGAGCTTCTCATCGCGAGCTATGTCGTAAGGCGACCTGCGCGGACCGCGTGCAAGAGGCAAACACGGTCGGTGGCAGACCGCAAGATCCCCTACCGCGGCAAGCAGCTGGTTGCGAGCGCAACATACAGCAGCTAACCCTGTCTGATGAGGTCATGGCATGAAGAGTATAGCTGAACAGGCACAGTGAGAGAGTTTGACTGGCAGGCACTCCCAGCTTTATGCAGTGCTTGCTTGAAAGGGCAGCAACAACCATGCACTGTATGCAACAACACCACACCGCCCGCAAACACAGAACATGGTAATCTCATTACCTTGGCTGCTGCTTGTCCATGTCCCTGAATAGCTTGGTGTGCACATGAGGCCATAAGCCATCGCCAGCATGCTGCCTGCTGCCGCTTGCCACTGCTGCTGCTGCTGGGCTGGTGCCGATTGAGCAGGCAGCAAAGACCCCATTGGGTGGCAGCACATCGCAGCCATCACCGTCGATGAACTTTGTGCCTGCCAGCTGCTGCTGGTAGGCCTCCCAGCACGCTGTCAGCTTGCCCACCAGCAGCTGCTTGGCCTGTGTTTAAGCAGGATAGCAGTAACAGCAAACAGCTCACAGATGCGTTGCTGTCCAATGTCAGCTGGCAGCTGTTTGGACTGTGGGACAAACGCCATGGTACCCGTACGAAGCAAGTGAACAAGGCAAGGCGGCCAGGAGGTGCCATAGGCATCAAAAAGAGGCATGCATGCGAATGAGGTTGTGAGGTTGATAAGAGACTGAACACCAGATTTGATGACGAATCCGTACACATGCACACACACCTGCGCATCAAGCACGCACATCACATCAAGCACACATCATATCACATCAAGCATACATCACATCACATCACATCAAGCACACATCACACCACATCACATCAAGCACACACACCTGCGCATCAAGCACGTCGCTGCGCTGGACAGCAGCTATGAGGAACACCGGCCACAGCGCAGCCCAAGAGGAAGCCATAAACTGGGCCGGCGCGGTCAAGCTGGCACCCTGGTGAAACTGCCACGCAGCACCGTACGGCGTCACAAACCACTCCCGCCGCTGCTGCTGTGGGTCGCTGCTGCCTGTGCCTCGACTGCTGCCACCCCTGCAGCCGCCGCTGCCGCTTTTGCTGCTGCCGGCCTTATAGGGACTCCTCTTCTTGCCTTTGCGGCCCCTGCCGGGGCTGCCTGCTAGTTTAGCCGCCGCTGCAGCCGCCGCAGCCGCCGCTGCTGCTGGGTCGTACTGCCAATTAGTCATCGTCCCATTGGGCAGGGCGATGACCATCGATAGCTTCTGAAGCGAAGTACCGCCTGCTGCTGCTGCTGCTGGAGGGAAGGCAGTGCTGCCGTTGGCTGCTGCATTGACCGGCCGCTCGAGTGGCCACGCCATGGTGGCCAGACCGGCCCAGCCACGGGCACCGCGTACCTCCTTCTGCCCTGGATCAGGATTGCGGCATTTGCCGGGGACTGCGTTGGCTGCTGTTCGTGCTGCTGCTGTCCGCCATTCCAGAATGTAGCAACCCAGCATGTGCTGCTCGATGTACAAAGTGTCCCTGCAGTCACATCAGGGGTGTTGTTGTAGGTGCATGTTACAGGGCTGCATTCACAGCAGGAATCTTGATGGTGCATACATGACACGGCTGCGCAGTATTGCAGGAGCTGTTGTAGCAGTGTATTGCAAAAGCAGCATAGCTGTGCCAGTTTGGCACCATATCCTGCAACATTCACCTTATGTACTGTGTGACTGGCGCATGCATTGCGTGGCAAACTGCCGCTAATGCCATGCCCCATACGCTAATCAACCAACACGGTGTGGTGGTGGTGCTGGTGGGTGCCACCAGGAAGCGACCAGTTGCTTGCAGATTGGCAGCAATCAAAGCCTCACACAGGCTCACTCTATAAAATAAAATAATAAAATAAAAATAATAATAACAATAGTAAGATAAAATAAATAAAATTTGAATATAAAACATCAGGTCACACCTCACAACTTCATCCACACTCACTCTGTGAAGCTGCTTGGCCACGTGCAGCGATCAATCATCTCGGAGACATCTGCGGCATAGCAGCAGTTGCGCACGCCCACGTGTCGATCCTCAACGTCCTGCGCAGCGGTGAAGTAGGCGGCTAGGGCCTCAAGCACCACGGCAGCCGGCACCTGCAGCAGCAGCGGCAGTGGCAGCAGCAGCGGCAGGGACGCATAAATGAGGCAAGGTCAGGAAGACGCAAGGTGAGTCATTATGTTATCCAGTGAGGTTAGTAGGCGGCCAGGGACTCAAGCACCACGGCACCTGCGGCAGCAGCAGCAGCAGCAGCAGCAGCAGCAGCAGTAGCAGCAGCAGCAGCAGCAGCAACATGGACGCATAGATGAGGCCAGGTCAAGGCATAGTCAAATCGGCGCAAGAGAAGGTGTCTGTTCTACAAGGCAGACTCCTGTTGTTACACACAAACGGTTGTCACACCAATTATCGGCAGTAGTTGTAAACTGTCTGATTTGCAAGTCTACCCATGCATCTTGTCCTACCACTTATCCTCTCAACAGAGCCCAGACACACCCACCGGCACCAAGCTATGCGCACATCCACCCATGCACCACCCATTGTCCAACCTTGTCCAATCCACCCCAACACCACTTGTCCACCCACCGCCCCTATCCAGTGACACATCACCCACCAACACAACCCACCCTGCCTCACCCACCCACCTGGATGCCCATCTCCTCTGAGAGGTACCTGCAGGCAACAACGGCACACCAGCAGACTGTGAGTGCTCACAGTGTTTCCCTTTGCTGTGCAGCTCTGATGCTGATCATCAGTAACTCAGCCCTATCCTGCAGCGTCTGCTGCAACAACACAAACAAAACAGGAACAAACCCGTTCAACACCAGCCACACAAACTGGTTGCTTGACACTACTTCAAGTCAAGCCGCACATCTCAACCTGGTCCAGATCAGGGTTCAGGCTTCTGAGATACTCAAGACACACTCAAGCTACAAGACATACTCAAGCTACAAGATATACTCAAATACATGACATATTATGTACTCAAGCAATTGGTACGCAAGCATGTGTTTGGTGATCGTGTCCCAATCTACTCACTTGAGTTGGCTGCCTGTCACTGCCAGCCTGAAGTGGCCTATCCCCATGGCAGGGTTGGGGTGCACATGGTCCACCAACCACTCAGCAGCAAAGGGTGACGCCAACCCTGCTGCTGCTGCTGGCGGTGAGTCAATCAGGGCCTCCTCTCCTGCTGCTGCTGCTGCTGGTGACTTCAGCTGCAGTGGGCTGCAACGCGCATGTGGGAATGCCGCTTCCAGGAATTCAGGTGCTGCCGTCACAGACACCTCTCCTGCCTCTGCTGCTGCTGCTGCATTTGCTTTCAACCCCTCCCATGCTGCCTCTGCTGCTGCTGTTAACGATGCTGGACTTGCCGCTCCTGCTGACGCCATCACATCTGCTGCAGCTGCTGTTGCTGCAGCTGGTGCCACTGCAACTGCTGCCAACGCCGCTGATGTAGCAGCAGCAGCAGCAGCAGCAGGAGGAGCGCTGCTGCCAGGGCTGTCAGCAGCAGCAGCAGCAGCAGCAGCAGGATTGCCTGCGAGGGCAGCAGCCACAGCAGCAAGGAAGGTCCCTTGCTTCGCCTTTGTCTGCCTGCCAGACAGCGATCTAGAGGGACCCCCAGCAGCAGCAGCTGCAGCAGCAGCAGGTGCCCTGGACGACAACCGTCCTGCTGCTGCTGCTGCAGCTGCTGTGCTGCCAGCCCCCATTGCTGCTGCTGCCCCAGGACCATCTGATGCTGGCAGATGGCCGGCAGCAGCAGCAGCTGTAGAACCACCACCACCACCACCACCATCAGCCACCACCTCCCCAGTATCGCCGTCGTCAGCCTGGTCCCCACCCCCTGGGGAGCTGAGCCAAAACGGTGAGAAAGAGGGGCCTTCCTGCTGCTGGTGCTGCTGCTGCTGCTGGTGCTGCTGGTGCTGCTGCTGCTGCTGCTCCTGCTGCTGGTGCTCCCGCTGCTGCTGTGCTGCTGCGTCTTCGATCGACTGCTCCAGCTGCTGTTGTGCTGTTGGCTCCACCATGACCTGCTCAAGCTGCTCAGCAAAGCGAGTTCGCTTTGGCGTCCTGCCCTTTGGCTTGCTGCCGGCAGCAGCTGCTGCTGCTGCTGCTGCTGCTGGCGGAGGGAATTCCAAGGGCAATTGGGCTGCTGCAGCTGAGCGCTTCCTGCCATGCTGCTGCTGGTGGTGGTGCTGCTGCTGCTGCTGCTGTAGTAATGCCTGCTGTGGTTCAGAGCCACTCTCTACCCCGGAACCCTCAAGAGCCTCTGCCCCATCTATGTCCACCGCCATGCTGTCACCGCTGGCTGTATCCAAAACTGCCTCCATACACAACAGACTCTGCTGCTCCTGCTGCTGCTGTTGCTGCTGCTGCTGCAGCTCCTGTTGGCGACCCTCAACCCGCTCCTGCTGCTGCTGATGGGGCATCAGCTGCTGCTGCTGCTGCTGTTGCTGCTGCATGTAAGTGTCAAATTGCTGCTGCCGTAGTGGGTCCTGAGCTATGAAGGTCCTGTACTGCTGCAGCTGCACCTCCAACTCATGGTTCTGCTGCTGCAGGACCTGAAGCTGCTGGTGGTGCAGCTGCTGCTGCTGCTGCTGTTGGTGCTGTGGCTGGTTTGCAGGTGGGCACCGCGTGCTGCCTGGTTGCCAGATTGCAGGGACCTGCGCTAACGTTTGCCACCGGCCGACAAAACGGCGACTGTGCTGCTGTTGCTGCTCCTGCTGCGGTCGAGGATCACGGCTCTTGTGTTCATGCCTGCTATGAGGACCACCACCAGCAGCAGCAGGCTGCTGCTGCTGCTTTACTGCAGCCCTCTGCTGTGCTTGAAGCTGGAGTGCGTGCTCATTCAGCACTGTGGGTGCTGCTGAGCGCTGGGGCCTGAAGCTGGAGTTATCCAACGCTGCTGCTGCTGCTGCTGCTGCTGCCACTGCTGCTGCCGCGTCCTGTGCATCGTCGCCTGGCTGTGCAACTGCCACCCCTGCTGGATCAATGCCTCCTGCACCTGGCCCCGCACTGGCTGATCCCTGAGCGCCAGCTGCTGCTGCTGTAGCTGCTGCCGCTGTAGCTACCGCTGTTAGGCCCTCTGCTTCAACCGCTAGCTCCTCAGATCCAGCAGCCGCTGATGCTACTGCTGATGATGACGATGCTTCAGCCTCAGCTGCAGCTGCTGTTTCCACTTCTGCAGTTGCTGCGGCTGCTCTCGCAGGGTCTGCTGCCTTTGTAGGTGACACATATGTATCCTGATGTCCGGTTTTGGCAGTAGTAGCAGCTGCATGGCAGCCTGCTGCACCTGCTAGTGCTAGAGGGATCAGCACGGGGTCTTGCTGCCTTGGCATGCTTTGAGGCATGGCAGCGAGACCTGTGACTGTCAAAGGATACTCATTGAGGAATAACAAGTATGATCGGGCATGCAGCAAGTTATCCAAGGCGCAAGATTGTTGGTATGCTGCAATTGTTTGATGCATGCTCTTGGGTTTCCTGCAGAAAGTTTTGTTGAGCATGCTCCGTTGTGACTTGTGTGTGGTCGCACAGGAGTCTAACATGGTGAGGGATTCTAGATTGAAATAGATCTATCGGTGTTCACAACAGCAAACGACAGACGAGCAAGAACACAAGTCCCGCAGATCCAAGACATGCTGTCCCTGCTGCTGCCCCCTTTGCTGTTGCTGCTGCTGCCCCCGTGCCAATGACTGTCGTTGCAGCAGCAACTGTCGCTGCTGCTGCTGCTGCTGCTGCTGCTGCTGCTGCATAAGGGCCTGCTGCATAAGGGCATGCTGCATAAGGGTCTGCTGCATAAGGGCCTGCTGCACCTTCGCCTTTTTCACTGCGTGCATTCAAGTGGTGGCAAGCATGAGCGTATTGGCCCGAAAGGTGGCATGAATGGGAGACACTCAACACCTTTAGTCCAGCAGCGGCCCAACCTGCACCAAAACGTCCTTGATGTACGACGCACGCCCTCACCTCCACGTGACGCCACTGCCCACTGCCACTTGTTCATGCCAGGTGGTGCACCAGCCGCCTTCCTTGCCTCCTCGCTCCAATCAGTGGGACCCCCTGATGCACCTGCGTGCATCAATGAGGTGTTTGTGATCATTCGGCACAATCGTGGACACTCAAGCCAACAAACGCATGTCATGACAGGAGGGCATGTAGTGGAGCGTTCTTGCCGGTCAGTTTTCACTTCGTACACACTGTTAGAGTAAAATTTACTGCACACTCCTTGATGTAGGTACGCATGACACCCCAACTTGCATGCATGGCGTCAATTAGCCCACACGTCCTCACCTGCATGCTGCCACTTGGTGGTGCCCGGTGATGCACCAGCCGCCTGCCTTGCCTCCTCGCTCCAGTCCATGGCACCTCCCTTTGACATGGCGGTCACAATGTTGCCGTGGTCATCGTGAACAAGTTTGTAGCCTTGGAGAAGGGCATGGACAGAAACATAAGGATTGTTGGTACAGTACTGTCGTTTGTACCCGTCAGAGCCCCATGTCGGTCAGACCGATTGCCAATTTGGAGAGATAGGGTCGTACGTACAGTGCACTCCGATGGGGAAAGCGAGTAGGGTCTACCCCTGGTCTACCCCTGGCTTCGGCCAGTGTGAGGTTTGATCAAGGGGATGTCAGATCAGTGAAGTTCAAAACAACCACAGCCACGGCACAAATACCAAAAATATATACACAAAGGCATCCATACCCATGTGAAAGCGTCATGTGGTCAAAGATGACGTCAAAACTGCTGTGCCCATGGGACCACACCAGATGGGCACCGGTGGTACCACACCTCACAAACATCACACTCTCAATTGCCGACACCATCTTCCACTTCCTGAAGCCCCTCTTTTCCAGCACCCTAGGCTTGTGAGCATTCTGCGCTGCAGCGCCAGCCACTGGCGACTCCCCAGTACCAGTATCCCTTGCAGTCACTGAGTGAGCTACAGTTGGTCGGCAGGCGCCGGCGGGAATATGTCCGTCAGCAGCACAAAAACTGACAGCTGCCAGCTGCCTGCTGGTCCCTCACTGTGTTCCAAGTCCTCACTGTCTTCTGAGTTCGACTGCGCCTGTCCCCAGTGTTCCCTACAGTCACTGAGTGGGCTGCAGCTACTTGGCAGGCGACGGCGGGAACGTTGCCGTCAGAAGCTCAAAAACTGACAGCTGCCAGCTGCCTGCTGGCCCCTCAATGTCTTCCGAATCACTGTCTTCTGAGTCACTGTCTTCCAAATCACTGTCTGCCGAGTCGCTCTGCGCTAGGTCTATGGCATGGTCACGGTCACAACCAAGGGCCGAGCCACTGCTGCCAGCAGCAGCAGCAGCAGCAGCAGCAGCAGCAGCAGCAGCAGCAGCAGCAGCAGCTGCGGCCTGGTGCTGCTGGGCAGACTCACGCTGCTGCTGCCGCTGCTGCTGCTGCTCGCTGAGGTCAACTGCAACATCCGCATCAGCGCCAGCACCTTCTTCGATCTTTACACAGCTGCCGCCACCAGCTGCTGCTGCTGCTGCTGCTGCGGATGCGGCCCCAGCTGCCGCTGCTGCCGCTGCTGCCTCTGCTATCGCAGCCGCTGCGGAGGCGTCTCCTGCCTCTGCTCCTGCTGCTGGGTCTGTTGCTGCTGCTGCTGCTGCTGGGTCCGGTGCTGCTGCTGCTGGGTCTGGGGCTGCAGACCCAGTCCCTGCATCTGCTGCCATTGCTGCGGCAGGTGCCTCTGCTGCACCTGCTCCAGATGCTCCCGCTGCCGCTGCTGCATCTGCTGTTGCCGCAGCTGCTGCTGCTGTGGACTCGCCCCCAGCCGCCGCTGCTGCGTCTGCTACCGCAGCCGCTGTGGAGGTGTCTCCTGCTCCCGCTCCTGCTCCTGCTGCTGCTGCTGGGTCTGGTGCTGCGGCCCCAGTCCCTGCATCTGCTGCCATTGCTGCGGCAGCTGCTCCAGACGCTCCCGCTCCCGCTCCTGCATCTGCCGTCGCCGCCGCCGCTGATGCTGCTGTTGTTGCGCCAGGGTTGCTCAGCCGAGACGCCGAAGACGAGGGACCCTGCTGCTGCTGCTGTTGTTGGTGACGCAGGCCTGCTACGCCGCTGTTGCTAGCTGCTGCACTGAACGTGAGGGCCAGCTGCTGCCGTGCTGTGGAGTCCGCTATCACTTTTTCTAGCTGTTCAGGGACGGCGAAGCCAACCCGCTTTCGTCTGCGCTTGGCACTGCTGCCAGCAGCAGCAGCAGCAGCAGCAGCAGCAGCAGCAGCAGCAGCAGCAGCAGCACACAGTGCAAGCAGCAGCAGCAGAGGCCCAGCCAGCCTCAGCAGCAGCAGCTGCTGCTGCTACAGCTGGCAGGTCGTCAGAGGAGAGGTCAGCTGCAGCAGCTGAGCGCTTCCTACCTCGCTGCTGCTGCTGCTGCTGCTGTGGTGTCTGTTCCGACTCCGATGCAGGTTCTGAGGGGCTCTCAGGGGCTTCTGCATCATCATCGTCCGCAGACATGCTGGCACTGCTGGTGGCTGTATCCAACACTGCCTCTAGACAGTTACTTTGCTGCGGCGGTTGCTGCTGCTGCTGCTGCTGCTGCTTGTACGCGTCAAACTGCTGCATCAGCAGCGGGTTCTCAGCCATGAAGGCCCTCATCTGCTCCAGCTGTGCCGCCAGGTCTACCTGCTGCTGCTGCTGCTGCTGCTGCTGCTGGGGCTGCTGCTGGGGCTGGGGCGGTTGCTGGGGCAGCTGCTGTTGCTGCTGGGGCTGGTGAGCAGGTGGCCACTGCATGCTGCCTGGTGCTCTCCAGGGTCCAGCATCTTTCAGCATCTCCGGGGCAGTTGCCCAGCGGCTGGACCGCCGCTGTTGCTGTTGCTGCTGCTGCTGCTGCTGCTGCTGAGGCCGAGGAGCAGGTTGCTTGCGTGCACCCCTCTTTCTAGAACCCCCACCACAAGCAGCAGCTGCAGCAGCCGCAGCAGCAGCCTGCTGCTGCTGTTGCTGCTGCTGTTTAGCCCTCTCCTGGGCCTGCAGGTCGAGTAGGCGCTCATTGAACAGTATAGGTGCCGCTGAGCGGCGGGGCCTGGAGCGGGGGTGATCCCTTCCTGCTGCTGCTGCTGCTGCTGCTGATGCCTCATGCTGTTGTGCAGCTTCCTGTGACTGTGCTGCTGCAACATTCAAAAGGTTCCCATCACTGCCAGTAGCGCCAGCACCCGCTGACCCCTCAGCACCCCCTGCTGCTGCTGCTGCACCCTCAGCTGCTGCCACTGCTAGCTGTTCAGGTGCAGCAGCTGCTGCTGCAACTTCAGCTGCTGCAATATCCAGCTGTCTGGGAACAGCTGCTGCTGCAGCCTTAGCTGCTGCTGCCAGCTGTTCAACAGGAGCAGCAGCTGCTGCTGCAGCTGCTGCGCCCTCAGCTGCTGCCACTTCCAACTGTTCAGAGGCAGGAGCAGCAGCTCCAGCCGCAGCATCAGCTGCTACTGCCAGCTCAGGAAGAGGAGTTGCTGCTGCCCCCTCAGCTGCTGCCACTAGCAGCTCATCAGCAGCAGCTGCTTCAGCCTCAGCAGCCACTGCTTCAGACTCAGTGGCAGTTTCTGACTCTGTAGCAGTTTCTGAATCAGTAGCTGCTTCAGACTCAGCTGCAGTAGCTGCTGAAGCCTCGGCTGCTGCAGCAGCCCCAGGTGCTGCTGGCATTATGTGGCCACCCGCAGCAGCTGCTGCGTCCTGTACAGTGTCCTTTGGTTGTCCTGCGATGCCCAGACCAGCACCACCAGCAGCAGCAACTATGGACCCCTGATCTCCTGCTGCTGCTTCTGCTGCAGGTGCTACTGATGCTTCAGGTGCTGCTTTTAAAACCCCTGCAGCAACCACCACCTCCCCAGGGTCGACAGCTACTGCTGCAGCCTCAGGTGCTGCTGCTTCTTCGCGCTCAGGTGCTGCTGCCTCAGCTACTAAGTCTAACAGCTCCTGATGTCCGTCTGGTGTTGCAGGAGCTGCTGCTTGGAAGTCTGCTGCTGCAGCTTCACTTGCAGCTGCTAGTGCTAGCATGCGCTCCTGCTGCATTGCCATGCTTTGAAGCGTGCAGGACAGCTCCTCTGGCGATGATATGGTACTACGTAAGCTTTGTAAATCTTAAAGGGTGATATAACCCGTCCTCCAAGGCACCGAACAGTATATTTGAGCTAGTCAGGTACTGTACTGTCGGCCTGATGCAACCACCGACATTGGAGAGCCACTGCAGCTGAAACACCAATCAAAAACAGGATACGACTATATGAAAATATTGAGCTAGACTTAGGCTTGCGTTTGTCCGGGTTATTCTTTCCGGATTTCAAATCAAACAGATCGGATCACTGCACATGACATCTGGCTGTCAAGTGCCAGAAATACCCAAAGCCTTACATATCACCTCACAAAACAGTCACGCTTCAAAATGTCCAACATGACGTCACAGATTGCCAGAGGGGCTCCAAAGGAACGCTTGTCTCCTGACAACAAGTCACTTCCCAAAGCCCTTCTTGGTCGCTGGCCTGGGTTTCTGACCCTTCCTTGCTGCAACAACAGCATCCTCCCGCAACCCCTTGATCTTTGGCACCTGCACACCACGCAGCACACCACACCACAGTGATATGACAGTCATGATCAGTCTCATGAGACAGTTGGGCGCAGCATGGCACAGCACACATTATGCCCCTTGAACACACAAATCTCACGTGCGACGTTTCAGCTCATCACTCGTTGTGTAAGCACCATCTTCCATGTTGCAAGCCATGTGCTGCAGCAGAAACTTCTTGTCTCAGCGAAGCATTGTTTACTTCTTCCACAGCACAACTACCTTCTGCCTGCACAGGCTGCACCTGTAGTCCAACTCCGCCCTCAGACCAGTGACAGTCTGACTGCAGCCCCACCCCCTTCCCCCTGCCCAGGCTGCTCAACTGGGCCGTCCCCTGCTGAGGCAAGCCCACTGCTCCCACAGCTCAACTGCCAGTTTGACTAGTGCCACAACAGTAGTACCTCCTGCCTGCACAGGCTGCCACTTGCCCAACATACTCTGCCCTCAAATTAGAGCCAGTCTGACAGCAACCAGCAGTAATTCCGCAGCAGCAACCACCTGCTTGAGTTTCTCTGCCAGCGACAGCAGTAGCCGCTCCACCTCCCACCCCCCTACCGGGACGCCTACCTTCTGCCTGCACAGGCTGCCACTCACCGCAACACCCCCCCCCCTCGGACCAGAGACAGTCTGACACCGAGCAGCACACATTCTCCAGCATAGGGATGGCAGCAGCACCCACCTGCTTGAGTTTCTCTGCCAGGCCAGCAATGACATCAACCTCTTGCCGGCATGGGTGCCGCTCGCTAAATCAACTCCCCCCTCAGATCAGAGACAGTCTGACACCAACCAGCAAAGGTCAACGCAAACCCACCTGCTTGAGCTCTCTGCCAGGCTGACACTGCTGCCCTGAGCATTGCAGCGCAAGCCCAGGGCATCCAGCACCCCCCCCCTCCCCCCTCTCCCCTCCCCCCTCCCCTCCCCCCACCCCCCCACCCCCGCCCGCCCACCCCCACACCCCCCCCCCCACACACACACCGCTTCCCCCCCCCCCCCGCCGCACCTACCTGTTTGAGTTTCTCTGCCAGGCCAGCAATGACGTCCAGCAGCAGCTGCTTCTTCTGACTGCGGAACAGCACCGCCAGCTGCATGTCACCCGACAACGCCTCAGCAGCTGCTGGCGCCGCTGCCGGTGACACCACGTCACCAGCCGCACTGCTGCCACCACTGCTGCCGCTGCTGCTGCCGCCGTCGCCATTGCTGCTGCTGGTGTTGCTGCTGCCGGATAGCAGGGCCTTATCATGGTCCAGGCCTGCTTTGAAAGTTTGTAGGGCCCCTAGAGCCATTCCCAGGAGGATGCGCAAGGTGGCAGTCTGCACACAAGCACGGACAGCAGCAGCAGCAGCAGCAGCAGCAGCAGTTCCAGTCAGGTACAGTGTTAGTGAGGCAGGAGTGATCTGTTCAGAGCATGATTGGCAGAGTTGATCACACTTGCACCCTTAGCCCCACCCTGCGCCACTTCCCGGACAAAAGGCCTGCAGGTTTGGTGGCACCACTGTGCACAGAGTGTCTTAGCAACAAAAGCACAGACACTCGGCCGACAGCATCAGGCATACAGCACAACCATTGGCACTTGCCTGTGCTTGTAGGAGTATTATGATGTATTGCTGTGCATTTCGTTGGGAATGCATACATGCTGCCCATGCACACTCTATGCTGACACACCTCGTTTCGTTTGTTGAGAAGTCGCTTCCAGCTGACCAGCACCTCGAAACACGCACACACCACCTACATGCACACGTGCGCTGATGCTGAGTTCCCCCCCCCCCCCACACACACACACACACACCACAGCCCGCACCTCGTTTCGTTTGTTGAGAGGTCGCTCCCAGCTGCCCAGCACCTCCAGTGTGAGGTTCTCCACCTCACTCTGGTAGGTGGACACCAACCCACGCACAGCAGCAAGCAGACGAGGCTCAACAAGCTGGGGACCACCCAGCAGCACCTGCAGGGGCAACAGGGAGGGGGGCGAGCAGTAAGGTTTTGGACAGGTGACATACAGCAGGGATTGCAACAGCCAGCGTTCAATGCAGCAGACGAGGCTCAACAAGGTGAGGACCACCCAGCAGCACCTGCAGGGGCAGCGGGGGGGGGGGGGGGGGGGGCAGTAAGGTTTTGGACAGGTGCACAGGCATTGAGCTGCCCCTGCTGACATACAGCAGGGAGTAACAACAGCCAGCGCTCAAAGCGTAGCATGAAGCATGTGTGCTTGTATGGGGCAGCCACCCAGTGACATGCAAGGCCACCAGACCATGCACAGCAGCAAGCAGACGAGGCTCAACAAGCTGAGGACCACCCAGCAGCACCTGCAGAGAACGGGGGGGGGGGGGGGGGGTGCAGAAGGGAGGGCGAGCAGGGTGTGCAGGCATTGAGCTGCCTTTGCTGACATACAGCAGGGAGTAACAACAGCCAGCACTCAGAGCATAGCATGGGGTGTGTGTGCTTGTATGGGGCCGCCACCCAATGACATGCCAGGAGATGGTGTTGTGGCAAATTTTACACATTCAAACCCAAGGGGCCGCCAGTTTACCTGGAGGTTTGACTTTTTGTCATTTGCTGCCAGTGTCAGCTTCTTGAGCAGTGCCTGCCTCCAAGGAGCATTGGCATTCAGCTCCAGCAGGCGACCATCCGCATCCACTGCACCTCCGATGTCTGCAGCTCCCTGCAGAATACAGCATACGGGCAACAGGCAGCCAACGGCAGGTCAGCACACGACTGTTTGGCAAAACACGACGGCAAGGGGAAGGGGGCAAGCGTTTGGTGCGACAAAGCACAGCGTGTGCAGGTGCAGCGGTCAGCTCCAGCAGGCGACCATCCGCATCCACTGCACCTCCAATGTCTGCAGCACCCTGCGTGTGCGCAACATGTGGGGGAAACAGGCACCCAATGGCAGGTCAGTACATGTTCGTTGGGCAAGGGGGACGACGGCAAGGGGGGGGGGCAAGCGTTTGGTGCAACAAGGCAGCCCAAGTGCATGTGCAGCGGTCAGCGCCAGCAGGCAGCCGACCATTCGCATGCACTGCGTTACCAACATCTGCATCCCTCTTCGTACGTACGGCATGTGGGCAACAGCCAGCCGACCGACGATGCCAGCACATGGCCGCCGGCCGAATTCGACCACGCTCGAACGCCAAAGCATTCCGGCCGCACACGTGCCCGGCTATCACAAGGCTATCACAAGGCCCGCTGGAAAACCGTGTTACGTTTACCTTACTTACGTTGACCAGGTTCATGTCAAAGCGCAGCGCCACTCGGTCATGCGGGTTTTCGGGGATGACGAATCCATAGTCCATCAGCAGGAAGTCGTTGCTGAGGGGCCCGTAACTTAGCAGCAGCGGCTCGCCAGCAGCGATCTGTCAATGCAGCAGCAGCAGCAGCAGCAGCAGATGCATGAGACACAGTAGGAACTGATCCTTCCCACACAGCTTTGACTGAACCCCTAAGCCACCATTCTCTTGTCATTCACAACAAGGCATTCTCTTGTCTATCCAACAAGAGTATGATGGCCACTTCTGCCAGTCTCCTTGCACTGCTGTTGGGTTGCAGGCCCTTACGCCAGTCACCATCCAGTCCCCAATCCCATCTCGGCAATGCCATAAGAATGACGACAAGATGACCTTACCGGCTGCTTTGCCACCATGGCCACTCCCCCAGGCACCGGCAGCACCTCGCAGTTTGGTGTGAAGCTGTGGTTGGCCATGTCTATGAGAGGCAGCAGGGCAGCAGGGGCCTGCGGACCAGCAACCCTGAACGCCCGACTGGTCACCACAGCCAGCGCCCAACCTGCACGACACAACCCACAACATTGGGCAGTGAGTGAAAGCAACTTGCTAGCGCCATACCACGCAGGAGTCAAGCAGCCAACCGCAAGCGTTTCTGGTATATTTTGCTTGCGGCAGGCACTTGGCCGCAACAGCCAGCAATCAGGGCTCAAGTGTCAGGGATGCTGCATTGAATATGTGACCGCATTGTGGTGTAAGCAACACAAGAATCACTAGTGGGTAATGTCAGTTGATACTGAATAGCTCCGGCAACCCACCTAGGCTGTTGGTATCCACGAGCACTCCCTCAAAGGGGTCATCAGCAGTCCCAGGCAGCTTTGACAGCACGTCAAGGCTGAAACGGTGCAACCAGCGGCCACGTCTCTTCACCTGACAGCAGCAGTAACATGGCGGCAGCAACATGACGGCAGCACTACTAGTTTAGTAAGCCCTAAATCCCAACCCTTGAATTTCCAGGATCGTGTGTCAGGCGGCCCGTCAAACAAGGGCTGCCAACCAAAAAAATCAAGGGCTGTGCTTTCCTCAGCACCACCTATAGGTGGTCAGTCGATGTACAAATCCAACGACTCATGCCTGCTTGCGCTGTGCCCTTGTGTGCCCAGCATGCACTCAGTAACTATTGCTGGCAAAATGCACTGACGCCCCCATGCCTATGGCAACAAGTGGGTGGCGCCAACAATTGACACTGCAAGAAACCCAACCCCTACCACCAACGCCACCACCCACCTGTTCCACCACTGGGGGGTACTCTATTGCCTCCAGTGCCTCCCTGGGGAAGAACATCGGCACACCAGACACCCCCACAGGCAGGTTGGCCACGTAAGCAGCAAAGCGGCTGTCAGAGCCCTGGACGCGTGCCGCAAGCACCTGCACAGGCAGTCACCATGTGACACATGGATGCCACAACATTTTTCAACAATTGGATAAAAAGATAACAATTGGATGAATAATGAAAAAAAATTCGTGTAACACTTGTACAAAACAGTTACACAAATTTAGGCACAGCTATTCACAGTGCTTGGGGCTGTCAGAGCCTTGGATGCGCGCAGCAAGCACCTGCAGAGACAGTTACAACATCACAGTACAGTACAGTACAGTTTCAGTACAGGTAAAGGAGACAGGGTCCCAACCTTGGGCAAGGGCTGATGAGAGATATCACACAATGACAAAACCCACATCAACAAAAAAAAACCATCACAAAGTCAGCGGGGCAGCGGCGGGGTTGTCAGGGCCATGGACCGACCAGCACCTGCAAGGGATGCAAAGTCACTCAGTTGCAACACCAGAATTGACCCCACCAACCGCCAGCCCAACATACAAGGGTGTGACCAGGATGGTGTGACCGCCGATGTGTATCAACCCAGCCTGCGAATGTGTTCATACACGATGCCCTTTGGGGGTGCATTATCAAACACCCCTGGATAGAAGGCAAGGGCAAGCCTGCCAAGGTAGAGTGGATGCATACTTTGCGATAACAACCGACCCCCCCCCTCCCCAGGATAAACACAATCGCACACTCCCCCCCCCCCCCCCGAAAAAACAAAACCGCATACCTGCAGGGCCAGCTTTGCTCCCCAGAGCTCCTCAGGTACTTGCTGTATGAGCTGCAGCACCCGGGGGTCACTTGACTCATCGTATGTCAGGTGGCAACTGCGGGGCAACTCTATCAGCCGCTGGCCTGCTGAAGAAATGGCCTGGGGGCAGCACAGCACAGCACAGCACAGCAGGGGGGGGGGGTTGTAGTGAGCAAAAAGCTCTATCAGCGCTGGCCCCCTTTTCAGATGGCCTGAGAACAGCACAGCAGTAGGGCGGGTGGGTGGTTGGGGTGAGGGGGGGGGCAGTATTGGATGACTCATTATATGTCAGGTGGCTGCTGCGGGGCAACTCTATCAGCCGCTGGCCACCTGCTGGAATGGCCTGGGGACAGCACGGCAAAGCAGGGGGGGGGCGCAGGACTAAGATGAGAACGATGAGGAGCGGGGTGCAAGGAGTGCTGGAGATGGAAGGAAGCAGGGAAGGGGGGGAGGAGTGTTGAAAAAAAAGGAGGAATGGGGCGTCACCGCCAAGACCACATAGAGGCTGTGGGCAAAGGTCAGTGTCTACTCTGTGGGCTCTCAGATATTGCAGGCCAGGGCTTGGGGTCGTGGCATTTTGCAAGCGCAGAGTTGACTAGGCCCCAGCATATGCCAGTTGACTTTAAAAACATCGATTGAATACAATTCATGCAAGGCCGTGTGTGTGACGCAGCCACTCCCACATCCCCCACCACAGTAGACCCTCACCTGTGGCGCCACCAAGCCCCACCCTGGCACCCCCAAACTTTGCAGCCGCCTTCGACCCCCTTCGCCCCCCCCCCCCCCCCGCCGCACCCCACTTCCACACACTGCACCTCCACCCCACCCGGTGGCACCCCCACCACTGCACTTTCCATCCCTGGGGGTCCACCACAAACCTAAGGCCAAGGGGGGGGGGGGGGACGCACGGCCTATTTCTCGCAGGGGGGGAGGGGTCGATCGAGAAATTAGCCTAAATCGTCAAGGGGGAGGGAGGGTTTCAAAGGCCCATCCATAGGGGGAACAGCAGTACCTAACAACAGCCTAAAGCCGACACGGGGGGAGGGGTATGTGCGCCAAACAGCCTAAAATGGACACGGGGGAGGGGTAGGAGCAAATTTGGCGTCCCCACCCCCCGGTCTTGGGTCTGTGGTGGACCCCCTGCACCCCCACCTCCACACTCCGCACCCCCTCTCCACTCCTATCACCACCCTCACCCATGCACCCCCACCTCCACACTCCGCACTGCCCCTCCACCCCCACCCCCACCCCTGCACTCTGCACGCCGCCCACCCCACCCCCACCACCACAGTCAACACCACCTCTCCACCCCCACGCCCACACCGCACCAAGCACCTCGCACCCCCCCACCCCCCACCGCAGCAGCCCCTTACCTGTGTTGCCACCAAAGCCCCCCCCCTGCACCCAGGACTCCCTCCCCTGCACCCCCCCCCCCTGTCCCCCCCCTCTCCCCCCCCCCCAGCAGTCCCCCACCTGTGTTGTCACTAAGCCCCAGCCAGAGCCTCCGTCACTCCCAGCCAGGTTGGCCACACCCACACCAGCTACCGCACCACCGCTGCGCTGAACCCAATCGATCAATGGGTGATGAGTGCTGGAGGGAGACGGACTGCTGGGGCCACCGGCTGCTGCTGCTGCTGCTGCCACCACTGAATGCCGGCTGCTGCTGCAGCTGCCCCTGCTGCTGCTGCTGCTGCTGTTGTTGCTGCAGCAGCAGGCTGCGTGCCAAGGTAAGGTCGGCTGTGCTGGTGTGAAGAGGCTGCTTTGTAGGTGCCGGTGACAGCGTACGAGGTGCACTGCATTGCTGGTCAACTGCATTTTTGGCCTGCATAGTAAATGGTCGGCAGGGCAAGGTTGTTGTGCTCTGGGACAAGCAACGGCACAGGACTGGGGGGGCACAGTGGCAGTGCTGTTGCTCTGATATTTGTGTGATGCCAAAACGATGCACCCAGCCATTATATTGCGTAATAATCTGATAAACAAACCTGTGAGTATGGTGAGTGGGCACTCTGTGCGCTGTGGACATGTCAACAGCAGGACAGCGCTTCTAGGCACGTGGAGCGGTGCTGCCAGGGTGGTTGTTGTTGGGCTGGAGGTTTACACTACTGCTATAGACAATGATGACAAAACACAGGATCTAATTCAACGTCAATACATGCCATTCATTGACCTTGACTCCAAGAAAAGTTCAAACCCAACTCCTCAAACCCCAGCAAAATAACAGTCTTGTCTAGCCAGGCAACGCCAGATACGTTGCCACTGCTGTCCTCAGCGCCTTACCTCAACACAGTCTCGTCACGTCAGCGCGTGAACGCGTGCTTTGCATCTGTCTTCGTTCTTTCGGCAGATCAGCAGCACTGCTCAAACGCCGTCCTCGTTCCCCCCCTCAGCCTGTACAACGTTGCAAGGCTGCATCAGCACTGCCCCTGCCACGGCGTTATGACACATATTTGGACTCAACTGTCAGTCCTGAGCTGCTGACAGAAACAATACCCAACAACCACCTATCAGCAACCCTTCTTAGCCGTTTTCTTCAGCTTCAGGGCGCTGACAGCAGCAGCTTTGGCCAGCCTTAGCTGCCTGAGGGAGGCTGGTAGTGCCTTGGGTCCCATAGTCCCCACCAGCAGCCCTTGGGAGCTTGAGCAGCAAGCAGCAGCATGGTGCGATTCCACTGGCACGTAGAAGACGGTTCTGGCGCCAGCATCCCGCATGGAGCCATGTCCTTTCACAAGGACACAGCAGTCCAGCACATAAACTGCAACATAGAGATCCCAGGGGAGCCCCATGCGCAGGCCTGCATAACAGTACCCCGCGGCTACCTGACAGAACCAAAGGTCAAGGAGATAGGGATACTGCTGGGGCATGACACACCAGAGAGCTGGGATGGGCCACTTCTCACAGGCATCGCAGTGGCGCTAGCAGAAGCAGGTGCGTATGCAGGATGCCCCCGTCATGTCAGCTATGCACCACTCCGCAACAGCTGACAGGCAGCTGCGGTTGCAGCTGCGGGTCCGTCTGCTAAGGCCCCTGTATGTAGATGGTCATCTTATTGGAAGTGTAGGGTGATTGCCATGCACTTGATGTGTTGACTTGAGTTGTTTATTTTGGCTGGTTGCCTGGACAAGCACACACAACCCTCACTCGTTGTACGAAGACATGTGTGTGCACCACTACCTCTCCCCACATGCGCAGGCCATGAAGTGGTGCGCTACCAAGGCAAAAGCAAGGAGTTGTGTTTTTCTTCCCCCTCCCCTCTATCACACCTGTCTGCAACACACACTGGTTCACTCTGGGTCGCCGCTGTTAGAAAAGCATGCATGTACGCTGACAAGCGTGTTCACACGACTACCTTTTTCTGTACACAATCAGGCCATGTGGTGGTGCGCTACCACAGTGATGGCAAGGAGTTGCGGCGGCAGCGGCTGTACGAGAAAGCGCTGGACGTGTGCGCCACCAGCCCCTTTGCCCGTTTTGTGCAGCGCTGGGTGCTGGCGGGTGTGGGCCACGGGGCGCGCCTCGCAGCGGTTGTGGGCAGCAGGGCGCGCGGCAATGTGTGCGGCTACGTGTTTGTGTCCTACCCTGTGGCGGTGAGTGGCTGGGTAGATTTTGGACCCGCGTTGGAACGAGAGTTCAGTTATGGCCCGCATGGCAGCCTGTGGCAGCTGTTGGGACCTCCAAAGTATCTTGGCGTACTGCAGGGTTAGTGACCCCCACACAGGAATAGGCTGCACAGCTCAGCGGCTGGTGTTGGATCGCATCAGTGGGGCCTCTCTTTCATCCGCTGCCAAGTTTGCTGCTCCAAACCAAAGCCGTCTGGTGTCAGTGCGGCGCGCGCCCACCCCAGCGCTCCTCCTGTCGTGTGTCATTGATGACGCTCCCTCCTTGCCTGCCTCTGTGGCTCCTCCTGGTGAGATGGACGCCTGCCTCACCTTAAACCTGTTCTTTCTGCCGCAATCACATGCCCTCCCTGTCTGCCTCCCGTCACCTCACTCGCAGGACTCCCTCCAGACAGCCAAGGGCCCCGTGCTCCCACACAAAGCCTGTCCTGTCCTATCTGTCACAATATTGTTCCCTACCTGCACGACTTTTCATTCTGGCAGTTCGTTTGCAGCGTAGCTGCTTGTACCACCATGTGACAGTACTTCAATCTTACTTCCTCCCTGTATGCCTTTGTTGCCTTGATCCCAGGACTCCCTGCAAACGGCCAAGGGCCCCGTACTTCCAGACAGCAGCATCCTCCTGCTACGTATCCAGGCCCCCTCTTCGTACAAGCAGCAGGCGACACAAAGAACCCCGCAGAGCAGATGCGCAAAGTAGCAGCGCAAATGAAACCCGCTGCTGCTCCCCGCTTGGTCGAGGTCCCTGACGCCGCTGCTGACTTCACCACTGGAGACCCTCCGGTTTTAAACCCCGCCGTTCTGGCGAAGGTTACTGGGCCGATTGTGCAGTTTGTAGAGGCAGTGGGGGACGACAAGCTCGACAGCTGCTCTGTGCCGTTTGCGAATCCGGCGGGAACGGCAGCAGCGGAGCTCTCGGACAGTGCTTCTGCTGGGATCAAGGCGCAGCTAGAGATCTTAGATGCAGATGATACAATGGTGTATGATGTGGAACCGCTTGGGAAGGCTGGGGAGGCGGCAGGAGGTGGGGTTAACGGGGCCTCGCAGCAGCAAAGCAGCAGCAGCAGAAGCAGCAGCAGCAGCAGCAGATCCTACAGCAGCAGATTCAGCTACAGGTGCTGCAGCAGCAGCAGGTGCAGCAGGCGCAGCTGGTGGCAGCAGCAGCTGCTAAGGCGGGGATAAGTGTGCAGATGCAGCAGGCGGCCGTGCAGCGAGCGGCAGCAGCGGCTGTAGCGGCAGCAGCGGGGGCGGGGAAGCTTCCTGCGAATATTGCAGCGGCGGCGGCTGCGGCGGCTGCAGCAGCAGCGGCGGGTGGGGGTGCGGGGGGTGGGGCGGCGGTGTCTGGTGCACCTGGGGTGTCACCGATGATGCTGCCTGGGGTTTTTGCACAGATCACTCCTCAGATGTTGGCAGCGGCTCAGGCGATGCAGCTAGCAGCGGCGAAGCAGGGCATCCGGCCGGGGGTTCTGTTGCCAGGGGGGCCTGCAGCAGCTGCGGCGGCGGCTGCAGCAGCAGCAGCGGGGCAGCAGGGCCAGCAGGGTAAGAACTCGTGACGGTGTTTGGAGGAGTTGGGTTTTCCTGTATTTGTGCGATCGTGTTAATCGCCACGTGGTGTGGGGTGTGTCTATCTATGGGTGGCTGCGCACAGCAGGGCAGAGGTGAAAACTCTGTAGGAACTTATGTTGCAGTAGTGTTTTGGTGCAGCCCAGGCACTGCTGTGGGTGTGCATGCTGTGTGGCTGGCAGTGTGCCGGTGTTGCCCATTGGGTGTGGATAGGAATCGCATGTCTATGTGGACATGCCGCTGGTTGCCAGGCCATCGTGCTGTGGCCAGCTGGTGGGAATCTGTGCGCCCTGTTGCTCATGGAGAGATTGCATGTTTCGTAGCACACTCGGTGGCTGCGCGTGGCACCCTCCTTCCTTCTCGAGCCGCAAGTGCTGTAGGTTTGTTGGGGATGTGATGTCCTGTTTCACTGCTGACTTTGCAAGTTGGGACTTGTTGTGTAGTCTTCAACAGACTTGAAAGTGTTTGCTGCATAGATACTGCTGTGACTTGTCTGATGGGCTAGCAATGTCTTGTTGAAGTGTAGCACTTCTTCTGCTGCACCAAATGATACTGCTATGCCTCTAGCTGCGCACCCACAGAGGCCGCAACCCGGGTTGCTGATCAGCCAGGACGTGAAATGTGATGTGTTGCACTTCTTTGTACCTCAGTAGGCATGTACATGCTGACAGCAGGTTGTGCATCATGGTGTTGATTGTGGGGTTTGGGGCGCAACAGGTCCTGAATTGTCTGGACACGCTGTGTGCTGGTCGATACACTGCAGAGAAGTCCCCCTTGTTGGCTAACATGAATGTTACCTTTGACACGCTGCAGGTATACAAGCAACAGCAAAAGGCATGACAACGCATGATAACTGTATTCACAGCAAGGCACGCAAGCAGCCGTGGCTCAAACATCACTGGCCACAGTGCTGCTATAGCAGCTAGCACTGCCTCAGCAGATGCTGCTGAATCGCATGTTATGCGAAGCAACAAGCACGCCAACTCGTAAGCCTGAAGTACAACACCACTATCTTGCAAACCATATACCCCACACCCTGGTTTTGCAGCAGAACAGCAGAAAATACCCGATACTGATGAGCTGGAAACCTCAAACACTCTCTCACAGCCTGCACACACCCACTGCAGTCCGGGGTGGCGCGGTACACAATACATGTTGTACACACACATGCAGGAAAGGGGTGTGCTGGAAGGCACTGACAGCCTCAAACCACACACCATGCTGCTTGGGTCACAGCTTCATTGTACAGGGGTCACAAGCTCTTCAAGCAGCCGCAGTATAGCCTGTACTGCCATAGCTACTCATAGATTGGCGCTTGTATGCGGAGGTGCATGCCGCTGCTTTGCCTGCTGAAACCAGTCAAGGCTGCTGGCATCAAGGCTTCTGAACAGAGCAGTAGTCTGCAGCCGTTCAGACATCGTGCCCAGAGCCAACCAGTCTAACAAACACCGCACATCCACAAAGTCCCTTCAAGCTTGCTGCCAACCCAGCCTGCTGCCAAACCTGTGGCGACCGTGACGCATGCAGGCAGTGCATGAGTGTCCTGCACTGAAGGTAGGGGGGCTGGGGCTCACCGCAGGCAGCAATGCACGTACATATGTGGTAGTCTGGCTCAGCTGCAGCACAACAGGGATGCGCAGGGCATGGCCAACAATGCCACAGACAGAAGAGATCTGAAGATCTCCAGAAAGCAGCCGAAGAGGTGCCACAGCCATGGTGGGGTGCCTCACCCCAACGAGATGCAACATACACATGTGGGGTGAATGCGCAGCACAAACACACAAAAGCCCTTGCACAATGTATGGTCGCAAGCAAGCAAGATTCATGCCGTGTGGCAGACGCCCAGGCATTGAGTCACACCTGAGGCAAGCTGGTGGAGAGGCACATTGAAGACAAGCATGCGGGGCTGGCCGGGGCCAAGGGCAACACATTCCGCACCTACGGTTGAGTTTGCTGCCATCAACACAAGCACCCAACCACTAGCACAGCACCTGCATGAGACTGCGCCAAAAGCCGCGCATCGCCACGCCCTCAAAACACACTCAATGCTGTAGTGTGACCCACACTGCTGTGAATGATCACACACACAAATACTGCGCATGCAAGCTCATGCTCAACCCGGCAGTTGCCAGCACAGCACGAGCAAGGCGCACATGCACGATTTGCTGCACGGTGGTGTGTGCGCTGCGTAGAAGCGGTCTTGGAGAGGCCCACGATTAACTGACATTGAGATGACATGCTTCAGGGCCACCAAGGCACACAAGCCACTTTGTGTGCCTACAGCGACAAACCGGCAGTGATACAACTAACATGCTGTCCCCAGATCACGACACCAGCAGTGCAGCGGCACGTGCATTTTGGCATGATGCAGCAGAGCAGACCACCAGTATGCAGTGTGCAAAGCACCAACGCAAACAACAAAACAAGACCGGCTGCGCGCCGTCCGTGGACCCAAACCAATGTGGTGATTGTCCTCTGGGACCCACCTTCAAGCACAACAAGAAAAGCCGCACATGGCGCATGCTGCAAGTACCATCTTGGTTGCACACGCCTTGCACAGCAAGCAGCCCTGCAGTCAGCGTTTGCAACAGGAAAGCAGCTGCTGCTGCAGCAACTTCGAGCAGCCAGAGCTTTGGTGAAAATTTGCAGCCAGTGCAAAGAAAGAAAGAACTTCAAGTGCACCCTGTGCCCAGGGCTAAGGTCGCAAGGGAAAGGCTTTCCCAGCTGCACACTAACAGCCGGTGGGCTTGTGTAGCAGTCGCTGGGCCAAGCAACCCAGATGCAGTGATGCCTGCTGAAATCCAACAGCCCGCACTAGCAGGCTGGACTCCCACACAATACAGTCAATTGATGACAACCGCGTCACACACCAGCCCCTGCA
The DNA here is from genome assembly GCA_007449985.2 of Desmodesmus armatus. Lineage (NCBI taxonomy): Eukaryota > Viridiplantae > Chlorophyta > Chlorophyceae > Sphaeropleales > Scenedesmaceae > Desmodesmus > Desmodesmus armatus. The sequence continues at coordinate 362,257 of VIIQ02000664.1, forward strand.
CAGACATCAGTCCCTTTTCTTCTAACACACCAGACACAGCAGCTGACAATGGGTAAAGAACCAAACCTGCCACACACACCTGCAGACCATGCAGTGCAATGGTGCTGCATCAAACCCACAAATGCACTCCCGAGGGAGAAGATCTTGCACACTCGTCCAGAGCACTTTCCGGCATCACCTGCATCGGTGGATGCACGTCAATGCCACGGCAATCGACAGGACCTATCAGTGTGCGTATTGCAGCACACACATGTGCCTGTGTCACACTTGTGTCACACATAATCTCACACCGCCTGCTGAAGCAACAAACACACCTGCGTCACGAGCATCAAGCAACCACCCTGCGAGACATCTTTGCCAAGCATCAGCATGAAATAGTCAAAATACAAGGACACACATGGGTGACACCCCTGCAAGAAGGAACAAGAGGCAGTCACGAATGACTAATTTTGAATATCAGTGATAGCTGTGACCCTGCAGGATCCTGCCAAGAGCAGCCTTGCACAAATCGCGCACGCCAAATCAAAGCAGAGCAACATTCTAAACACACAACAGCAACAACAAAAGCTCCAGGCTGCTTCACGGCTGCATGCTGTGCAAGGCAATGCAGCTCAGTCACCCCGTGCTTGGTGTGCAAGCAAATTGGTTGCAAAGATCCCCACACACACTCACACACAAACAGCGCTTCAAGGGGCGCAACCAGGGGTGTAGGAGCTCAGCCGTCATGGTTGCATCGATGCGTGCGCAACTCCATGCCCTTCAAAGACAACACCACTAGCACAGCTGTATGCCCTGTATGTGGTCTAGGGTTAAGGGTTTGGGCAAACCCTGAACCCTTGGGATGCTGTGACTGCCACAGAGCCTGCACGATACTCGTGCATGGTGTGCACATCTCAAGTCTAGGGTTTAGGTTTAGTTCAAAACCCTAAACCCTAGAGAGAGTGAATGTGAGACAGAGCGAGAGAGAGAGTGAGGTCATAGGCGTAGCAGGTGATCAGGCAGACAGCATCATGCGCCGGGCGTTGGCCCTCCTGCGGCTGTTGGCGTCCAGCACGCCATTTGAGCCCTTCTCGCGATGCCCGATGGTGGTGGGGGCAGGCTTGCGGTCACGTGCAGCCCTTGACTGGGAGGCCACCTCATAGCCTGCAGGCAGACAAGTGTGTGGTGGGAGGGCAGGTGGAACATGAGGTCAGTGCACGGCAGGGGCTGCACCCGTGGGTAGACACAGTTCGTTTGTGGATAGCATACACGTGTCATACACTTGAGCAACACACTCAGTGTGCCCGGGAGTCACGGAGCTAGATGCACGCTGGTTTGCTGTGGCTCCATGCGGCATGTGCGCAGCGCATTTGCGGCCCAGAATAACATTGAGGGTTGCAAAAAGCGCATCAGGCTCCGGCTGTGCAGTGTGCAGAGCTAGGGTGCTGGAAGGCATTGGTAAGCGGCACCTTTTCCGCTGTAGATAAAAATGATTGCACATGATTGCACAGCTTGGCCCCCTCCTGAACCCTTGTGCAAACCCTCACCTGCCGCCACGGCAGCGGGGCCGTTACCAGACAGCGACTGGGCAGCCGAGTTGGGCGCGATGTTTGTGAAGGCGACACTGCGGCGGCCGAAGGGGTCATCTCCCTTCCGCACCAGGTTGGGTGTGCCAGCGGTGGGTGCGTACGTCTCGATGTTGGTAGAGAGGGTAGCACCGCCCCAGCTGTCCTTCTGTGCAAGATTCCACCAGGAGGCGGAACCTGCTGTTGCGCGTGCGCCCTCGTAGGTGCCTGCGATTGCCATGGGCCCGCGCTGGCTGCTCATCTCCGTGTCAAAGTTGGCTTTGTGAGGTAAGGGAGGGAAACGGTGGCGCAGCAGCAGAAGGGATCACTTCAGTAAGGTTTTCGGTATCACAGGTTTGCAGGTGTGCAATGATAAGGCTACGTAGTGGAGGTATCTGTAGAGTGCAACTCTGAGTCACGGCACGATAACCCTCGGTCGGACCAGGCCATGATTTGGGTGGCAGATCTGGGTTGGGGAGTACGTCCAAGATGTGGGGTGTCGAGCGATTACTAATACTGTCACATCACACTTTACATACAGATCACAGACTGACAGCACAGAGGCAGTGTCATTCAGCGGCAATTCCATCTGCCCTGCCAATGCCATTCAAAAAGTACTGGCACTTCACTCCCCGTCAGTAACTTCGTCACAGCCACACTGCCTGGCACTTACTTGCAACTGCTGCAACAATTCCATTGGGGTAGTTGTTGTCTGGTATGTTCTTCGAGTAGGCTCCTGACCACCCTCCCTTGGCCATGTCACCAGCAAGGGTTGCCTTGCCACCTGGTAAACAGCAACAGCAGCGCACGCGCGGTGGTCGGCCATGCACTGATAGACTGTGTAGTGCTGATTCTGTGAGGGTGCTGCGTGACTCCATTCGTGTGCAACAGCACTTTATAAGTCTGCCACTGATATATCTGCCACCCCACCACTGCTGCAAAGGAGCTTGCACATGCATGGACACTGCCTGGCGCCCTGGGGTGAGGGCCCTTTGCAGTGTGGTCTATCACTGCATCTTCCCCACAAGAGCTGCTGCTGTGCTACACGCTCTATGCTATGCTATGCTACGCTATGCTATGCTATGCTAGCTCACCATCGTTGTAGTAAACTCCATTGTAGCTTGATGTGCCGGATGCTTCAGAGGAATCCAGAGTGAAGGCGTCTCCTGGGCCCGTTGGGTCAGAGCCCTTCTGGGAAGCATATGCATTGGCAATGGTTTCTCTGTCCTTTGTCTTGTCGTAGACCTTGGACGATTCTTGCATCAGCCGAGCAAAGGGAGGCATGACGTAGCCAACCCTTGGTCCACGGATATGGGCATCCGCTTGTGCTGCTGTGCCTGCGCAAAAACGCATGATGCATGAGTATTGATTGCGAAGATCAATGACACACAGAAGCAGTCAAACAGAGGTGTGTTACCCTGGATCTGCATGGTCAGCTGCAGACAGTACAGCTGCACTCTGCTCTGCAGTACTGCACTACTGAAACTAGTACCCATACATGCACAGGCCTGATGCCTAGGCTGAATGCTTTAAGTACGAGAAGTGAACTCGAGCCAATGCATCTCTACAACAACAATTGTTTAGCGCGCACCGCGCCATCAATCAATCGCCTTCACCAACGTAAGAAAACCGCCAGGACTCACCCACGACAAGAAGAGCAACAATCACAATCAAATGCGCAGTCATCATTTTCCTTGCGGGTGTCTGCAAGAGAAGCGCAAGAAGAAAGGTTGTGAGGGTATGTTGCTGTTTCTGCTCAGGCCATGCATCCTTGAAGCTTCGAAGGGACAGCTGGCTCACGTGCAGGAGGATGATTGATACAATCTTGATTGTAGTATGACTGAAGCCGCCTGCTGATGCAGATGTAGGGGCCGCTGCCAGCTGTTGTTTGAGCCAAGAAAGCAAGACAGAGAGACTGTGGCAACCAGTAAGGTTCTGAGGATTAGCAAAGATAAGGCAGACTGACCCACGTGATGCATGTGAGCTCATCTTTTCAAGAACTCCCGTTCAGACGCACGCACACTGAATCACGTAACCGCCTGAGCAGGATATGCGGACCTTTGGTGGGCCGTTTCCGTGCATCCTGGTGATGTTTCGGGCCCCCGCAAGTTAGGGAAAATTGAAGCAGCACTGCAAGTTCTTGACCTGACTGCGAGGTCAAACATCTCCCTTTGACCTTTTGACCAAAAACAGCCAAAACGATGGCCCAATCAGCAACCTGCAAGTCGCCAATGGGACAAGCAAGTGTGGAAGGCACACACACGCGATTGGGAGGCACTGCAAGCAAGATGCAGCACCACCACAAGCAATGCTGCATGTGCCGCGTGCCACGTGCCACGGTGCACCGGCTTCCTGTCTTACAGCCAACACAGCCTGATGACAGCTGACAGGCTCGCGCAACAATCAAGCAAGTTTACACACTATCCTGCACAGCTCCCCCCCCCCCCCCCACACACTGACCACAAAGGTGACCCTGCAGTGCTGCAACAGTCAGGTCAGAAAGATTTTTGTGTGGCCCACAGCAGCAAATGCATTTCCCTGCTGCCCAGCTGCAGTGCTGTTTCCCTCCACTGGGACACCCGCATAAGACCGCTTCCTGCCCCTACTAGCGCCCTGGGGGCCCCCTCCACCTCCCACCCCCTCACCCCCACCAGGGGTCACCATTCCCACTGACACCCCAGCTGCACTAGTAGCCTCAACCCCTGAGGCAGTTGCAGCTGCCAAGTTTGTCTGATGAGCCACATTCAGAAACGCGACAAACAGCCGCTGCTGGGCCACAAGTGCTGCACTGCCGCCCCCTGCCACCCCACCCCCAGCCTGCACACCATCCACACCCCTCTCAGACCCTGCTGTGCTGGCGCTCCCACTGGTTGCCAACCCCCTTCCTTGCAGCAGCAGCTGCTGGTGACGCAGCTGTACCTTCATTATCAGACGCATGACGTCCACTGCCCTTCTCCCAGCCTCTTCCTCACCAGCACCGCTGCCCCTCCTCCCCTCTGCTTCTTCCCCACCACCACCAGACTCCCCTCCAACCCCACTGCCATCAACACCCCTAACACCACTAACACCCCGCCCTGCCTTTGCACCCCTTCCACCAACAGAAGAGCCAGCCTGTTTCCCTGCCGCTCCCAACCCACATCCTCCACTACCCCCGCCCTGCTTTCCCTGCACCTCCTCCTGAATACACTCCCTAACCAGCGCCATCAGCTGCTGCAGGCCCATGTGACCCCCCACTGCTGCTGCCTGCTGCCCCTGCAGCGCCAGCTCAATGAAGCGCCCATACAGCTGCTGCTGCCGCTGCCGTGCAGCAGCAACCCACGCCGCCCTTTCTGCAGGACCCAGTGCTGCTGAGGAAGAGGACCCCGGGGTCCAAGGGTCGCACCCCCTGACACCCCACCAAACCTGTACGGCCCTACGGGCCTCCCTAGGCCTGACCCCGGCCCTGGTATGGACCCTGCTGCACCCTGCATGCTGGTGTTGCTGCCTGCTGTAGCAGGGTTGACTGCAGGGGCAGCACTGGCAGCCGCTTCTGCAGTGTCACCACCACCAGCAGCAGCAGCAGCAGCAGCAGCGGCGGCGGCGGCGGCGGCGGCGGCAGCACTACAAAGCCCTTCTGTATGCTGCCCCTGCTGCGTGCTTGAGCAAGAGGTTGGCATCGCCACACCCTCCATGCCTGCTGCTGTAGCTGCTACATCCAGCATAAGCCCCTGAGACGCAGACCAATACTGAGTAGCAGCAGCACCACCACTGCAAGCAGCAGCAGCAGCAGGGTCCCCTATACCTGCTGCGTCCCCCGGCAGCATGCCAGGATCGTCCAGCAGCATGCAGTCATCCCCTAGGTCAGCCCAAGCATCTGCAAAGGATCCACTGGCTGGACCTGCTGCTGCTGCTGCTGCTGTGTTGGGCCACGGTGCAGTAGGGACCTGTGTGCTGTTCAGCTGCTGCTGCTCAGGCGCTGCAACACCCAACACTCCACCTACTGCTGACGTACACACAGCCTCAGCTGGTGCACATGCAGCATGCGCTGCTTCCGCAGCAGCAGCAGCACTGCGATCCTCACCCCCTGCTGCTGCTGCTGCTTCTGCTGCTTCCGTCTCATCCAAAAACACCAGCTGACAAGCCAAATCCTCCAGCTCTGCATGCAGCAGCTGCAGCTGGCTGGGACCAGCCAGCTGGCTTGCTGGGCACCCTGTCTGTGTGGCGCTAAAACCCCGAGGTGACGCCAGACTAAACCCTGGGTCCCCAGCAGGGCCCCACCACCCTCCTCCTGCAGCTGCTGTTCCTGCTGCTGTTGGTGCGGCTGGTGCTGCACCTGGCATCTGCAAGCCCGGCTGCATGCCGTCCTGCTGCTCAGTCAAGTTGATCTCGATAAGGTTCAACGCCTCGCCCATATCACCATCATCGCCACCCCACCCCTCCATGAGATGACTGAGGAACTGATCAGCAGGAGCGCCTGCTGGAGCTGCCTGCTGCTGCTGCTGCCAGCCAGGCATTTGCTGCTGTTGCTGCTGCCAGCCAGGCATACACTGCTGCTGCTGCTGCTGCTGCTGTTGCCAGCCTGAGCACATGTCAAATGTCTGTCCGGCGGGAGCAGCAGGATATTGCTGCTGCTGCTGCTGCTGCTGAGGCCAAGGAGGCACAAAGCCTGTTCCCCCAGCCACAGCAGCAGCAGCAGCCCGACTTTCAGGATGTTGCTGTACAAGACCGGCAACACCCCCTGCTCGACCCCTGCGCATAGCTACCTGCCACTGCTGCTGCTGCTGCTGTGGGTCTGCACAGTCGTCAAACAAGCCATTGACCACCAGCTCATCCCCCTGTGGCAGTGGCCAGACAGCTGATCCCGCAACCGCAGCTACAGATGGCCCTGTAGCATCAGCAGCTTGAACAGCAGCATCAGACGTTGCTGCTGCTGTTGCTGCTGCTGGCGTATCACATGCTGCTAGTCCTGTGGCCCCTTCATCATCATCATCACTTAGACCCAACAGAGCAGTTGTTATAGGGTCCTGCTGCTGCTGCCGCTGCCAAAGGCCATGCTGCTGCTGCTGCTGGGGTTGCTGCTGCTGATCTGCCATGTGAGTGGTGTTGCCTGACTGCTGCAGCTGCTGTTCAGCCATGCAGAGTGGCTCTTGCTGCTGCTGCTGCTGCTGCTGTTGCTGCTGCCACCAAGGCACAGGCTGCTGCTGCTGCTGTTGTGGGCAGCACAGTTGGACAGCCTGCTGCTGCTGTTGCCAAACAATGCCCTCCTGCTGCTGCTGCTGCTGCTGCTGCTCCGCAATGCCAGATCTGCGCCGCTGCTTGTGGCGCAGATCTGCAAGCGCAGTTGTGAGGGTGCCAGCGGGTTGCACACCACCTACCCCAGCAGCAGCAGCACAGGCGGCACCAGCAGCACCAGCTGCTGCTGCTGCTGCGGCAATAGGGGCTGGAACCCCATCAGCTACCCCACTGTCACCCAGCCGACTGCCATCTGCCGCCACTGCTGCCAGCAGTGCTGTTGATGAAGCTGGTGTGGAAATTGGTGCAGCTGCTGTGTGCTGTGCTGTGTGCTGCCCCTCGAGGGCGTCTAGAGCCTCCCAATCATAGTCTTCAGAGTCATCCACATCAACAGCAGCAGCATCGTCAGGAGTGTGCTGCTCTTCTGCTGCTGCTGCTGCTGGAGCCCCATGGGTACCACCAACACCAACACCAGGGGCAGGAGCAGGTGGCCACTGCTGCTGCTGCTGCGGCAGCGCAGGCGGCGGCCACTGCTGCTGGTGCTGCTGCGGTGGCCACTGCTGCCATTGCTGTGGGTGTGGTGGCCACTGCTGCTGCTGCTGGTGGGGTCTCTGAGCGGAGGAGCTGTAGTGCTGTTCAAACTGCTCCTCACCCAGGAGTGCCCTGAGCACTGCTGCTGCTGTGCTGTGCTCTGACACCTGCGCAGTCACGCAATGACACAACATGCACACAGTCCCAGTGGTGATAAGGTGTTGCAGCATTGCTACCTAGATGGCACAATGATACAGAGCTGACGGCCTCAGTAGCAACTCACACCGTCAGCTTGCTTGGTCAACCATGCTGCGCAACCCAAAGGACAAAATGCCAGCACAGACCTCCGAGGTAGTAGTACCCGGCTTCAGTTCAGTTGGGTGAACAAGATTGTGTTGCTACTGTGTTTCAACATGCCGAACAGTCGGCTCTGGCACACACTTTGTACAAGATGAAAGTGCGCAGAGCACGCCTGCTTGGCCTTACCATGGGTATTTGACTGACTTTGTTCTGTTTCTTGTGTCCACACTGGTATAGTCGCCTGCCCTCATCTCTGCACACAATAGGTTCCTAGCATGGCTAGCACTTGCTGCAATTCTGGTGGTTCTGCCTTTTTTGGTCAACCCGGTGTAGGTGGTGCAAACCACCGCAGGGGAGACAACTTATGAGGTTCACCTGGCTCGATCCTGGTGGGCAATGCCATTGTTGTTTGGCGAAAATGCCCATGTAACATACTCCCCCCAGTACCAACAGCGCCGGTTGTGACCCTGCTTCCAAGCCCTTGTCCCCTATCAGATGGTATCACAGAGCAGTCCAGCACACTGTTCAACATAGTATTTACCACCTTGCCCCAGCCACATAGCCCCATGCATCAACCGTTCTTCACCACATGTTCAGGTAAACAGAGAGGCATGTTGCACGGCAGACCGCTACCCACGTCCTGAGGCTCTGTCCCCCCCTCCCCCATCTCCTCTGCCCCCCCCCCCCCCCCCCCCGAAGACCAGCTAACCGCCCTCTCTCTCCAGCACCAACCAACACTCCCAGCCCACCACACACCCTCTCTCACTTCTCACCTGCACCTGCCCATTTGAGTGACCATTCTGCAACAAGGTCACACTATGAGCCAGCTGCCTCAGTGTGACCTCAGGTGGCTTCAACAGAGCCTCAGGTTTCACAACCGGCTTATACCGCCGCCTGCTAGAGCTGCCACCCAACCTCAGTAAGTTGCTGCTGCTGTACTGCCATGCCTCAGACTGCTTGAAGCTCGGCTGCAGCAGCAGCAGCGGCAGCTGTCCCTCATCCACCCCAGCAGCAGGAGCTCTCTTGCTGCTGCTGCTGCTGATGCCAGCTGACCTGCTTTGTCCCCTAGTGACCTTACCAGCAACTACCTTTGACCCCTGCTGCTGCTGCTGCTGCTGCTGTGACTGCAGACGGCGTTGCGATCCGGAGATAATCCCCGCAGCCCCTGACGGCGTGCGAGGGTTCTGTTGGAAGGCATTTGCAGAGTCTGTGTCACTGCTGTCATCGCTCCCAGCTGCTCTCTCGCTGCTGTCGTCCCAGCTACTGCTGGAGCTGCCGCTGTCATTCTGCCGGCTGCTGCTGCTGTGGGGGTGGCTGCGGCGGCGGCTGCCAGCAATAGCTAGTGGTTGAGAGGCAGCGGCCGGCTGGGGGGCTGCCTTGCGCCTGCAGCAGTGGGGACAGGCCAGCATAGCAGGTCGTGCAGCCACAGATGAAGGGTTCATTCACAGGTACAGCAGAGGACAGCTGACAGTGAAGCACAGCACGGCACAGCAGGCATGATCGGAAGCACTGTGCAGCGTTTTGGGCAAGCAGGTTGAGAGCGGCACCAAAGTGTGCTGGGAGGCAAACAGTGCAGCACAGTCATCCCCTGCAACTAAACTACAAGCATCACCCTACACTGGGATTATGTTTCAGTCCACTGATAGTACTCAGATATCGAGTGACCAAGGTCAATCCCCCAGCATCAGCAAACACCACCAGCAGCATGCGATCCACATCACCCACCTGCCCAGGGTTGGTACGGCACCCCTGTAGCCCGTCCCCTCCGTGGCAGCCTGCTGCTGCTGCTGGTCTTCACCATCTTCACTGCTGCCATCCTCAATAGCCTCCTCACCACTCCATACAGCACCGCCGCTGCCGCTGCCATCTCCAGCAGCAACAGCAGCAGCAGCAGCACCCTCTTGAAGACCCTGCTGCTGCTGCTGCTGCTGGCTGCAGGCCCCTGCTGCTGCTGCTGCTGCTGCTGCTGCTGCACCACCCCGCTTCCTCAAGAGGGGCAGTATTGGCCTCTTGCCGTGAATGCCTGTGCGGCCAGCAGTCGCGCTAGCATCACCATCACACCCCCCCCTGTAAGGGCCCGGGCAGGGCACCTTCACCCTCTGCACCTGAGACTTCAGTGTCTGGTTGCCCAACTGCTGCTGCTGCTGCTGTTGCTGCAAGGGACGTCGATAGCCGGCGGCGTGACAGTAACGGCACTGCCACGCTGCCCTTGCCTGCTGCTGCTGCTGCTGCTGCTGGGGTCCGTGTGCCCTTCAGGTCAACATCACTGCCAGCATCGCTGTCCTCAATCATGCATAAGTCTGAGTCGCAGTCAGCTCCCTCCATGGCAGCAGCAGCAGCAGCAGCAGTGGCGGCAACATCTATGGCATCAGCAGCAGTGGTGGCGCCATCCTGCTGCTGCTGCTGCTGCATGCTGTCGACCAGCAAATTGTAGTTCTGCTTGCGCTTGGTGAAACGGGGCACATAACTGGCAGGGGCCTTGCCAGCAGCCTGCTGCTGTTGCTGTCGGGCTTGCTGCTGGGACTGCTTCTGCGGTGCGGAGCCATCGCTCCTACAGCCAGGATCAGCAGCAGCAGCAGCTGCTGCTGCTGTCCCCTGCTTGCTGCTGCCTGCCAGCTCTGCTGTGCCAGCAGCGGGATTATCAATCCTCAGCTGCTCTGCCCTGCTGTTCCCACCCTCTGCCCCTGCATGATCCAGCTGCAAGCCATCGACTTGAATGCCCTCCAAGTCTGCTATATCCCAGAACTCTTGGCTGAGACTGCCTGACGTTGCTGCACGTGTTGCTTCACCCGCTGCTGCAGCAGTGACCCCAGCACCAGACCCAGCAGTGGCACCAGCCCCAACACTACCTACCACAGCCTCTGCCGCTGCTGCCCCTGCGGCTGCTGCACTCTCAACTTCTCCCCCTGCTGCAGCAGCCACAGCCGAACCTCCAGCACCAGCAGTGGTTCCAGCCCCAGCAGTTGCTGCATCATGGCTGCACCCCTGCTCTTGGCTGCTGTCATCCTGAACCACCAGTTGATCGCCCTGCTGGCTGCCCCCTTGCAACAGCAGACAGTCTGAGCCCAGCAGCCCCTCTGATTCAACAGGTGCTGCTGCATCCTCGAGGCCATACACCTGCAGCACTGTGCCGCCTGCTTCTCCTGCTGCTCGTGACAGACCCGCCTGGCCTGACTCAGCGCCCACCCCAACACAGCCCATGAGCTCCTGCAGCTGCTGCAACATGGCGCTGCGCTTGTCAGCAGCAGCAGCAGCAACAGCAGCAGCATTTGATACCGTTGGGGTGTGAGACAGGTTCTGCTGGTGCTGCTCTTGAAGCTGGCTGCTTTGCTGAGCTTGCTGCTGTTGGTCTAAAGGCTCTGGGAGTCTACAGGAGCCAAGCAGGCTTGCATTATGAGCCACTGGCTCCTGTTGACTGCGATGCAGCTGCACTGGCTGCTGGCTGCGGCCTGGTGACTGGGTAGGGCCACTGCTGCTGATGGCAGCAGCTGCTGCAGGCACTGCTGCTGTAGGGCCTGTTGCACCTTCACTTGCTGAGCTGCCAGCAGCAGCAGCAGCAGCAGCATCGGCAGCACCCTCCATTGCGGCCTGGGCTAGGGGACTGCCGAGTGTTTCCTGACAAGCAGCCTGGCTGCATGCAGCGGCAGCTGTGGCTGTGGGGGCAGTGTGGTCCGGCCCCGCACCAGCAGCAGCTGCATCAGAACCAGGATGAGGTTGGCTTGCAGCAGTGCTATCAGCAACAGCAGCAGCAGCAGCAGCAGCGGCGGCGGCGGCTGTGGCCGCAGGGGGAGGCTTGCAGGAACCTGGTCCCGTTGCCTGCTTCTGGAAGATGAGTTCCTGCATGTAGCTTGGTAGCCCCACCTCTCCTGCGTCCTGCTGCTGCTGCAAGCCCCGTCCTGCCGCTGCTGTGCTGACATTGCCTGTGCTGACCGGCTCCATGCCTTGAGACATGCTGTTGTGCTGGGACAGGCCAGCAGCGCCCAGAGGGTCTGCTGCTGCTGTAGCTAGCAGCATGAAGCGGCCAGCGATGAGCCCCACTGCTTCGCCAGGGTTGTCAGCAGCAGCAGGCTGCGAGGACATGTGACCGCCATGCATGCGGTCAAAGTCCTGCAGGAGGGTGGCAATGCTGAAGGGCTGCTGGGGCTGTGCTGAGCTTGGTGCTGATGCTGTTGGTGCGGTCACAGATGGTGATGTCACGTTGGGTGCTGTGCTGGTTGGAAGAGGTGTGCAGGCCGGCTCCTGCTGCAGGGTGCCAGGACTGACTTGGCACGCTGCTGCTGCTGGCGCCCTTGCTGCAGCTGCTGCTGCCGTTTCAGCAGCAGCAGCAATGTCGGTCAGCACAAGCTGGTCCAGGTCAGGCAGGAGCTGGCAGGACTCCTGCATGTCCTGCAGGACAGCTGGGCCAGCACTGCATGTGCTGGCCGAGTTGCACAGGGCCTGCAGGATACTGTCAAAGCCTGGGGCCGTGCTGGGAGATGCAGCAGCAGTAGCAGCGCTGCTGCCGCTGCTGCGGAGCTGCTGCAAGCAGCTGGCTGACAGCTGCTGCAAGGAAACCATGGGGCCAGCACACAGCGCGCTGCTGCCGCTGCTGTGGCACAGCTCGGCAGCTGTTTGATCAGCGCGCGCAGCATGCTGTGGCTGCTGAGCTGCCTGTGGTGCAGCTGCTGCTGGGTCGCCTGCTGGGTTCTGCTGCTGGTACCCAGGGCCAGTAGCAGCAGCGCTGGTTGTGGTTGCAGGAAGGACAGTCTGTAGGGTGAGGGCCTGAAAGAGGCGCCAAGTTGGGCCTGAGACATGGTCAAGGGTTTGTGCAGGGTGCTGCTTGCTGTCCATGCTCCCAGCACCTCCTGGTGACCCATCTGTCACAGCACTGTCGTCTGAACTGCTGCAGCCATCTGAGTCGCTGCCTGAGAGTGTTGCTGCTGAGGCTGTCCGCTTCCTGCTGCTCCGGTTGGCAGCGGACGCTTTTGCCTGTGCTGCATGCTGCTGCTTGACTGCAAGGGCTGCTGCTTTGGCTGCTGCAGTGGTTTGCTTGATCAGGGCTGCTTTGAGGGTCTTCAGGGTCTGTAGGTGGGCAGCAGCAACACAGCAGGTGGTTGATCAAGCGGTTGACTTCAGTTGGCTGGATCAGCTTTACAAAAATATATATTTATCATGGCATGACACAATTACGCTGTGTCTAGGCACGTGGGTTTTTGCCCACCTCAACTTCAGCATGCAGTTTGCTGACAGCCTGGTTGACGTCCTCAACAGCAGCAACAGCAGCACCTGGCTGGGCTGCTTGGTGGGCCATGATCACAAGTGGCTCAAAGAATACAACGAGCTCCAGCACTGGTGGAGGAGGCACTGTACATCCTGTAGAAGCTCAACTTAGCTAACAGATCACGCAAATGATCACCCTGCAAGTGCTGCAACCGTCAGAGGGCGTTACTATAGATTCCGCTGAGAAATTGAAAGCAGGCTGATAGCCAACGTACAGCTTCTCACGCGGTTCACCGTTGCAGCTGGCTCTCGTTCAAAACATCTGTTGACTTTTCAGCAGCTGGACACACAAGCTTGCCTACCACGTCTGCTTACTGCCAGAACGCAGATGTCAGTTCCAGAAAACATGTTGATTTCAGAGTGCAAATTGTATCATCAGTTGGCCAACTGCTGCCTGCCAGCCTGGCGTGAGGGCACAACAGCTCCAGCCTTGCCCAATCTGGTCAGGCGAAGCAGGTTTCAACCTAGCGTAAACATCAATGTTTTTGCAATCAACTAGCAGGCTGAACAGTAGGTCGTGTCACCTCAACGGCCATGATGATGGGGCAGTAGGGAGGGTGCATTGTGTCCCGGAGATGCAGTGTGTCACAGACAGCAGCAACAGCTGCCTCACCATGCCCCCAAATTCTTGCGCTGCACCCCGACCAAGCACACACAAGCAGCAGTACACTGCCAACTTGCAACTTCCAAACATCTGAAAGCACAGAGGCTGCACAGGACAGTGGTGACTGCACCAACAATTTGAACGCTTGCAGTCCCACTTACAACACCACCCAGTCACCAGCGGAAAGCAGCAGCACTCCCCTTGTCTGCAGGTGGCCCAACACTATCCCCTGACCTGCATCAGCTGCTGCCTGCCACCCTGACAGCCACTGTCTGGTGCTGTAATGCTGATCTCACGACATCAACCACCTGTCAACACAAACACCCGCACGCAGCTCTATTCAGACACATCCCATGCTTTTACCCAGCGCTTGACATCTCCCAATACTGCTGTGGCAACAGCATGCAGCTCATGCTCATGCCTGCCTGAACCCTATAACCCTCCTTGCCCGCGGTCGCAGCACCCCTCTGGCTGACCTCCTCCCCAAGTAGGGTTTACCCTCTAATCCCCGCTCCTTCTTGTCCCCTAATCCTCCTTGGCCGGTGCTGGAGCACCCCCGCCGCTAGCAACCTCCGCTGCCACTGCAGCAGCCGGCTGCGCTGCCCCGCTAGCAGCTGGTTGAGGCAGCTTATCAGCCTCTGCCTTGACCACGAGCACGGGGCACGACAGGTTGTGGACGCAGTAGTCGCTGACACTCCCGAGGCCCACGAAGCTCATGAGTGAGCGCTTGAAACTGCCCATGCCCCTGCTGCCCAACACCACAAGGTTGATCTGCAGCAGCAGCAGCAGCAGCAGCAGTGAAGCAGCAACAGCAGCAGTGAAGCAGCAACAGCAGCAGTGAAGCAGCAACAGCAGGCAGCAACAGCAGGCAGCAGCAGCAGCACCAAAACCTCAGCATGTGTGCATGCGGCATTCCCCCAAGCAGCAGTGCAAGCACAACACATCAGTGCACTTCAAGGCAAAATTCTAGTCCCGGGCCCAAGCCAGTGAGAGATGCATGAACAGCTGCTCATGACACAGGTGGTGTGTGAGCCTATTACAGGGTGTCCGCACCCACCTTTTGGTCTGCTGCGTACTTGCACAGAGATGCACCCACGTCACTGGCACCTCCCTCGGGCAGCAGTGCCGCACTCTTGGCTGCCAAAGTCAGCCCGGCTGCTGCTGAGGAGCCCTGCAGAGAGCCAGCCATCACCACATCAACGGGGTCAGGGCGATCATAATTACATGGTGCTGCCAGGTTTGTGCAGGCTGCCGCCGCCACATTTGTACATGCTTGCAACGCTTACTGCTGCAGGTGCACACTGTGCAGTACAAACAGGTCCCTACAGACCATATGCCACAGTGGTTCCGCTGAGGTTGCGCGCCAACTGCCCTGCAGCTGAAGCACCACATGCTTGTCCCATACTCACAATCATACACACACCACCCCAAGCTACCCTTGCGTCAAGACGACAGGTCTAATTGCACACCAGTCTCACCTGCAGGGTGACTGCTGCCTTAGCTCCCAGGCTGCGTGCATATTCCAGGCTGCGTTCCGTGCTGGCCCGCCACTGCTGCGCCTCCAGGGCTGCTACTGCCGCTGATGTCTCGTCAAGGATCTGCAGGACAGAAGCACAGCCTCATCAACAAATCAAGAAGCAGTCACGGTTAGTCAGCCGCTAGCCCACAGCGCACCACTTTGTCAGGCCAAGTGACATTTTAGTCGTGCCTGACCATCTCCTTATCGTCTGCATATCTGACAGAGATAGCCCTATTGAACCCAAGCACACCAGCATGACTTTGGTAGAGAGCGCCTGAATTGTTGTTACACGGCCACACAAAGTATGTGGGGCCTAGCCAGTAACCCCGCATCGTATGTAGCCATTGCTTGGCGCGCAAGCGCGACTGTACACATTCCCTCCACGCCCCTGCAAATTCATGCTGGCAGGTGTGTGCACCATACACCGTAACAGCAGCACGTCCCAGCAGAGACTCACAGGGTACGGCACAGGCAGTGCCACCACAGCAATGTGTACTTCATCCCCGTCTCGCAGCAGCGCTCGCTCCAGCCACTCCAAAGCGTGCTGGCTGTTGACTGAATCGTCCATAGATATGCACACCTTGCGCCGGGGCTGCAAGCAACAGTCAGGCAACGCGGGCAGCAGGGGTGGGCAGCTGGCATATTCAAACATGCACATCTCAGCTGCACTCAAGTTGAGCAACTGGCTACAGCTGCACAAGTGGGAACAGAATGGCTAGGGGCATATCCAGCTGCTGCTACGCTACTTATCAATGCGATCTTCTGTGATGCGGTTCTTGTGTGAAACACTACCACTCCAGCATAGTACTGATTGCCCAATGAGCCTTTTGTTGGCTCCCCAAACGGGCGATGTTCTGTGTAACATCCAATTACTGATTGGATGCGCCCAAGCCCACCCACCCACCCACCTCGCCATTGGCGGGTGCTGCTGCAGCGGCTGCCGCTGCGCCCAGCCCTGCATGCACCACTAGCACGGGCTGGCGCACGAGAGAACAGTGGGAAGCGGAGCAGGCAGGAGTTCAGTCAATGAAGATCATAAAGATGATGTTCTCAAAATATAGTATAGCTGGCCTGCTGCCGTGCTGACTGACAGCTGTAGTCTGCTAGCACCATACATGTGCGCATGTCACCAATCAGAGTCATGCAAGCCTTGAAAACTGCACCAGGTGACCTGGCCTGACGCTCTGCATGCTGTTGTGATTGTTGGGTTGGGTTGGGTACTTGTTCGGGACAAACATTGCAGGACAATTGTACACATCATATAATGGTGGAGGTTGACTAATCGTAACCTGAGGGCATGCTCACCACGTGCAGTTGGTGCAGTACGTAGTCGCTGACACTGCCAAGCCCCACGAGGCTCATGAGGGAGCGCTTCATGCTGCCCATGCCCCTGCTGCCCACTGCCACCATATCCACACCCTTGGCCTTTGCAAACTCCACAAGGGAGTCACCAACCCCTGCAACAGCAGACATACAAGGTGGCGGCATGCATATACACTGTTGGTGAGTCATATCGATGAGTTTCCACCCGCTGGCATATGCTGGTGCTATTGGCCAGGTGGCAGATGGCTGTGCTGTGTAGTCCTGTAGATGCTACCGCAGGTTGGTGTTGCGAACATATGGTTGCTAACCCCTGTGTGGTTTGGCTTCGGTCCAGCCCATAGTGCAATCACCTGAAGCACCTCCAGCGGCTGGCAGCGCGTGAGCGTGTAGGCATGACTTGGTGACCTGCACCAGAGCAGAGTGAGGCGAGTACAGTCATGATCCTTTGCAAGCAAGTCAGTCACAGACACATATGCTACTGCAGACTGGTGGCCTGCACAGCCAACTTCAGCTAGTAAGGTTCAACGTCAGTGCAACAGCAGTGAGTGCAGGACATTGCACAGCCAGCCAGAGAAAGGACACACTGCCACAACCCACCCCTGCTGCAATGGCTTGGTGCACTGCATCGCGTAGGACCTCTGTGGCATGCTGCTCGTCATGCTGCTTCTGTGCCTCCCACTGATGCGTCACAGCTGCAACTGCTGCTGCAGTGGCCACTGGGGCCACTGGGTAGACATTCATTGCCACGGGTGGGAGCACTGCACACAGATAGACAGCAAGGGAGAGTTGCTGAGGTTGAGCTGCTGCCTTGAGCATGTTCATTGGTAGCTTAGTAGATACATCAACCCGTAAAATGGCCCTGCTTCCGCCTGGCTGACGTGTAGTGCCATCTCGGAATGCACGCAGTGGGATCAACTGCCTCGGGTGCCCAGCAAGAAGCCGTATCGGAAGCACCTGTTACAACATCCAGCTGCAAATCAGGCTTCCAGATATGGTTGGCCACCCATACTAGGGCATCGGTGCCTTGCTGGCTCCCATCAACAGCTACCAGAATAGCGACCATGTTGCTGCACGTTTTGAAGTTTGTTGAAAGTTCGATTGTGTGTGGGTTTCACTCTGCGAATGATCGCAAGACCACCCCTGTGCAGCAAACCCCACGCTGTCAAAGACCTAGCGTTGAGCGTAGTTGAAAGCAACCGCAGTCAGGTGGTGCACCCTTATCTTTGAGAATTGTCTTCTTCTTTGACACCACCTGTGGCATCGTACGTGTTGCAGGTATGCAAGTTGGCAGCGGCAGCAGCAGCAGCCGCTATGATCTCAATCCAGCCTGTCTGCCTGTGTGTTGCTTGCATAGCGGCCCTTGGCTCATTTTTTGACCACGCATCCAGCCTTTGGTTTGCTGCCCCGTGCAAGCCAAAGTCCTATCCTATCGTGTGGCAGAGAGACTGGGTGCAGCCTATTCCCTGCAACGAACCCCCATGAGCTGCAGGGAAGATCAGCCCATACAAGCTGCATAAAATGCACAACAGCTTGCATCAATGCGCCTGTCACGCCTGTGATTGCCTCCGAGAAACGTTCTGATCTCTTTGTTTGCTGCTGCCACTGCTGCTGCCACTGCCACTGCTGCTGCCGCTGCTTACTGCTGCTAGGTGCCTCGTCAAGCTCCAGTGTCGGCCAACGTGTTACGAAGGATACACTGCATGCTTGTAGCAGCAATCTAGCAGGGGCCTGGGCGGCCAACATACCAAACAACAACCTTGCAGTCCCACAAGCAGTTTGCTTGCACTCAGCATACCGCACATGCTTGCCCTTGATTGCTTGAACCATAGCTGCTCTGTTTAGACATGTCATCATGTGCCTGATCTTGTTTATCATGGCATGCCTGCACACTCCTCAGCAACTCACCCCACTACATGCCAGCACACTCAACAGGCTCAAGAAGGTGACCCTTGATGGTGCATGCTGCTATGCTGCTAGCTCAGACCTTCTCTAGCCCCACCCTAGCAGTTGCAACTCTTCCATCTCCCGCGCTGTCTTTGTTGGCACGGGAGCCATACGATTGCACAAATCAACGCAGCAGCATGTGGCAAGGCTGGCGTCAGTCAGTCTGGTGGTGGGTTGTATTCCTCACACCCTGCCCGCCCATGCGCTTGCTACAACTGCGGTGCTACAACTGCTACACCTGTAGTCCAACGTAGCGTGGCTGCTGCTCCTGGTCGTGCTGCCCATGTCCGCTGCTAACGTCCCAGCAACCAGTAGAATCTGGGTGGGGTGCCAGCCGTGCCAAACCCTGCTCCCCTGGACATGCAGCAAGAGTTCCCCTTCAATCCCTCATCCAACAGCTGTCCAAGACAGCAAAGCATACACAGGGACATGAACATTGCTGGCTTTCCTTTCCTGTTGCAGACGCTGGCTACCTACCACTTCTGCAACAGCTGCCCGCTTCCTTCCTGCCAGCGGTGATGCCACGGCCGCTGCTAGCTGATTTGCAGCACTGTTGCAATGTTGTTGGTACCCAAACACTTGGTCTGTGGGTGCCTGCCAGGCTGGCAGCCTGGCAGGCACTTGCGCTGCAATTGGCAATGCCAGGCTTGGCTGTGCACAGGTTGGGCCAAGCTTGCAAGATGGTAGCCTTGTCCAACCACACTCAGTGACGACCACAACATGCTGTGCTTGCAAGGCTGTTCTCTGCTGGCTGGGTGCCTAGCATATGGTTGCACTGCACTTGCGCGTTGCCAGGCTTGGCTGTGCCAAATGTTGGGCCAAGCCTGCAGGATGGTCTTGCTCAACCACACTCAGTGACGTATAGATCATGCTGTGCTTGCAAGGCATTCGAGTCTTTTGTACACTGCACAAGATGCTGGCTGTGAAAGCTTGAATATAAAATGCTTTGGAGACAAGCTCAAAGGTCACAAATTGCAGACTTGCTGGACTGGACCCAAAAGAAACCAAATTCAAACCGGGGGATTATCCGCGCTAGACCGCGCGGAGTACATAGCCAGGCACCATGCATGGTCTGATCTACTCTCTACGTTACATCTCCCTGGTAGCCACATCCGCCGTTGTTGCTACGTTGTCTGCACTCATAGCGGGCACAACAGCCAGCGCACTCAGGCCCACTCAGGCCCCAGTCTCCTGAGAACGGGTGGCTGTCTGCTGTCCGCCTTGATCTGATCCTCTCTGATTGATCAGCTGTTTATCGCACCCAGCACCGATGGCGTCGTCACCAGCAGGAGTAGCCCTACTGCTGATGGTGATCTTGGCTACTGCTAATGCTGCAGCCACACAGGAGGCGGTGGCGACAAGCCCCTCGCTCAGCTCTCGCATCGGCCGACTGCTAGCAAGCGTTCGCGCCCTTACATCTGTGAAGCAGCAGGGTGCAGGCTCCAACAGCAGGAACAGCAACGGTGCCGCTGGATCCTCCCAAGGTGCGAATCTCGCCTGTTGAGCCCTCAAATCACTATCAAGCACGGACTACTGTCCCATACATGCCACTCTACGCTCAGGCACTGCTATCCAACTTGCAGCCAGCTTTTGCGGTGTGGGGTGTGCCTATGCCACCGCCAGTTGTTGTTGATTCTTCACCTGTGCAAGCATATTCCCATCTCAGACAGCAACCATGTGCATATGTTCGCATGCTTTGTAGCCATATGCCACTCCCCCACCACCCCCATCTCACTCATTCACTCCTCTCCCCCCCCCCCCCCAACACCACCACCACCACCACCACCACCGCTGCCACAGACAACCCCAGGCGCTACACCTTGGACGTGACCGTTGGTGATCGGTCACCTGACTGCGTGTCCCGCAAGGTCATCCTCATCAATGGCCAGTTCCAGCCCCCACTGACCTTCACACAGGGAGACTGGGTGGAGGTGAGGCCAGGGGGTGGGTTTATTTCCATGCCATGAACACGTGATGGGGGGTTCCAGCCATGGAGCATGGGTGAGTTTCATGCCATGAACCATGATGGCGGGTTTCAGCTACGGAGCGTGGGTGTGTTCCAGTTCCCAAAAGGGCGGGACAAGCTCCCACCGACCTTCACACAGGGAGAGTGATTGAAGATTGAATTGGACGAAGGAGACAGTATGGCTGGCGTCGAGTAACTTCAGCAGGGCTGCCGGTATGTGCAGCAAAAGGCGCACCCAACACCAGGTTGATGCAGCTGGTGTACCCGCACTACAGTATCTACTGGGACTGAGAATCATGCGGGTGCACTGGCTGCATCACTTGGCAGCCCCCCTCCCCCCCCCCCCCCCCCACACACACACACAATGTGCACGCATGCAGTCTCTCTGTCGACACACACACACACACACACTTGCTCCACCTGTCGTGGATGCACTCCCCGGTTTGATGTCCTAGTCGGACTATGTTGGCATGCCTGATAGACTGCGAACATGTGACTTGCATGTTCATGGTATGCTAGCTACTCAAGTAATCCCTGTGCTAACACACACACATTGCCTGGTAGTCCCTCTTTCTAGTGTTGTACACACGATGTGCATGCTGGACTGTATCGTGAACGGCATGTACACATGCCTGCTGACGCAAGGGCAGCGAGCATAGCGTGCATCTCCATGCCACATCCATCACCAGATGTTGCATGACAGATGCGTGCTATGCTCGCTGCCCTTGTGTCAGCAGACATGTGCTGGATGTTGCATGAAAGATGCGTGCTATGCTCGCTGCCCTTGTGTCAGCAGAGGGAGTACATGTACTATCATGCCTGCTCACTCGGAACCGTCTGTGTGTGTAGGTGACTGTCAAGAACAGCATTGACAGCAAGACCTGGCCCACATATTTTGACGGCATCTCCGTCCACTGGCACGGCTTCAGCCTGAAGGGCTTTGCGTGGATGGATGGAACCAAGTATGTCACACAGTGCCCCATCGCACCAGGCAGCAGCTTCACCTACAAGTTCCAGGTAGGCATGCGGGTGATTGTGTTTGAACCACTGCACGTGGCATCGTGACTGACTCACCCAGAAGTGTGAAAGAGGTTGCGCAGTGTCCCATTGCAACAGGCAGCAGCTTCACTTACAAGTTCCAGGGCATGCAGGCGATGGGCACGTCCTGGATCCGGGGGTGTTGGGTGTCCCTGATTGCTGTTAGGCTCTGCCTCGGGCTCCTGGCAGTCAGGGTCGCTCGGCTGTTGTGTGTGTGGCCAGCCGGTGGAGGCCCGCCCCCCTGTGCCTTTCAAAGAAAAGATCATGCTGGCGATTGTGTTTGAACCACTGCACATGACATCGTGACTGACTCACCCACTCACCAGAACTGTGGAAAGAGATTGCGCATTTTTACCCCACTGCCTGCCTAGCTGAGCTTCACTTAGCAGGTCCAAGTATGCGGTTTTGTGGCTGTTGCTGCCTGTCAAGCGAAGGACTGACTGTTTAGTACACTTCTGAGTGTGCTAGCAGAGAGACAGCATCAGTAGTCACCCTGGGAAACAACCCCACCATGACCGTCGAGCATTGAGGCTATGTGTATGTGCAGCAAAGGCGTAGCCGCGGATGCACGACAGACCTGCTGTGAGGCATACCGGTTGTAACAGTATGTGTGTGTCATATACTGCAGGTGAATGAGATGCCTGGCACATACTTCTACCACGACCACTCCAGCCACAACAGAGGAGACGGCCTGCAGGGCCCACTGATCGTGCAGCCACGGCCAGGCACACCAGCACTGAACAAAGCAGATGCCGATGAGACACTCTTCCTGGCGGATTGGTGGCACTTTGCAGGAAATGCAATGGCCATGCGGCTCAACAGGTCAGCGGGGTGGGGCATGGAAAGTAGCGGTTACCTACTGCTGTCGACGGCAGTACAACCTGCCTTGGACGTCTTTGGGGTATCATCACTACGTGGCTGTGGCATGTGTTTGGTCTGTCTGACTGTGCAGGTTTCAACTTGCACCAGCACCTAGTATGTTGCTCTGGTTGTAACAGCCTGGTGGTGGTAGGTTGGCAGCTGTGATGTCCTTGCAGCCGGTCTGTAGTCATCCACACGCGTTACGACAGGATGACCATTGCAGTAGGTCGCTCGTACTGTGTAGTGCTGCACTGTGCTGACGTGTGCGCTGTGTGCTGTGCTGTGCTGTGTGCTGTGTGCTGCGCGCCCTGCAGGCCTTTTGACCCCAGCAAGGCAACAGCAGACACTGGTGCATGGTGCTGGGTGGGTCTGCCAAAGTCCCTTCTGATCAATGGCAAGGGTAACTACCACGACTGTGAGGATGTTTTCAAAAGAGAGGTGAGAAGGGGTGTGATCACTCATTTCTCTGTTGCCTCGTATCTTGTGGTGAAGTTGGTGAAGTGTGATGTATCTTACAGGTAGTACTGAAGGGCAGCAGTGCTGTGGGGTGTGTGCACGCGCATGCGCATGCGTGAATCTTGACAGTTGTGCTACCTGCTGTCAAAGCAGAGCTGCTCACAACTTCCAGAGTCTACTGTGCATGTTGTCAAGACGTGCACCTATAGGCCATGATCCATGACCCATGGATCGCGCATATGGCGCATAGTGTGCGTTCATGTACACGTCTATTGCTTGCGCAGGCATGTCTCACACACTCCATGCTGTCGCTGTGCTGTCACTATGCTGCTGCTGGTACGCTGGTATGCTCTAGGTGAACAAGACACTGCCCTACCGCTCACCAGACAAGCCAGTGATTACTGCAGCCAAGGATGTGCTGGCCCCCAACGCCTGCGTGGCTGGCCAGCTGGGACCAACTGCAGAGCCTGCAGCATGTGATGTGACAGGTGCGGCTGCGGTTGGGGGGGATTTTGTGCCGGCTGTGTGGGCTATGGCCCTTCAGCATGTTTACTACACATGCAGAACACTGCAGAGTCTGCAGCATGTGATGTGACACGTGCGGCTGCGACTGGGGGACTGCTTTGGCAGCAGCCCTTTGTTGTTGTGCCCTGGTCCTTCCAACATGTGTGCTTCACTGCTGGGGGGGGGGGGTAGTGCCAGTGTTGGGGGGATGGTTAGGGTTAGGGGGAGGGGGATGCGGACCCACATCGTGCTGAGTTGCTGGACGGGGGGATTGAGGGGGGGGGGTGAGGAAACCAAAACATTGCCAGCACCCAGGTAGGTGGGCTGCAAGGAAAGTCAGTGTCAGGAGTGCTGTAACAGCCGCAGCGCCCTTCCACACACAAACGCCACTCATCGCAAGTTTCAGGATGCTGACCATCAATCCGCAACACTCAGCAAAGAACTTGGGAATTGCGCTTGCACCCTGTGCATCATGCCTCACGAACCTGCATGCTGCCTCTGCCCCCGCTGCCGCTGTCTGGTGTGCTTCACAGTCGGGAGCAGCAAGTGCAGCGGCCTGCAGCGCACCCAGCTGACAGTCAAGCCTGGCAGCACCACCCGTGTGCGGCTCATCAATGCTGCCACACTGGTGTACATGACCGTCTGCTTTGAGAAGCACACCGTCACAGTAGTTGCCCTGGATGCAGCACCAGTGGAGCCCCAGGAGTTCTATGAGTGTGTTGATGTCAACTCCGGCCAAAGGTAGGGTTCAATTCTTGGGGGGTTTGGGGTTTGCGGGGCTTGGGTGCCTAGAAACGCACTGTCAAAGCCATAGCGGTGCGCAAGTTGTGCCTGAATGGATGCAGCACCAGTGGATCCCCACGAGTTCTATGAGTGTGTTGATGTCAACTCCGGCCAAAGGTAGGGTTCAATTCTTGGGGGGTTTGGGGTTTGCGGGGCTTGGGTGCCTAGAAACGCACTGTCAAAGCCATAGCGGTGCGCAAGTTGTGCCTGAATGGATGCAGCACCAGTGGATCCCCACGAGTTCTATGAGTGTGTTGATGTCAACTCCGGCCAAAGGTAGGGATCATGAGGTTTAGGGGTTTGTGGGGCTTGGGTGGGTGCCTAGAATCACACTGTTGAAGTCATGTGCAAGTTGTGCCTGAATGTTGGATGAGTGATGTCAACTTAGGACAGAGGCGGGTGGTTGCTGGGGGAAAGGCAGGTGGGTTTAGGCGTACGTCAGGGGGCAGCAGCATGTGCCTGTGTGGGGATCATGAGTTTTTTTGGGGGTTTTACCAGGGGGTTCTGGGAAAACGTGAGGTTTTGGGGGTTTGTGGGGTTTTACCTTTGGTGCCTAGATATACACCTGGACACTGAAAGTCACAGCGGTGCGCAAGTTGTGCCTGAATGGACGAGTGATGTCAACTTAAAACAGAGGCGGGTGGTTGCTGTGCAGGAAGGCAGGTGGGGGCAGCCGTGCGTGTGTGGCAGCAGCAGTGAGCCCGTGTGCTCGATGTTTTGAGCAGATTGTTTGATAAGGCAGAGTCGATTTGGTGTGGCCGACTGGGTTGATGCTGATCAGGCGTTGTTACTAGCCGGGCAACCGCATGTTGTGTGTGTCAGGTGCATGGGGTGTTACAGTTGGGAAGGAGCTGCAACAGCGGCCCGGTCAAAGCGCACACTTTGCAGCACGCTGTGACTTTGCCATGCGTGCTGCCAGGGCTTCTCTTTCTGTGATGCGGCGTGCAGCATCACATACCACATGCACCAAGACATGTTGGTTTGCTGCTGTGCCGCGTGATGTTTCAGGGCGGATGTGTTGCTCAAGGCAGATCAGCCCTCTGATCGGTCCTACTGGATCTCAGTTGGTTCGCAGTACCGCAAGGGTGCTCCCTCAGCCTATGGTGTGCTGAAGTACAGTACTGCAGGCAGCGGCAGCCCCGACCCTGCTACTATCGTCACTCCTGCAGCAGTAGCTGACAAGAAATGGAAGGCAGAAGGTGGGTAGTTGATGGCACAGGGTTCATAATTCACCCAGGTTTGAAATGTAGTGCGGAAGGACAGTTGGGCTATATGTCTGTGGGGTTGTATGCGGCCTGCGTGTGTGGGGTGGTTATGGCTGGAACTCACTGATTGCATGCATGTCTTGTGCAAGGCACACTCTTTAGCTTCGGTGCCATCACATAGTGCCAAATCGATGGGTTGCGCTCGCATCTGCACTCTGCGCCGAGTCCTTTTACTGACTGCTGTTGCTGTCGGGTTGTCCTGCTGCTTTGGTGTGTCACATACTGCAGTTTTCACCAGCTTCAAAGCCAACGCAGCAGTCCTGGCGGCCTCCGATGCCGCAGGCAAGTCCAGCAACAGCAAAGTCGTTACAGAGTCCTCCGCCAACAGGGCCGCAGCTGCCTTTGTCGCCCCATCAGCACGCGGTGTCACTGCATTCCGCCTTCCCAAGAAGGAAGTCGACCAACGATTTGTCCTGGAGTCCACTCAGCCCATTATCCAGGCCAACGGCATGCTGCGCTGGGCCTTCAATAACATCGCACATGCATCGACCCCGCCCTGCAAGCCTGTGCTGGACAGCATTCATGGAGACAGCAAGTGGATAGAGGCAAACGCGGTGCAGGCGGGTGCTGTGAATGCGCTCAACACTGCAGCGTACTGGGGTCAACCTGGTGGCGATGCTGCTAGTCTGGCGGCAAGCAGGGACGCCCGCCTGCAGGCAAGTACTCGCTGCAGTTGCAGACAGCAGCAATAGCACCCCACTGCCAGCTGGTTAGAACTGTAGCACTGGGCAGTATTCTCCCCATGTTGCCGGCCTGCAGGTCTGTAGAATAAGTGTGCTGCCTGTGTAGTACGCTGCGGACCTGCAGGCGGGCATCATGTATGTGTGTTGGTGGGCTGACTGGATATGTATGGGCCATAGAGGCGTACATGTAGCGCTGCATTCGTTGTGCAGCGCTACATCTACGCATATTTTTGCCTATACAACTCCAGTCAGCCAACCAAGTGCACCTAGAATCCCATTGCAACAGAGCACTGGACTACTGAGCTACTAAGAACCCCCATACTTTTGAGCCAATCTAGGGACTTTGTCCAGGGCGACCGTGCCAGCCTCGTCGTCCTGCACACTGTGGAAGTTACGGTCAGCGGAGCACACCCCATGATCGGCTGGCTCTGCTTGGTTGCTTGGGGACCCCTTGTTGAGCCAACTTTTTTCCTTGACGTAGTAGCTGTGGTGGCGGCTTTCTGCGTAATCCCTACTGGTCATGCATTGCCGCCTGCTGTTTTGGGAGACACGGGGTGCATGGGGGGCTTGGCCTCACCGTGTCTTGCTTGTATTTGAAAGGGCTGCTGCCTGCAATAGGTAACAGCAGCAGTTGCAGGTGCTGCAACTAACGTAGTTGTGCTGGTCTTGCACAAGGTTCCAGTGCACCATGGTAATGAGGCACTGCTGCTGTTGATCTGCATGTCCTGCGCAACAGTTCTCTGCACCATGTTACCAAGCCACTGCTGCTACTGCGTTGGTGTTTGTGTCCTGCAGGTGGTGGACGCAGCCACAGCAAACAAGGACGTCTTCATCAAGTTGGGCACTCCCTCAGCAGCAACACATGTGCTGACAGTGCAGCCGGGCGAAATGGTGGAGATCGTCATTCAAAATGACAGGGCAGGGTTTAATGGAGGGGAGTATAACAGCAGCTCTGGATTGACCTCTGCTAGGAACGGCCGGGAGCAGCATTCCTTCCATCTGCACGGATATCATTTCTGGCAGGTAGGTAGTGATTCCTGCTGCTGTCGCAGGCGAGCTTGTGCTGCTGCATGCGGCCGGGGCCAGCTATGCATGGTCCTGCTGTTGCCGTCTTGTGTCATGATTGGTCACTCAGGCAACTGCATGTCTGGTGGCGAGGTGGTCACATGGGGTTGCATCCGTGTTGCAGGGCTCCATGCAATCTATGCCAGTGCTGTTGTGACAGGAGATGGATGTATGCTGCTGCTCCAGCCCATGCATACATCCATCTCCTGTCACATGCATGCCTGGCACACTGTCACTGTATGTGTCGGATGCTGCTGATTTCTATGCCTTGGGCATGTTTGTCTCGCCATGTCCGCCTTGCCATGTTCTATGGCAAGCATGTGGTGCCATCAACACTTTACTTGCCAGGGTCTTATATACAAGACCCCCGGCCCTGCATCAAAACACGTAACGTTTCCAGGGCTTGTCTGCTGAAGGGCGAAGCGGGCTTGGAGGGAAGCTGACCTCGCGGTTGCATGTTGGCTGCTGCATGCATGCAGGTTGGCATGGGCATGGGTGCCTGGAGTCCTGACAAGGTGTCAACATACAACCTGGAGGACCCTCCCATGCGGGACACCAACACGGTGCTGTTTGATGGCACTACACAGGACAGGGCGGCCTGGGTTGCTTTCAGGTGCGCCGAAGTTCCGTGTGTGGGCGCTACTAGCAGTAGTTCTGATCGTCAACCTGCCAAGGGAACCGTCAGCACCTGCTAGGCTGTCCGAGTTCAAGTTTGTATGCTGGTAGCGCAGCATGCAGATGCTGGCAGGTGTGCCGGTCGCTGTTGGCGTGGTGTGCTGGTAGAATTGCTTGCTGCTTTGATGCTGACGTGCGTGTGATGCCGTGCTGTCTGTGTGGCGCTGTGCTGTGCTTCTGTAGGTTCCTTGTGAGCAACCCAGGCGTGTGGCCCCTTCACTGTCACATTGACTGGTAAGCAGGCCAAGGGTTTGGGGTTTGGGGTTCAGGGTTTAGGCTAAACCCAAGAGTATAAGCAGGCCTCCAGCTACCAAGGTGCTCCAATGGGAGCCACTTGTGAACAGCACATCATGGCAGGCGCAGTTGCAGACCCCTTGGCACTCTGTATCCATCCTGTCTTCTGCCAACGTGCACTAATGAAATTGGCGCCACAGCTTAAATTGTTCAGCATTGCTGACAATTTATCTAGCGGACCGTTCCGTGAATGTTGTGCACGTCAATAGAAACAGCCACCTGCCAGCCAGGATGTCGTACAGAGATCTGACCTGCCATGTGCTGATGTGCTGGCTGCTGCTGTCCTGTCCTGCAGGCATATGTTCATGGGTCAGGGCATCAACATCATCTCTGACCCGGCTGGCATAGCCAGGGCTCAGAAGCCCAACGATATGCCTGAATGCTCCAACAAATGCATGCTCAACTTTGCCAACACCAACCCCAAGGCGGCAGAAAAGCTGGTGGCTGGCATGGCAGCTCCTGCTGCCAGCAACCTGCCATGAGCATCAGTGTGTTGAGCTGCTTAGGGCAAGGGAGGGCTGGTGCCCCAGCGCGGTTTGTTCTGTGGCTGCAGCATTCGTTTGTCTTGTGGGTGCAGCATCTTTTTGATCAAAGTACAGGCGGATAAGTTCTCGTTGATCACATGGCTCTGTCACAGTGGGCAGTTTAAGGGTGACGTCGTGAGGGCATTGGGGTTTGGGTTGTTGGCACTGGGGCAGAGCCAATCAGGTGGATAATCCAATCAGCATCTGTATCAGCTTGATTTGTACATTGATCACATGGCTCTGTCACAGGGTAGGCGGTCAAAGGTCGAGGCCTCTTGGGTTTGAGTTGAGGGCATCGGGGTTTGGGTTTTTGGCTCTTGCGCAGAGCCAATCAGGTGGAGAATCCCATCAGCATCTGTATCGGCGCGAGTTGCACACACATTGGCGGTGGGTGCACCCGCCACGTGGCGAGAAACTTGCATGCGAGCAAGTGCGCACCAGCACCTTCAGTGGGGTTATGCACACGATGCCTGTGCTGAGAGGTTTTGTGGGGTCTCTGCAGCAGGTGTGCTGCACTTCCATGTAGCTGAATGGCAACATGCACTTCCTTGGTTTGCATTCCTGGGTTTGCACTGTGGAAAGGTGCAAGAGTATGATCGGCTTAGGGTACCTTGGAAGCTCACGCATGTTAGGGGAGAAGAGGTGTGTGTGCTGAACGGTGTTGCTGTGTGCTGCCCACTGGCACTGCCAGCAACTGAGGGTCTGGCTGGCACTTGCAGAAGCTGCCTGGTGTGAAAACAGCGTGCTATCGTGTCTCACACGCATGTTGCGTCTTTGGAATCTATCTGCATACGTTTGAACTGCCAGTGCTTCTTTTTCAGACTTTTTGTGGTGCGGCAGACATGTTTGCAAGGCCTGCTCTGCACAGCAGGTGACACAGATGTCGCCTGCATCGACTGCATGGCAGTCATGTGCACATGTCCTTCTTTGCCCGCTCAGTTTGTGCATGCTGATTGAGGTAACTTTCCTGAGCAGCCTTGGATTGTGGCTGTCAGCTTGTGGTGCCTGCTGGGTTGGTCAGAGCGGTGCACAATATGCATCACTGCTTGTGTTGCAGTTGCATGCAGGTGCTGGGGCTTGCGCGATGCAACATGTGTGCTGTTGTCGTGCATTTGCAATGGGGTGCTTGCAACTTGGACACTTTCTTGCTTCTTCTTTCTTCTCGTTTCTCATCTCCCTTTGGTATTCTTCTTCTATGGTGGAGGTACAGCTTGTGCAATTGTGACGTTGTCCTGAGGCGGGCGGGAAAGGACCCTGCTGGGCAGGGAATACGCTTTTGCAGAGCTGGGTGCAAAGCTTCCTGTGGCGCACCCATCCCCTTCTGCATGCGTGCTTCATGTCTGCCATCTAGGAGTTGGGATCAACATCGCGTTGGCAATGTGGTGCAGGGGATGTGTGTGGTGGTGGTGGGAGGTGGGGTGTGTGGGAAGGGGGGGGGGGGGTGGAGTGCTGAGGGGTGGGGCTGAATGCTACGTGATGAGATAGGCTGGTTGTAATGTTGCAGGCTGGAATTACTCGCAGTCTGGGAGACTGCAAGCATCTGCAAGGTGTTGCTGCACATGTGCGCGCCTGCAGCCCTGGGCATCACTCTAGTGTGAAGACTCCGAGATGGGCCGTGTCACTGTGAGAGGCCAGCTGATGCCTGGTAGGGGTTCAAAACGGCGTGCCATACATTTACAAAGACAGCTTCATTCTCACTTAGCCACCAGTAGGTCACTGGCGGCATCCAATCTTATTCCATCGGATCATTAGTGCTGATCTGCCACTACTTTCATTCCCATGGGATCACTAGTGGTGATCTGCCACCAATAGATGAGCTGAACAAGTTAGCAGCCGTGGATTGACGCCAGCCAACTTCAAAGCAACAAACGCGTTGCGGTGTGTACGTGTTCTACATCATCGGTGACCACGACCTGGTCTCTCAATACCCTTTGACAAAAGTCCAGTCACCTCAGGTTTGGCGATGCCTAATCGCAGTAACCAAACATCGCATTGCTATCACGACATCCATCAAAACATCTTTAACGGTTGCGTAGAAGCTAGCTCCAGCACAGCACACGGTAGACCCTCAGATCAACAGGACCGCACAGAACTCAGCGTAGGCAGCAATGGGCATTAAGGACACAGCTCTGTTCAGTCGCTGGGCAAAGAAGGCATTCAATGAGATTGGTGGGTGCGGTGTAGCGCTGGCTGAGTGAGGGCGGCAGGCGTGGTGACCATGCAGTTGCAGCAGGGGTCTGCCACTGAAGGGCCCTGGGGCTGATGGTTCAGAAACTGACAGGTCCCCTTGCTGTTGACCTGCCGCGATTTGTACCATTTGCAGACATCGACAAGACAGGTAAGGATCCTGCACAAACCAGCTGCTCAGACGGACAGCATGCAGTAGTAACTTCCGTGTGAGGTTTGGCACCAGCGGGCACTTGCAAGTGACCTGCGTGCTGCAGTGGGGACTGCACGCCAGCACGGGCGATTGTGCAAGTTAAGCCTGCTGGGTACACACCAAGAGGCCTTGCTTGCACACATCAGCATTCCCTCTGACATCATAGCATGCCTGGCAGCCAGCAGCTGGCTGGCACTGTGTCAGCACTGTGTCAGCTGCTGCACCATCATCCGATCCTATGATTGGGAGGGCGGTCACGATCCGATGCTTGTGTTTGTGTGTTTTGTGCTGCTGCACACAGGTCATGTTGACTACAAGGAGGTCTGCATCGGCATCCTGAAGATCTATGACTCCCTGAATGCAAAGTTCCCTGCCCATGTCCTCTCACCAAAGAGGTGTGGCTTCACTGTTTGTGCTTATGCATTTGGCCGCTTGGTGCTACGTTCCAACACCCTGTAACAGCCTTGCTGTCGCGCAACCCAGCAGTCATGATGCAGTTTGTTCACGGTGGCAACATCCACTTGCCATGCAGACCCAGCAGCAAGTTGCCCCCAAGGCTTGCCTGCTGGCAGGCACTGCCATGCATACCTTATGCCTCTATCTGTGCTGACACTGCTGCTGGTGGGGTCTGTTTGTTGCTGGCTGTGCAGGCAGGAGATCTGGGACCTCTGCAAGAAGGTACGGCAGCAGCTTGCTGGGGTCAAAGTGAGAGGAAAGACCACAACTTTCACAGGGGAGCACCTTTTGTGTCTCTCATATTCCCTCCATCCGTTTTTCCTCCCCTCCCCTCCTCCCGTCCTCTCCCCCCCCCCCCTCTCTTCCCCTGCTCTCTTGGCGAGATGCCATGGTGCATGCAGCTGGTTGAGCAGAGCACGTGCGCATGTACAGGGGGCAGGTGGTAAATGGATCCAGTGGGTTGGAGCTAGAATGCACGGTGGGGGTGTGGGCAGGACGCACAGGCTTTTGGGGGGGGTCAAGGGACAGGGGCCGGGAAGAGATAAGGAGGAAAGCTTCAGCAGGTGTTGACTGGGCGTATACCCCAACAATGCCTGCTTGAGCAGCTGGGCTTTCAGAGGCTTTCTTTGTCTGCAGAGGGCACCATGATTATGGGGACGGTGTGATCACACACAGGGCAGGACTGGACAGACAGAGAGCCCTATGTGGCTATCCACACACGCTTCTGCCGTCGTCAAGACTCGCTCAGCAGCTTTGCAAAAGCGGGTCACACATCCAAGCATTGGGGGTTGTGGCTCGCGTTTCAAGGCACTCAGCGGGTCCTGATGATTGCAGAGGTGTTCGTGGCCGTGCACAAATGCTGACTGCGTGCTTGGTATGTTGATGCTGGCTCGCTCCATCATGTATATACCTATGCCACCGATAGAAACCTGCTGACACGTAGGGCCTGCAAAGTCTCGCCCCATTTTGTCTTCACAGGGGGAAGGCCACCCAGTGGGCCACGCCATGCATGGGTTGTGGGGTGTGTCATGCTGCGAGCGCACGCAGCCTGAGGGCGGTTTGTGACTCCAGCTGGAGCCCACATTTGTGGATTGGCGTGCAGCCAGGAGCGGTCACAAACATTTTGTTGGTTTTTAAGGTTTCCTGATTGCTCACGCTGACTCCTGGCAGCAAGTGTTGCACCCTGTCTCATCAATACAACAGGTGTTCCTTGCTAACATCATTCACAAGCCAGGTGTTGTGTCTGTGATCCCTGATCTGATCTGATCTGATCTGTTTTCTGTTACGCCTGTCCTGTCACGTCATCTGTCATGCTGGTTCTGTGCTGCAGTACGACAAGGATGAGAGCGGCACCATTGACTTGATCTGTTATTTCATCTGTTATCATGTTTCTGTGCTGTAGTACGACAAGGATGAGAGCAGTACCATCGACTTTGATCTCTTATGTCATCTGTATTGTTATCTGTTATGTTTTAACTTGTGTCATCTGTTATCCTGTCTCCGTGCTGCAGTATGACAAGGATGAGAGCGGTACCATCGACTTTGAGGAGTTCCTTGACATGGCCAAGGTGTTGGTGGGCAGCAGGGCGAACTTCATGGAGTCACTGCCCTGGAAGTATGGCTCAGGTAAGGCGGCACGGTGTATATATTGCTGAGTATGTGGTTACTTATCATGGTGTTGAAAGTGGTTCATGTGTGTTGGGGAGGAGAGAGGTTGTTGGACGGCAGGAGTCGTGTACTTTGAAAGCTGTTTGGTAACCTCTACACTTGGTGAGCTGGGCAGACTGAAAGGGAGAAACATGCGTATGGAGACCTGCGATACTATCGCAGAGCAGGCTGCTCTGGGAACGTCAGGGGTGCTTGGCCACGGCAAACCACTGATACAGCTAGCAGCGTAGAGCTGCAGCTTGCTAGAGCAGCAGCCACTGTGTGTGCGCAGCAGCCAGGGACAGGAGTCACCGGCCTGGCGGGGATGTGCGTCACAGCCAAGTGCTGCATGCAGATGGAGTGTATTGCAGGAAACAAACTGTTGTGGAGGGTGCTTTCTGTATCTGCAGTGCTTACTATTGTTTGCCACCACCGCTACACCCTGCCTCCACAAGACTCTTGCACATGCACCCTGCGCAAGCCAACAGTCTGCTGGTGCCCTTGACACGCATGTTGCCCCTGCTTGACACTCATGTTGCCCCTGCTTGACTGCTGCCCTGCTTCTGCAGTGCTGGTGCTGAAGGTGGTGATCTGCCCCCTGGCTGCAGTGGGCCTTGTCAGGCTGCTGCAACACGTTGAGGCACCCTTCTCACACAAGCTGCCGGTGGCACCCCTTGCCAGCATTATCGAAATGGGGATTAAGATGGCCACGAAGTAGATTGAGGGATGAAGGTCAACTAGCAGTCTGATGAGTCGGTTGAGTCATCTGGTGCTAGGTGTAGGCTATCATCTCATGCCATGATGGAGCTGGGTAGGAGAATGAATGAGTACTGAAAGGAATGTCAAGGTCAGGCGCTGTGTGTAGTACAGGAGAGTTCAGGTTGTTGTTCTGGGTTGTACATACAGGGGTTCAAGTCTGCGGAGAGTGTGTGCACTGGGTGGTGTGCTGGTCAGTAGAGATACCGTAGGAGGTGATTTCACCTCATGCCATGAGGTGATGATGGCAGCTGGATGTGAGCAATGTTTGTGCACGGCCTGCTGGGCACCATATTGTAAAGTGGTGTATTTAAGCTGTTCATATCTGCGGCTGGCATTGAGAATATCGTTGGCAAGGTACAGTACTGCTGTTATTCTGGAAACTTCTGGCAGGCAGCGAGGATAGACCACAGTGCCAGCAGCTAGACATTGATCAGGGTGCACGTTAGTCAGTCGCAAGAGCTTTCTCTGCGTTCAAGCGAAGCAGGACCTCCAGTGTCCCCGATCGATTCGATCAGGATTCAGCACAGAGGCAAAGCAACGAGCAGAGGATTACTAAGCAATGGCAAAGTTTGGCGAGGGCGACCCTAGGTGGCTGGTTGAGAAGGTAAGACTGGGGATGGTGGACACCTGCAGCAACAGCAGTAGCAGACTGTCATTCCCAGCAGCAGCAGGAAGCAACACAGCTCAGCCATGCAGAACCTCATCCTAACCAAGTCAAGCGTTTACTACCTCCTGGTCACTAGCATCAATTGGTTACATCATTGCAAAGCAAGGGCCGCTCAGCCTTCATAGCACCGGGACAGACTGTGCTTCAACAGCATTGCATGCTGCCTTCGGGTCCTTATGATTGCAGCGTGAGGACGGCACAAACGTCAATCAGTGGCACTGGAAGGAGAAGGACTGCATGGCCTGGACCAAGAGCCGTCTGGGGGAGCTGTTCTCAGGCCTGACCCTTGTGGAGGGGCCAGCCAAGGCTCATACAGTCGGCCTTGAGTCTGTGACAGGTGATATTGCGCATCAGCAGTTGAGCTTTGAGTGCTTTGATGAAAGCAGCAGATATGTATAGCAGATAGCTGCTGCTGCGGTTGCTTATGCAGCAGCAGGGCCGCCGTGTTGGGGCACTGTCACCCTGCCACACACACACGCACATGCCTCATGGTATGCCTCATAGACTGCTTGCATGTGACTTGCATGTTCATAGTATGCTAGCTACCCAAGCAATCCCTGTGCCAACACACACACCCCACACACAAGTGTGTGGCGGGGAGGGGGGGGGAGATGGAGGGGGGGAGGAAGGGGGGGGGAGGGGCAGTGGAGAGACAAGGTTGAGGACATTGGGTGCTCCAAGGCCCTGTGCTTTGTCCGCACTCACGTTCCCGATGTTGAACTTGCCGCTGCTGCTGTTCAGACGCTCCATACCAGATATGGAGCGTCTGAACAGCAGCAGCGGCAAGTAAAACATCGGGAACGTGAGTGCTGACAAATCATCGGGTGGAAGGGGGAGGGAGGGGTGAAACGCGGTGCCTGTTACCCTGGGGGTGACTGGTAGAACTTCAGCAGACAGCCAATTTATGCAGCACCAACATCGTTTGCAGTGGGGTGCTGTCCAGCAGCAGCAGTGCTAGGTCGTGCAGCAGCGGGACCGTCACACTGGGGTACTTTGTTGGTGGCTATTGCTGTAGCTGTACCCGTATCTGTTGCTCTTGCTGTTGGCCCATGCTGTTGGTCCATGCCCTAGGTGTATCTGTATCTGTCGCGTCTGGGGATACAGTTACAAATAGTATCTGTGACTGTTGGTGTATCTGCATATGTCGCTGTTTCACAATGCCCTTGTGTGTTGGCCTGACAAGCTGTGCCACGTGCAAAACCAACTATGCAGCTGTTTGTGGGTACCACACAGTGTCAGCTGTGTCTCCAACTGTTGCTGTTGCGGTGGGTGCTGTGATGCCTTAGGTGATGCCATCCTGAATGTGCGCAAGGCCAAGCTGATCCCCTCCTATGAGCTGTGCATCAAGGTCAAGTGGGAGGGCACCACAGCAGAGGGGCAGCCAGGCAGCGGCCTCATACAGCTGCCCTACGTGGCTGATGAAAACCACGACGAAGACCCTGAAATACGGTGCGTTCAGCAGCAGCAGCAGCAGCAGCAGCAGCAGCACGTGCGGATGGTGTGACAGCGGCAGGTGGTGCAGTTGATGATAGCAGCAGGAGCAGTGTTGGCTGTGAGAGGGCGCTGTGTGTTCATGCAGGCTCTTTGTCAACAGTCGAGCTCTACATAAACAGCGCCCTCTCACAGCCAACACTGCTGCTGCTTTGGACCAGTGGGTTGCTTGTGCATGGCCCTTGACGGCAGGCGTGTGCAGTGCGCAGCAGCGGCGGCAGCAGCTGGGGGAGTGTGGCAGGTGGGACACACACCTTTCAGCAGCTGCCATCCACTCCATCAACACAAGTTGTGATGTGGCTGCCACGTGTCTGTCTAAGTCACCATGATGTGGCCTGTGCTGAGGTACAAAACAAGCTGCTGCTGCTGCTGCTGCTGCTGCTGCCGCCGCTGCCGCTGCCGCTGATGCTGATGCTGCGTGTTGCGTGGTACAGGGTTGTGCTGCCTGTCGAGGACAAGCCTTCACAAGCCCTCAAGGAGGCTATTTTGGCAGGAGGCAAGCAGGTAGGCACAGCAGCAGCAGTACCAGCACAAAATCTGCGCAGCAGCTCCACCACCGGGAATGCTGACCACCAGCAGCAGCAAACACCTACAAGCTGTGACGTAGTCATTGCATCCGTATGCTGTAAGCTGCCTGAAGCACAGCCTGCTGCTGTGTACACCCTACTAGACTTGCACACAGCACCCTACCGCAGCACCCTACGTGACGTGCAGGAGTGCATGTTGCCAAGGGTGGGAGTGTGAGTGCTGCACATCAGCACCAGCGGCAATGTGCTTCGCTTCCCGACTGTGCGATATCTGCTGCTGCTGTTGTGGTGGCGGTTGCTGCTGTTTGTAGGTCATCCTCAAGGCAGTGCAGACATACGTGACAGAGCTGCGCGCAGGTGTCCCAGCGCAGCAGAGCAGCAGCAGCAGCACCGCAGCAGCAGCAGCTGCCGCACCCACAGCGACGGCCGCACAAACCGGCGGCGTCAGCAGCAGCAACGGCACTACCAGCAGCAGCAGCGGCACCGGCTCAGCAGCAGCAGCAGCGGCACGTAAGCCGTCGAAAAGCCGGTGCACGGTGCAGCTTACTGAGAAGTTTTACGCGCGGGCGCAGGATATTTTCGAGTGCTTTGTGGTTCAGGGCCGGGTGCAGGCCTTCACGCGCAGCCCTGCTGTAGTGGAGCCGCAGCCGGGCGGCAGCTTCAGCTGGTTCAATGGGCATGTGCAGGTAAGCAGGATTTCCTCTGGTTTATGAGACTTCACACATTCAAAAAAGCAGAGTCTTTGGTTTCACTTGTATATTTCTGTCGTGTACAATGAATAATAAAAAACAAAATGTGATTTTATCTGGTGCAAGGGTACTTGGTTTAATGGCAGCAAAAGTTGGTTGGGTTCTGCAGAGTGGGCAGCTGGTTCAATGGCCATGTGCAGGTAGATGGGCCTGGTGCAAGGGTGCAGGACCCCATACGAGGAGGCTAGTTGTTGTTGAAAGGGGCCCTGGCCAAGTGTGCAAGCACTGAAGGGTGGGGCTGTACCAGGGGCGGGTGCAGGAGTGCTTGGTTGGATGGCAGCGAAGTTTGTTTTGTTCTGCAGACTGTGCATGGTAGGGTGTGGCATTGTGCAGGTAAGTGGGCCTGGTGCAAGGTTGCAAGCACCAGGGGAGGGCTGTATTGCTGTATGTATGTTGGGGATGGGAATGAGGGTGTTTTGAGGCATGGGGGGTGCAGCCGGTGCATCAAGAAAGCTCTTGTGCAGGTAGGAGTGGGTGCAAGAGTGCT
Source organism: Desmodesmus armatus (assembly GCA_007449985.2). Taxonomy (NCBI): domain Eukaryota; kingdom Viridiplantae; phylum Chlorophyta; class Chlorophyceae; order Sphaeropleales; family Scenedesmaceae; genus Desmodesmus; species Desmodesmus armatus. Next base: position 399,769 of record VIIQ02000664.1, read on the forward strand.
GCACTCTTGCAGGCACCGCAGGGTGTGTTGACATAGGGACTGCAGCAGGTGCGTCAGAAGGCCATCAATCCTGCCATGACATGTGCTGGTAGGGGGTAATCAGCAGTGTGTGGGGGTGCGGTGGGGGGAGGGGACAGGGGAGTAACTATTGTTGGGGTGGGGGGCATAGAGAGCGCGAAGCGGTGGGCGACGTGGTGGTGCACAACAGCTGCAATTCAGCTGCACTTGGTCGTTGTGACTAAGTGCAGTTGAATTTCAGCTGTTGTGCACCACCACAATCTCATACAGTTTGCGCTCTCTATGTTTGTGGTTGCAGATGTGCACCGCCTTTCATAGTGTCCGGCATGGACAAGCCATGAACAGCCTGTCAAATGAGCGCGCGGGCAAAGACGCAAAATAAAATGTGGTGTGGCTGTCCTTCACAATGCGCTGAGCCGGCAGCTAGCAGAAACGTAAGCCCCACCCCAGCCTGCCAAGCCGGGTCTGGCATCGGCTGGTGTAGTGAACTGTTGAACTGGGTCATGTTTCACACTTATCTGTGACTGCTGTGAGAATGCTTGTACGCATCCACCAAACTGCCTCGGCAAGCATGCACCCTGTGGCAGTTTGGATGCAGCTTAGCTGGCAGTTGACAGGGCCATCCTTGACAGCAAACTGTGCTTGGCTGCTTGACAAATTTCAAGCCAGCTCTAGCCCAGCTGTGATGGATGTACAACAGATGTACACCAATGGATGTACAAGAGATGGACATAAGATGAGCGCTGCTGTGTCGGATCTGTTGTGGGGTTTGGTGCAGGGCAAGTTTGAGGAGCTGCAGCCGGGCAAGCAGTTGGTGTTCAGCTGGCGATTCAACAACTGGGAAGACGGCTGCTTTTCAAAGGTATGCTGGATGTTGGGCTGCACGGCTTTGATTGCAGACTTCCTTCTGCACCCATTCTTGGCCAACTTGATGCTTCTGACTTACCAGAGAAAACCTCTACGAGACAGCAAGAACCATGTGCCTACCTGCAGCCTGACTGCCTAGCCGCTGTTTTCAGTTGAGACTGCATGGCAAATTCTTCACACCCCGTTATGCCTGATTACTATCATTTTGGGACAGCTGTTGTCAGCTCGTGCAGCAAGGGTAGGTCATCATGATGAAAGACTGCTTTGTTTTTGGTTGTCATGCAGGTTGTGATTGACTTGTCAGAGCCTGAGCCCGGCAACACGCTGCTGCAGCTGAACCACACAGGGCTCCCAGAGGAGGACAAGTATGGCCACAGCGACGTGCAGCAGCAAGTGGAGCAGGGCTGGAAGCGGCAGGTGTTTGAAAACATCAAGGCCATCTTTGGCTATGGCGTGTGAGCAAGTGATACTTGGAGTTTGCTGCAGCATGTGGTGTTGCTTGGGGTGTGGATGTTGCATTGGGTGTTTATCTGCAGACAGTGGGTGTTGGGCAAGCAGAAGCTGACCTGCTGAGAGCATGCCTGGGTAACTACGAGTTACGGCAACATACGAAGGTCTCTTGTACACAGCAATTGCTTGTAAAGTTGTCACAGCTTCAGGCACAATCACAATCACAACGTAATACAACTTGCAAAGGCACCAGTCGCCTGCCCATAACCTCCGAGCGCACCGGCTAGCAACCAGTCGTCAACACTAACTCAGTTCAGCCCGCATGCCACACCCAACTGCTGGCATTGCAGCAGTGGGGCACAACCACAGCCACTGCACAGCAGCCCCAAACACGCAACCAGTCACCCTGCGCAACCAGCTTCAACCTCTGTGATTTTACTTCAACGCAACCAGTCACCCTGCGTTACGACCCGGGAGCCATCAATGCCCAAGAAAGTTGGCTGCGAAGGGGGGGGGAGGGGGGGCTGGTTGAACACCCTTGTTCAGGACAGGTGTGTGCCTTCAGGTTCCTTGTCAGGCAAGCTTGGGTGTGTTGGCTCCTCCTCCCCTGTGCGCGTGAGGTCTGTAGGCTGGTACAGGGGCTCCTGTAGGGGCTCAGGGGGGTGGGCAACTTGACTGCTGGCATCATTGGGGCCGTACGGGTCGGCGGCTGCAGTGCGGCCTGTGTGTATAGAGCGGTGCAGGAAGCATACTCCCTGGGCAGTTGGTATGGCAGTGAAATTCGAGGGAGTGCTGCCCCCCATGATGCAGTGACCCATACGGCAGAAAACGCAATGCGATTCAGAGTACATGCTGACCCGTGTACACGCTGCCGCAACTGCCGACGGCCCGTTGGTTGCCAAGTGACTTGACATCATGCCTGTAAGCAGCCTGAAGCTCACCCGGTTGAACGATGTACCAGAGCCGTTGAATGGCTAGTCGGAGGATTCCAGAGCTTCTGGATCTTGTGTGAAGCTGGGCTCACCTTCTTTCCTTGCCTGGTCTGCATGGGGGTAGTCCTGCTCCACGCCTGGCTGCCTGCGTGCTGACTCAGCACTCATGGTCTCGGCAGGGCCAGGGGTCCTACAATTACAACACAACCAGCAATGGCAAGGATCAAGTTGGCGAGCCTGGAAGCAGCATAATGCACCACGCGTGGCACGTCAAAGCATCACAAACCACATCTGCCAGATATGCTTCCCCTGCCATGGGCGCTGCGGTAACACTGTCTGGCAGCTGTGCGCACCAGTGATGTCAGCCGCTGCTGCGCAAGCTTGGTGGCTGCCAGTCCTGTAGACCTAGATTGCAATTGTGATTGCAACCTGGAAGCACACATACCTCCTAGCGCCTGCAGGGAAGGCCTCATCTGGCATGGCATCGATTGCATCGTCATCGATGGCTGCTGCCTCAGAGCTGAGGGCTCCACCTACGAGTTATGCAACAGTAGCCACCATCAGCAGCTGAGCCTGGGGGACAGGTTTGCCCTTGCCATTCAGTGAATGCTATACGTTAATTTAGGTTCACTGGAATCTTGAAGCCTACTACTGGTGGGCGGGGGTCTAGTACTGGTGGACGCGCATTGTCGGCTGGCACACTCACTTGGGAGGTTGGAGGGTGGCACGGCGTCTATGCTGCCTGCACCGCTGCTGTATGTTGCTGCGAGGGGCAGTCCCAGGGGAGTCCTGTTGCTCACTCCCTGCCATGTTGATGCGACGATGGAAACAGTGCTTGGCCTGACATGGGCGCGGGTCACAGCAGAGATCAGTGCGGCACACGGCATCTTGATGAGAGTCCAAATCACTGAGTACTTTTCCTCTGGTTTGAGACAGGACGCAAGGTCAAGCAAGCTCTTGCAGTGAGCCTGCATTACTGAAGGACACACAATGCATGCTCCACCTGTCATTTGTCACCAGTGAGTCATCAACAGTCATGGGCCGAGGGCGTCACAAAGCGCAAGAACCAAAAGCTTCCAACCAATTCACGCATCATAATCACATCAACCGCTTCAGAAAAGCTCACGCGCAACACCAAGCCTTTATCGTCGAGAACAGCAGCAGCGCTCCGGGATGACAGCCATGACAGGACCAGGCGCAGCACAGCCTGATATGTGGCGCGACATCATCACCACGTGCTTCCGGCCCACGGTGAGCTTCGCGCCTGTGAGGCTTTCTGCTGCTGGCGTTATGTGTCCTGGTGAACTAGCAGCAGCAGGTTGAGGATGACTGGACTCTGCCTGTTGAAAAGCAGCCAGGCGACAGCACTGGTTGCATGAGCGAGTTTGTGCACCATTGACTCCTGCATTTGCAGCTGTTTTCACCCCTCTCCCCCCCCGACCCCCCCAGTCCCCCTCCCGTGTTTCTGTGCTTGCGCCTTCACCTGAGACACTGTCCTGCGTCCCTCTCCTCTTGCTGCTGCTGGTATGCGCAGAGCCGCAACCTGAAGGACCATGTGGACATGTACTGGTCAGACGATGCAACATTCAAGACCCCCATGTTCACAATGAAGGGCAAGACAGACGTGTAAGTGGTGGGGCCTACATTGAAGTGCAGCAGAGCTGGCCGGCATGTTTTCCCTGCTTGATCGATCAAGTGTGCACACTCGCTGGCTGTACTGGCAGGACAGGTGCTTCAGCTGCTGCAGCGCCCTATGGGAATGCCCAGCCGGTTTTCCGCATTTACCAACTGCCTCCACAGCTACTAGAATTACTTACTAGCTCTGAGAAGCTTGCCAAGCACCCCCCCCCCCCCGTGCTGCACTTTGCTGAGTCTGAGAGGCCTTAAGCTATACAGTGTGAGGCTGTACATGCAGGCTCCCTGTCAGTCATCAGCCCGGCTTAGTTAGCAATAGGGCCGGCACTGTAGTTGCATGACAGCCCTAGGCCTGCATGATGCCATCTATGGGTTGACTCAACCCGTGATCGGATCAGCCGTGTGCCCTCAGCCACAACATCATGTGCTGCTCAATCAACGTCTTGCAGGTACCACCTGTTCCACTTCTGGCAGAACATCTTCAACGATGACATCCAAGTGCTGGACGTGGCACAGCAGGGTACGACGTCATGCTGTGCGCTTGCAGCGCAGCTGAGCAATCGAGCTGCATGCCAGTAGCGTCACGTTGGGTGTTCACCAATTGCGGTGTTTAGGGGAGGAGGGACTCCCACCAGCGAAGCAGTTCCTGGGGCCATCCTGAGGCTGAAGACATTCACTCAGTGCTGTGCAAAGTGCAAATAGTGACTGTGCCCATGCTGCCCATGCAGGTGACAAGGTGATGGTGCGCATCGTGCACAACCTGACCCTGCGCCCCCTCAACATCGCCCGCCACCTGATCCCTGCCATTGTGTGGAAGCTCATCAACTTCCCCCTCATCATCTCAGCCACCCTCAATGTGGACCATGTAAGCAGGGGGCTTCGGCGGTTAGGGTTGACATTAGACATGGGGGCTATGAGGCTGCATTGTGGAACATGTGAGGTGCTGAGGCTGCGTTGTGCAACATGTTCACGGCATTATCGGGTGGTGCCTCACAACCGACAAGCTAGTAGCGCTGCAGCAGCCAGGCTGCCTTGTCGCATGTGCTGCATGCTTTGTGCTGTATGGCAGTTTTACTTGCAGTGCAGTCTGCACTGCTGAGCAAATGTGTGCCTTCCTTCCTGCACTTGCTGCCTGCAGAGCGCTCGTGGCCCCCGCATCACTGGCTGGTACGAGGATGTGTCTGTGTACACCGCCATCTACAACATCCTGCCATACAACAAGATTGTCAACGTGCACGACTATGTGGAGTATGGCATGGGCAAGGTGAGGCACCAAGCTACCAACTCTGTGCTGCTGCGCGCACAACCGCATGTACTGCTGTTGTCAAGGGTGACTGCGACAGGGACAGTTCCAGCACATGGGCCAGCTCTGCCATGTGGCAGTGTGCCACACGATTGCTACATGCTGAAGTGCACAGCTCTTGAATGCTGGATAGATGGGTGGCTGGCTGTTGTGCTGTAGGCGACTATTGCAGCTGCTGACCAGAGCCTGTTCCTTGCTGTGCTGCACTGTGCTGTCCTGCGCCGTGCTGTGCTGTGCTGTGTGTACGCTGTGCAGGCCATGGCCATTGCTGACGAGGTGGGCCGGCAGGCGTACCACATTGCGGCGCCCTACCTGCTGCCAGCAGTGGACCGCAGCCTGCGTACAGTGGATGGGTATTCCAAGCAGTACCTGGGGTATGACACCCGCCTGTACCACACCAGCCGCAACATCTGGACCTAAGGCAGCAAACTGTAGGCAGCGATTGGCATGATCGGTGCCGTGCTGAGCTGCTGTAAAGCAGCGCGTGCATGCACAGTTGAGTTTGGTTGTGGTCTCCTGCTGCCACATCCTCACAGCCATGCATCATGTTATGGTTTGTGCATAAGCGGGTACACAACGTGCGTATACACGCACAGATCTGTGGCAGCAGTGGTGGGCACATGTAGCAGCAATCGTTGCAGTGGCTGCAGCAGTACTTTAGCCACTGCAAAGTGTCTGATTTCTTTTTGATGGCCCAAGTTGGGCAGAAGGATGAGAATATTGCTCAGCCATTGTGAATTTGCTTGAACCTGAGTGACAGCTGTTGGCCGAAAATACCTGGAGCAGGCATGCAAGTGATTGGTGATTGATTCAACTAGAAACGATTCATAGCTTTCAAAAACGTCTCCGTTCGCCTTTGTGCCTGTCTAACGAGCATAGAGCGGGAGATGCAAGTTTGAGTTCAGAAATGAAACTGCAAGCTGCTGCTGCGTTGTTTGCAGCCATCATTTGCCTTTCTTCGACCATGGCTGCAGCAGGTGGGTCGGTTGGATGCACCTGGTGAACGTTCAAGCAAGCAGCAGCAGGAAGCAGCAGCAAGGATGCACATGACTCCAGCTGGTCCATCTGCAGAACAGCTAGCAAAATTGGGATAGGATCAGCACTTCCAGGCGATTCATTCGACGTAAATACCGTGTCTGCAGGGTTTCTTGGACAGAAGAACCAGTTCACCCGGCGTGCTGTGTTGGAAGACATGGACCCAGTGCCGCCCAGGAGTGAGTCAAGCAGTTGCTCATCGTCTTGAGCCCTGAGCAGCTTATTGTAGCAGCGGCAATGCTTGACAGTCTGTCCTTCGCCCCCAAACAGCAACAGCATACACAGCTGCAAACCTGCTGGCTTGATTTTGTTGGTTGCTGCAGGCACGTGTCGCCTGGCCTGGTATCAGCAAGCACCCCCGTCCTTTGGCAACAAGGTGCTGTGCTCTGGTGGTGACAGCACCTGCCTTGAGCCGTGCAGCAGTGGCTATGAGCTGATGCAGGGCACAGGCATCTGCCTGCAGAAGTGTCCAGACAAAGCAGCAGGGCCTGCACAGCTCTGCGCACCCAGCAGGACATGCGTCAGAGGGGACAACATATGCCCCGTGCTGGCTGAAGTCCCCTACTTGTGCACAGCACCGGATGATTTTATAGGTGAGGCTTGCTGGCCGCGTTGCAGCGTGCGTTTGCCAAACCACACTGTGTGGACCTGTGCTGGGCTGGCAGCATGGCGCATATGGTTTGCTTGCAACTCTTGGTGTGCCATGCTGTGCAGCAGCTGCCACCCCCTTGCTTGCAGCAGCAAGTGAAGTCTGGCTGCTGTTGACTGCTTTCCAATTTGCAGGAAGTTGTGCAAAGCAGTCATACCAGGCACTGGTGCAACCAGCCAGCACAGCCTACAACATCACCTGTGAGGATGGGGTGATCATGCTAGACCATACAGGCGGCTGGCGGTGCGTTAAAGCACCCGAAAGCCACGCATGCAGCCCAGGTTTCAGCGGCGAAGAGGAGTACCAGGGGGGGTTGGGGAGGCGCTGCAAACAGGTGAGAGCTTTGGCAGAGCTGCATGCAATGGCTGATGGCAGAGAGCGCATGGTCTTTGTGTCACAACAGTTGGTCAATGCAGCTGGCGCACGGCCATGGATAGGCAAGGCCACAGCCTGCACGGCTTGTGAACAAGATGGCAGCAAAACACCCACATGTGTTGAATGCATGGGCGCTGTTTGCTGCTTGTGCCTGCAGACGTGCCCCCCTTGGCTGATTGACTGTGGTGGAACCTGCAATTTGCCAGGAGTGCCCTGCACGACGGAAACTGAGCACCTGTGTCCAGTTGTGCCACTGGCAGGTGCGCAGCACAGCAGTTGAATTGTGTTTGTTGGAAGTACACACTTTCCAAACTCGCTGAACTTCTGCACTGTCCATGTCCAGCAGCGCCTGAGGTCAGCCAATTCAACTGGCCCAGTGGGCGCACAGCCGTGCCCAGGTTGCATGCATCTGAACATGTCGATGGTGCTGCTGTCTGTACCTGCATGCAGCTTGCGACATGCAGCAGAGGGCTAGCGAGGCGCTGCAGACAGCTTGCCAGTCCATAGGCAACAAAGGACCGGCAGGATGTCCCCTCACACTCCTGATGCATGGCAGCTGTGGAGGCGCCAAGCTACAGGTGTGCGCATGGGCAGGCAGACCCACAGTAGTAAGCTGTACTAGCACGCACAGTTTGGTTATGCATACTCTGTGACATCCCATTCCATACATCACGATATCTGCACACATCTGAGGAGCGCACTGCGCATGGCATGTGACCTCCGCATGTAACGTGAGCGCTAGTGATCACGTGTCATGCTGTGCTGTGCACTGCCACTGGCTGTGGGTGCAGGTTGCAGTGGGCCTGCGAAGCCAAGGGTTCATCAAGAAGGTTGAGGTGTGGTGGGGTCCCAGTGCCAACAGTCAACCGTGGCAGATGCCTGGTGATGGACCACTGATAGCCATCCGTGTCTCTTTCACTGGAGACAAGGAGCCTGAGGTGGGCTGCGTGCACAAGGGTGTATGTGTGCGGTCCAGCTGCCTGCGCAGCGCAGGATCAGGCAGGCTGAATGCAGCTGCTCTGCTGAGTCTCACAGCATCCACTGGTCAATTCTGCAGGGGGGCCGTCACAATCTTGACGTGCCATGACATTGTGGTGCTGCTGGGTGCAGGTGTTTGGCAACGTGTCTCACACCTACACAGTATCACCACGATTGGAGTTCGCTCTTGATCCCAATGAGTTGGTCGTCAGCAGCAAGCTGTGGTCTTCCATGACAGTCATGGAGGGCAGCCGGCTGACACCTGTGCTGGCTGGCTTTGACTTGTTCACATCAGCGCGCAAGCGCAGGACAGCAGGAGGTGCACACTACAAGAGCCTCTCACACCCTGCTGTCATCAACGCCATGCAGCATAGGCTGCAGAACGTATCCCTTTCAGGCAACGATCTGGGCGTGGGTCTTCCTGTTGGTGCAGCGGCCTACACAAGTGCAAGCGGCATACATGCTTTTGGCTTTATCTACCTGGCACGCGTGGCGAAGCAGGAGTTGTAGCAGTGCTCATCCGTGTTTCCAACCTGCCCTTTGTGGGTTTGCACGGGATGGCGTCTTTGCCAGTGCATTCGGCCCGCCACAGCCTACAAATGAACCACCCTGAATGTTTCGTAAGCACTGGTGGCAGCGCCTGCCACAGCTCATTGAGTGAACTTCAAACTTGATTCCTTTGGATGCGCGACCTTCCTTTGGATCTCTTGTTCTGCATCAGTGCAAGGAGCTTGGTCCTTCGGCAGTGCATGCTGTGATTGCCAGCATGGCAGACATGCCCAGCAGGTTGACTTCGGTGTGCTACACTGTACAGCTGCAACCAGCTGTTGAGAGCAAAGACTGTGTGTATGTGTGTCACAGTAATGCAACAAGTGCTGGCTGTATGTTTGATTTGATGCGTCATCTTGTTCCCTTCATTGTTGAGTGGTGTTGAGCACATGTAACCAGCTTGTCACGATTTGCCTGTTACGACAGCTGCATGACAACAGCTGGTAGCGCACTGTCTGCAAAGCAGCCATGTTTGTTTGGCATTGAGGATGCATGTGTGGTTGGCAGGTGATTGTCATGCGTCAGGCCTTCATTTACATGCTCATCAACATGCTGACTGGTGTGCTGAGCAACTGCAAGCCAGAGGCACTGTTCGAGCCACCACATGTCGCTTCCCTTCATGCAGACTGTGCTGACAGGTCAAGACCAACTGCCAGACAGGTTGAACCACACGCCTCATATAGCAGTGCACAGTCATGGGTGGCTTTGTACTGCTGCTGGTCATAGTACATTGTTCACTTACTCGCTCCATCCACCACCCGCCCCCAATACCCAGTCGAGAAAAAGCAAGTCAAACAAACATGTTACACAGATGACACCATGACAGACGGACAAGGTAAGCTAGGGCAGTCCTTGCCCATGCTGCAGTCCGAGTCACCAAGAAAACACTGAGAAAAGGTACCCATGAATGGTACCGCTGTTGATGCAACAGCAACAGCTGCTGCAATGGAATCAATCACAACTTGATGGGCCTGTCTACAAGGCCCAAGACAGAGCACTGCAACACAGCCAGCGAGTCGCAGAAGGGCGTTGCCCAGGCCGTGAGCCACTGATGAACGGTCAAGATGAATGAAATTGAGTCAAGGTCACAGCACCCAGCCCCCCCCCCCCAAAACGCCTGTCAGCCCCCATCGCCTCCGCACCCTTGCCTTTGCCAGTCTCCCTACCTCCCTTCTGCCTGACTGGTCATCACCGCACAACCCTTTCCTGCCCTAACGGACGCTGCGCACCCACACGCTGCGCACTGCCTGCCGGCATGCTTAGTAGGCGGTAGCCTGCGAGTTGGCCCAGTAGCTGCTGCGCCCTGCATAGCCGCTGTCCATGTTGTGTGTATGGATGTGGCTGTCGGGGTAGGGCTCGTAGCTGGCACCCCCTGCCTGGTCAAACTCCTTGCCGGGTACGTTTGCGTCACCATCGCTGAAGCCCCGAGGTGAGCTGCCCGGCATCCTGCCCATGCCGGCTGCCTTCATTGACCCCTTCATTGCCTGCACGCACGCCCCAGGGCAGCGCTCAGTGTCATGTGGCGGCGGCAGGCAGTAAAGGTGTTGTACAGTGCTGCTGGCTGGGGGCTGCGGCTGCTCATGTCTGGTAGTCAAAGTACTGGTCGTCATGTGTGACCATCATCTGCTGTGCAACACAGCAGCGCAGCACACCAGCCAATCCATGTGAGGACACTGGCTGCGCTTGGCTTTGTTGCAAGGCTGCTGGCTTGCTAGACCAAGGACGTGCGCTGGACAATAGTCGCTGGTTTTGCCTAAGCTGGAACACAGCATGACAGTCAAGTGTGCTAATGGCTCACCTTTGCTGGGATGGACTCATGACCGTACTTGTCCACGCCCTTGGGGTCGTACTTGTTGCCCAGGTTGGCCTCCTGGTAGCCGGCTGCTGCTGTGGTGGAGTACTGCACAGGCTCCAAGTTGAATGAGGCATAGCCCGCTGAGAAGCACTCCTGCATTGCAAAATTGGCGGCAGACAACACAAGGGCAGGTTGAGCAAGGTGGCAAGCAGAGTGCAGTGCATTGATTGGCAACTGCGCAAATGCCTGCTACACATCACGCTTGAGATCGGGAAGTGCGCATAGGGAGGACACAGCCGTCGGGCAGCCACACCTGCACTTGACTAGCCTGTGTGATGCCCCACCCATAACCCACATGTGCAGCACACATGTAGAGTGGTGCGCCGCATGCAGACCAAGCCAACTCACATTGATGATGAGCAGCGCAGCAGCAGCATAGTCACGCAGGACTGAGGTGTCCTTGATGAGCGTGAACAGCGAGTTGTAGACCGTCTGCTCCATCTCCTGGAACTGGGATGCTGTGCGCTGCATCTTGTCCTCCTTGTGCTGCATCTTGCGCAGGGTGATCTCCATGTCGACTTCGCCACGCGCACGCGTGGTGCCCAGGTTGGCGCGCACACGCTCGCAGCGGCCTGCACGCAGGGCAGCAATGCAGGCATCCCCACATGTCAGTGCTCATGTGAATGCGTGCTGCCAGTGCAGATTGCAGCACACCAGCACAACCAACCAGTACATGAAGCCAGCGTGAAGTCAATCCTGCTGCAGGACAACAGGCCAGCCTGGGTGCTGTGCATTACTGCTGCTTGCTGCTCAGCATGGCGCCCTTGGTTGCCTTGCATTCGCATGCTGGTCAAGCAACAGGCAGAGAAGGCTGACAAGGCCACTCCAAGATGGGTACACTAGGCCACCTGGCTCCCAGGCTGTCAGGGCTGCATGATGGGCCTGTTGAGGGGCTCTTACCTTGCAGGTCTGCCACTGTGCGGCGCCTGGAGTCCAGCTCCAGGCGCAGTGCCTCCAGCCTCCTCATGCGCTCTGCAATGGTCCTGTAGGCCACCATCCACTGCTTGATGGGCTGGATGACCTCTACATCAAGCCTCTTACGGGTCTCCTGAGCTGCTGTGGTCAGACGCTCCACCTGCACATCACCCCCCACCATTGTTGGCTCTGGCTCGCTGGGGACTGCCATGCCGTTGTGGCCCTCCTCGTAGACGCGTGGCAGGGGGGAGAGCATGATGGTTCTGAAGTTTGTGAAGCTTGAGTCGATGTCCCGCTGCCACTGTGTCAGCTCCTTCTCAACGACGCCCAGATGGCCCGCGAAGATGGTGGCCTCACGGAACATGGCTTCATTGCGTGCATTGCTGGTGACCTGAACGAAATGCACAACAATTACGCAATGATACAGACATTCAGGAAGTTTCGGAAGCCAGCAGAGGCGCGACAGGAGGCAGCAGCGAGACACAGCAGTGATGGACTGCACAGCAGCAGGACAGAGAGCCAGCACACACCTTGAAATGCTTCTCCAGGCTCAGACCCCACTTCTGCTTGCATGTTTCCGAAAGGACTCTCCACGGCAGTGCCATCTGGACAGCCCTGGGAGCTGGACGTTGAGCTGTGCTGCTCTGGTGCCGTTTAGCAGCACCTGGACGCCAGGACGCAGAAACAAGCTGCTGTCCGATATACGACTATGCGGAAGGCCTTAAAAAGTTTGTTGTGAGCGTCGTGGGGCTTGTAGGGGCCCGGATGGGATGGGGCCTGAGGAGCCTGGTCAAACGTTGCAGGAAATGGTGAAGGTTGCCCAGACAATGTCCGTAACTGTGATGTGTAGGTGTGGGTGGTTTCAGAGACGGGGAACTGATGAAGCTGTCATACGTTGAATACCCGAACATGAACCGCAGCAAACAACGCGACAGGTAGGCACCAACGTGGCACACAACAATTGATATCGTTACGCACGTATTGACTGTGTGATACAGCGGGCTTGAGGAGGGCATCCAGCAGCAGCAACAACAACAGCACTGCCAGATCCCAATCCGCAACCACCTGCCCGATTGTAGGCTAGCAGGAAGCACACAAGACGTTACTCGTATGCTCTGCATGCTTCAATCATGATCAGGCAGCAATCTGTAGGCTGTGGTGGAAAGTAGGCCTCTGCCTTCTTGCAGCAGCAGCACCCCCACTGCTTGATTCACCCAGCCGCGGCAACAGACGTCTGCTGACACGCCAATGGGAATCAATGGGCTGCTACAGGCCTTGAAACCCATAGCCAAGCAGGTGCATGTGCGGCAGTACCAGGGACAGCGCGTGGCTGTTGATGGCTACTCCTGGCTCCACAAGGGGGCGTACTGCTGTGCCCGGGAGCTGTGCGAAGGCCTTTGGACGGACAAGTGAGTGTATGCAGCTGAATGGACAACACCGCAGCAAGAAAGCTGCACCAGTCACTGTGCTCCATCCTGGCCATTCCAACCTGGCTGTGTTGAATTCAAAATTACTGTGGCGTTGACACATTGTCATGCTGCAGATTTGTGTCGTACTTCATGTCGCGCATACAGTTGCTGCGTACAAACGGTGTTGAGCCCATCGTGGTGTTTGACGGGGGCCGTTTGCCCATCAAAGGAGAGGAAGAGTCATCCCGCCACAGGTGTGGGGTCACAGCTGAAGATGCCTGATGCTGGCAAGCAGCAGACAGTGCTCAGCCATGATGAGTCAGCACCCGAAGCGTACACTGGTCGGCACATTGCAGATATAAGCCAGGCAGGCAGCCAAAGGGTGCCTATGGGAATTTGGCATACAGGACAACCTGCATATAGCACTGCTTGTTGCTGGCCTGCCTTGCTGTGCAGGGCCCGTGCAGAGGCGCGTGGCAAGGCAGCAGCGTACCTGGCAGCCGGCAACGCAGCCATGGCGCACGAGTGCTACCAGCGCTGCGTCGACATCACACCAGCAATGGCGAAGCAAGTGATTGAGGTCAGCAACCCACCTGCACTACCAGTTGGTGCTTCAGTCGGCTGCTGCTTGCAACACCACATCCAGCTCTGGGTCTTGGTGTTTCTTTGCTCAGCAGCAAGTGAGTTGCATCAAGCATGTACATACAGTATCATCACGACATGTGTGTACTGATGGGTGACTATGGCCTCTTGGAGGCGCTTGCTGAGAACCAACCGTGATGTGACTTTTCTGCAGGAGCTCAAAGCTCAGGGCGTGGCCTTCCTGGTTGCCCCATACGAGGCTGACGCGCAGATGGCATACCTGGCCCGCTCCGGCGCGGTGCAGGTGGTGGTGACAGAGGACTCAGACCTGCTGGCTTACGGCTGCCCAAAGTGCGTGCACACGTTGCTCACAGTGGCATGCGTCTGGTTTCAGTGGGTCGTCCTGACTAACTGCCTGAAACCAGCCTGTGCAGCAGCGAGCGCCCCTGCACAAGCCCTTGCGCAAGCTGCACCTTGCCCTGCCATCTGCCAACCTGACGACCCTACCTGCCATCTGTCAATGTGTACCTGATGCTGCTGCAGGGTGCTGTACAAGCTGGACAAGACAGGCACAGGCGAGGAGATGTCCCTGGCAGACCTGCCCAACTGCCCAGGCCTGCCGATGTCTGGCTGGACTGCTGACCAGTTCCTGCAGCTTTGTGTGATGGCGGGGTGTGACTTCCTGGCGCAGATGCCAGGCATCGGTCTCAAGAAGGCACACGGCGTGCTGAGAAAGTACCGGACCTTCACCAAGGTGTGGGCACTGTAGCCAGATCAGCGGCACATTGGCTGTCCAGCAGCACCCAGCATGCTGTTGGCTTAGACAGCAAACACCAGGGGTGCAGGCGCAGTCATGTGAACGCTGCTTGAGGCAGCTGCTGCAGCTGCACGGCTGACGGCTCCGCCTTGCTGCTTGCAGGTGGTGAAGATGATGCGCTTCAACGGCATCAAGGTCCCGCCTGACTATGAGACACGCTTCCAGCTGGCGCTGTGGGCATTCAGGCATGCGCGCGTCTACTGCACCACAGAGAAGGTGGGCCCTGCACATAGCATGGGGCTGAGCCCTCCATATGCCTGGCATGAGTGTCACGTGACAGCTGGACCAGTGTGCGCACACATCCAGTATGGAATGGTGTGCGAGCGTTCAAGGCCACCCCCAGGCGTGCCGACTTGCCTGTTTGGCTGTCCCTGACTGTGTTGCTGTGCTGCGGCAGGCAATGATCCACCTGGCGCCGTTGCCAGGAGGGGGCATCGGGGCTGCAGATGTGGACGTGCCTGCGGCAGTGGTTCAGCTGGAGCAGCAGCAGCAGGACCAGAAGCTGGACTTCCTGGGGCCACTGCTGCCGCCTGAGGTGGCTCGGGGCATTGCTGAAGGTGGGCGAACAGGCCCCTTGTACGGCATAGCTGCTGGCATTGTTGGGCAGCCGCGACATCTTGTGCTGACATGTATGGGCGCAGCTAACAAATGCAACTGCAAGGCTACCAGCGTTGCGTCTGAGGTGCTGTTTGTCTGTGGGTTGCAGGCGATCTGGACCCCAACACCCACCAGCCCTACAACCTTGCAGCCATCTATGCAGGCTGCAGCAGGCCCCCAGCACACCTGGCAGCACAGCTTGCAGCGCTGCAGCAGCCCTCAGCAGACCATGCCACCGCAGACCAGCCCTTCAGCAGCAGCCAGGCAGCAGCAGCGCCCAGCAAGCCCCGGGTAGGCCTCAGCAGGCGGCATGCAGGCCACAGCGGTGGCGCTGCTAGGCGCATGTCAGGTGCAGGAGCAGCAGGCGTGTCTGGTGGTGCACGCAGCGGCGGGCCAGGGGGCTCGGGTGGCGGGCTGAAGAAGCGTGCGTCCCTGGGGATTGCCAATTACTTCCAGAAGCCTGCAGCAGCTGCAGCAGGGGCTGGAGGCAACCATGCAGCAGCTACCGACGGCGTTCACAGGGCGGCATCAGCACCAGCAGGCGCTGCTGCCCCGGTGGCAGCAGCAGCACCAGCTGCGCCCAGCATCAGGCAGAGTGTGGCAGACGCCATCAACGCTCTGGGGCAGCGACTGCAGCATCGCAAGCAGCAGCAGGCAGCGGAAGAGCAGCAAGTTCAGCAGCAGCAGGCGCTGCAGGATGATGAAGCCGTTGACCATGGCCTGCAGGACGACGCATTTCCCTTGCCTCCTGCCAAACGGCACCGCAGCTGTGGTGATGTGACCGCTGCTGGCGCCTCCGACGCAGCAGCCACGCCAGCATCTGGTGCCGACACAGAGGGCGTTGGTGCTGCAGCGTTTTCGCTGCGGCAGGGTTTGGCGCAGTCGGGCTTCAGCTTGGAGTCCAGCCAGCCTGACGCCAGCGGCTCTCTGGGCCTGCCAGGCACGTCAGAGTCTCCTGCCGTTGCAGGCAGCATGTCGCTGGGCCTCGGCAGCTCTGGTGTGCTAGGAGGCAGCAGTGCAGGCCCAGACTCACTGCCCAGCCAACAGGAGCCAGGCGCGGGACTGAGCTCGGACCCCAGCATGCTGTACGGCAGCTTGGACGGGGCCTGCAGCCAGCAACCACGCAGCAGGGGCGCTGCAGTCAGCGCCCTGACAGCGCTGTTTGGGCCTGCAGGGGGCTTTGGCCGTGCAGACGCAGCTGCAGCAGCAGGTGCTTGGGATGGTCAGTTCAGTGGTGGTAGTGGGGGAGGCAGCGGGGGAGTCCCAGGCGGCTACTTCAGTGAGCCAGAGCTGGGCGGCAACGGCCTGCTAAGCAGCGGCAGTGAGCTGGGTGCCAGCATGGATGGCTGCGGCAGCAGCGGCGGCCTCAGCTTAGGGTCCTTGGGGGGAGGCAGCAGTGGGCCTGCTGTGCTGGATGCTGCTGCATCTGTCAGCTTTGGACTGGAAGGTGGGCAGGGCTGTGGCCCTGCTACCCCGTCTGATGCTGGCGCAGGCAGCAATGCCTTCAAGCACCTGCAGCAGAGCCTCCGCGCTGCTTTACGGAAGCCCTCCCAACAGCAGCAGCAGCAGGCTGCGCCTTCAGCATCGGGCAGGAGCAGCTTCTTCAGCCAGCAGCAGCAGCAGCAGCAGCAGGAGCCAGCGCGCACAGCTAGGCGGCACAGCAGGTTCAGGGAGCAGTGGCTGCAGGATGATTCTGATGAGGGCCTGCTAAACTCACAGGGCCTTCTGTCAGAGGACCTGCCTGCAGGGCTTGGCTCACTGCAGGACAGCCAAGAGGGCCCCATGGCTGCACAGACAGAGGGCCAGCAGCGGCACCAGCAGCGGCCGCTGACAGCAGCACAGCACCACCCAGCAGGTGGTGCAGGGCGAGGTGATGGGGAGGCGCTGCAGCGGCCGGCAACGCAGCAGCAACATCGGCCGGAGACAGGACTGCAGCGCCCGCAGACAGGACTGCAGGTCAGCGACAGCTCAGGCCCTAGCAGCAGCAGCGCCACCAGCAACGACGAGAACGCCGATGGCGCAGATGCGCTGGAGCAGCTGGGCATGGCACACGTGAAGCAGTACGCCAGGCTGGCACACAAGGTGGTCAAGTCGGTTGCTAAGCAGCAGCAAGAGCACCAGCAGCACCAGCAGCAGCAGCATGCGCCACTGTCGCCCAAGATGGGTCTGCTCAACACGCAGCTGCAGTCACAGCCAGGAGCTATGCAGCGGCAGCAGTGGCAGCAGCACAGAGCAGCAGGGCCCGCGAGCAATCAGCGAGCGCGCCATAAACTCGAGTCCAGCACGGGCGGCTTGCGCGGGCGCAGCAAAGCAGGCAAGGCTGCTGCTGCTGGCACAGGCAGCTTTGCGGAGAAGCTGTCGCAGCTGCGTTACGACCCCAGCATGTTTGTCAACCTGGATGACCACCAGCAGCAGCGGCAGCAGCGCGAGCAGGAAGAGCAGCAGGACTTCGCCCTGGAGGCAGCGGCAGATGATGTGCTGCCTGGGCCTGTGGCTCGACAGGCAGGCATGTTTGGGCGCGGGGCGGGTGCAGCTGCAGCAGCTAGGAAGCCTTTCAAGGCCCCCTGGCTTGCAGCTGCTGCTGCGGCAGACAGCCCCAGCCTCAGCGACGTGCTGGGCGCTGGCGGTGGCGAGGCAGGTGCCGACTTTGGCGCATTTGCTGACTTTGCCATGGCCGGCGGCTCTGTGGCCGGCAAGCAGGCCAACGGCTTGCACAGGCGGGGTGGGCAGTCCAAGCTGAGGTGACTTGAACTTTGCTTGTGAATGATTGGCCGGCCGAACGTGACTTGTGTGCACAGTTGTCGAGGCGCCTTGGCGTAATGAAGCTCTGGACCAGGGTCTATGTGACTGAAGACCCGGCATGCAGCAACAGGCAACCTCTTGACCAGTTGTTGATACAACGAGTTTTGAGTAATGTCGAGGTAGTGTCCCGGCATGGTGTGTGCTTGTGATGTTGCAATGGTGACAGTGTGGTCATTCAGTGATTGTGGGTACTGGTGTGGCTCTGTGTTCACCACCTGCTGTGTGTCCCAGTCAGCCAGGTCTGGTTATCAGGTCTGGCTTTGTATAACAATGTTTGATTGACGAGAGCCAGTGATCCATGTGTCAGCTGGCCATTATGTTGTGCTCACCAGTGGGCAGGCCCCCAGCTGCACAACTGACATGTCACACCAGCCAGGGGGCACCGAGGCGCAGCTATGCGCCCTCGCTGTGTACTCACTACCATGCATGCCGAATCGCCAATGGTTGGGAGCATTCGTCGGCTCACGCAATCACAAAGCTGTCCCGGAAATTTCACAACCAACCAATTCAAGGGCTTCACGGCTGTAGGCAGTCAAACTCAACATCATCAAAGTGCTGTTGGTGTCGAGACAGCTTTTATCGGGCGTACGCGCTGCCATCATGCTGCAACAGTCACACATGATCATGGACACCAGCCTGGCTACTGACCTGCGCCGTGCATCCTGCGGATATCCTAGCGACACTCCAAAACAGGCTAAGAGCCTGCTCACTCGTTCCCTGCGCAACAGCTTGGATCAGCCACATAGTCCATGGGTAGCAGCAGCAGAGCAGCTGTCATCCTTCCCTACGAACAGATGTGTGCGGATGCTGCCAGCAGATTGGCAGGAGTTATCAGGCGTGCTGAACAGCATCAACAGGCAGTGTCAGACAGTCAAGGCCCGCAGCAGCAGCAGCAGCAGCAGCCCAAGCACCAGCCAGGGCAAAGACAACCCTGGCTTTGCAGCAGCGCTGGAGCTTTTGGCCCAGCTGGGCCGTGTCACATCATGCCTGCTTTGCGTCAACGGTGATGACAGGTCTTTCAGCATCGCCCGTGTGGCACAGGTTAGCCCCTATCGTTTGGCTCGGCAGCGAGTCTGATGCATGTTAGTGTGCACTGAGCGCAGTGAGCCTGCTGCATGGACCTGTCACAACCCATTGCCTTACCACTTGGCTACGCCCGCCATTTTCAAAAACCTGTTCTCTTATGTAAAAGATATTTACGTGAGCGGCAGCAACAGGCGGCAGCAACTGGTCCCCCAAAGGCTTGGCAAGCTTGTCTTACAGGCAGTGCTGTGCAGCACACACAAGCCCCTTTTGTACTGTCCGTGTGGCCTGCAGGCCATACGCATCACAACCAACCTGCTGGAGGCAGTTATAGCCCAGGCTGTTCCTGCAGGGCTGTCAGCAGAGGTAGCCGACAGCCTTGCTCGACAGCGCTGTGAGCAGACACCAGTACTGTCAGCGGTGACTTGGGCGCTTAGGCAGGTGCGTCCATGTCTGCAAATGTTTGCTGAGTTGCAGCTGATGGGGTTCACCCCCACTCTCTCATGAGCTTTTTTCCCGTGAGGTCTCTGAAGTGAGCTGATTCTGCTGTGGCACATACTGACAGCCACTATCACATACGCACAGTAACATAACCGCCAGCAGCAGGACAGCAGCCACAGCATCAGCGCACTGACCAAATCGAACAAGTACAGCACGCCATGGCTGCCCGTGGCTGTTTCTCTGGTGCCTGTTTGCCTGGTGCAGGAAGCCAGAGCCCTGTTCTTCAACCCCCGCCCTACAGCTCTTTCCCTGGCCACAGCACTGCTCGATTTCTTCAGGGAGGTCGAGCAGCTCTGGCCCCTGGGCATCTTTGTCCCGCAGCATCACGAGCTGAGCCTCGATGCAACAGCAGCACGCATGGCAGACCCGTCAGCACAGCTCGCGCTCGCCATGCTGCGCTGTGCTGGGCGCGCTATGACCGACGTGGGCACAGGGGCATGCCGTGAGAGCCTGCTGTGCGGCCTGCGGGTCGGGTATGACATGGTGGGGCAGATCAGCACACTCCTGGATGCAGGACAGCTGGCCTCTCAGGAGGGTTTAGTCAAGCAGCTGCAGCAGAGCCCGTCTCTGCCGCAGCTGATGCTTGCACTGTTAGCCGTGGAGACCCACAGGCTCAACCAGCACCTGGGTGTGTCAGAGACAGACAGCTGCATCCTGCTGCAGCCAAAGCAGCAGGACGCAGCCAGCCGGCAGCGCAGTAATCGGCAGAGCACGAGCAGCACCCTTGCGCAGCCGGCAGTTGAAGCAGCACCGCAGGACGCGCCCAAGCAGCAGCAGGAGGCGCGGCTGTCCGCAACAGACAGCACTAGGTTGTCCGGGCGTTGCAGCAGTGCAGGGGAGTCCCCTGCTGCTGTGCAGGACATACAGCAGCAGGACTCTCTGCCAGGGCCGGCACTGCAGCGGACACTCAGTCAGCAGCGGCTGCTGAGGGAGCAGGAACGCCAGCAGCAGTTGCAGGAGGAGGAGGAGCACCAGGAGATCGAAGGGGCGGGAGAGCTGCATCAGGTCTGGCATCAGGTTTTAGGCATGGCCCGGAAAAACCTGGCGCGGGACGGACAGGGAGGGCAGGGTGAGGAGGAGCAGAAAGAAGCAGCACCCCGGTCACCCCTGATGCAGCTGTGGGTGTCACTTGGGCTCCCGGAAGGCCTGCTGCAGCTTGCTGCTGATGCAGGTGTCTCGCCAGCAGCACCAGCACAGCAGTATATTGCAGTATGCAGGGTGGGTAAGTTCCTCCTGCAAGGCTCGCCGCTGCTGCAGCCCCAGCACGGCCCCACCCCGCAGGAGCAGCGACCACCATCTCCTGCAGCAGCAGCAGTGTCAGGCAGCCATGGCGGCCTCGCCACACAGACGTCCTTCCCAGGAGCTGCAGCAGCAGCAGCAAACGGGCAGCTGTCTCCGTTTGCGGGCCTCTCCAACCGACAGCTTCCCTCGCGCACACAGTCGCAATCCCACAGGGCGGCAGGTGCGATACCGCACGCATGGCAGAGCAGCAGCCCCGGCGCCAATGCAGCTGGCACACCCCTTGCTGCGACCTTCTCTCTAGGAGGTGATCCTGTCATCGGTGGTCCTGTGGGTAGCGTCGGCAGCCTTAGCCCTAGGGACACCCTGTCCCTGCAGCAGGGTGGTGCGCTGTCAGTGTCTGCAGAGGCAGCAGAGCAGTTGATGGATGCATGCAGGGACACGGGGCTCAAAGGGCAGGAGCAGTTGGAGCTTCTGCGGCTGCAGCGGGTGGTGCCGGTCGTGCTGCTCAACACCGCGGCAACCCTCCTGCAGCACCACGCAGCTGCCGCTGCTCCCAGCACGACTTCTGGTGCTGGGGTTGCTGGTGCTGCGCACACCCAGCAGGGGTGTAAGATCGCTGCCTCCAGCAGCAACAGCAGGAGCAACAGCAGCGATCCAGAATCCCTCGTGCAGGTGGTACATGCCGCATGTACAGCCGCTGCATGCGTCTCCCGCTGCTGGCCTGTGCTACAGAAGGTGGCAGAGCAGCAGGAGGACCTTGTCGAGCTGTTGGCAGAGTGCCACCCTCCAGCGGGGGTGTATGCCGGCCTTACGACAGTGTGCTGGAGGCCCTACACGCTGCCAAACGAGGTACGGCTGCCTGTGCTGCCGCTGCTGCAGCTGGTGGTCAAAACCATCTGGCAGCTGCAGCCGCCCTGGCAGCAGCAGCAACAAATGCACACCCCATCTGGTGCCTCCTCTCCGCCGTTGCTAGCGCTCACGCCGCTGCCGCAGCAGCAGCAGCAGCCCCAGCACCAGCAGCATGGTGGGCAGCTGCTGGCTGCCAGCAGCAGCAGCGGCGATGGCATGATGGGGTCTGTTGTGGCCACTAGCACGCCTCAGGTGTTGAATCCTGTTGCAGGGGAGTGCTTGGACGCACTCCTAGAAGTGCTGACGGCCGTGTCCAAGCTGCCGTGGGAGGGCCACCATGTCCACCCACCCCATAACCACAGCCCCCGCCATGCAGGCCGGGATGGCAGGGAGCTCCGCGATCATCTTCCTGCAGCTGGGGTTGAGGGTGGTGGGGCGCACGCAGGGTTTAGGGGTCTTCCCCCAGATGTCCCAGATGGAGATCTCAGGGTTTTGGGTCCTACTGGGGGTGCTGCTGGTGATGATGACGCTGCCAGCGATAGCAGCAGTGTGTGGTCAGTAGGTGATGCTGATGCAGCACTTGTGGCAGAAGCTTGGCGGGTCGAGTGCCAGCCTGTCGCTGCTGCTGTGGAGGCTTGCCTGCGGACTGCAGGGCAAGTGGCTGCTGCAGCAGACGGCGGCTTCGACTGGAGGCCCGGCGGCCTGTCCACCTCACTCACAGCCGCTGCAGAACCTGCAGGCAGGACAGTAGTACGGTCTGCAGGGGCGCAGGGGTTCCCGGCGGGAACAGCAGGACCAGCAGCAGCTGCTGCTGTACCGAAAGTGCAGCGGCACCCGAGCGCTGTCGCGCTGGGGTCTTGCTTGGCATCCCTGTGTGCGCCCTTTGGTAGGCCCGGGCCGTTGGTGGCGGCAGCAGCAGCGGCGGAGCCTGGGGGCCCCGAGCAGCAGCAGCTGTTTGCGCTGTATGTGAGCAAGCTGAAGGTGCTGCTGTATAACCCTGCTAGCAAGAAGGCCAGCTTGATTGCGATGCATCCCATGGAGCAGGTGCGTCAAAATGTGGAGTGCAGTTTTGATGGAGTTGCTTGCATGTAGTGAGCGCTGATTTCAGAGACAGGCTTGCGGTGCTATGTGAGGTGTAGCATCCTGCTGCGTGGGGAGCGCAGCTAGGATGGGGAACTATTGCCATCCTAGTCGCGCTCTGAATGCGTCAGGATGCCTACACCCAACATAGCACTGCTAGGAACTAGAGCCGACAGGTTCAGGCTAGGGTACAAGAGGGCACTTTGCAGTTTGCTTTGCTGCAGCTGTGGCTGTTGATAGTCCTGCGTCTCAGGGCTATCTAATCTTTAATGTAAGAGCTTCTGAGTGGTGTGCCCCAACTTGGTGACCACGCTGTCAACTTCTTTGCTGTACACTTTGGAGTACAGCATGTTGCATGCATGTGCTGTGTGTCTGCAACAACTTGTGTCAGTGACAAAGTGTGCTGCTTCATGGCTCTGCTGCTTGTTGCTGTTGCAGACACCCATCTACATCATCCAGCAGCTCTGTACCCACAGCAACCACAACCCTGCGCTGCCTTCCACCAGTCACCAGCAAAGCACAACAGCAACAGCAGCAGCAGCAGGGGTACAGACAGCAGCATCAGCTGCTGGTGTCAGAGGTGTCTCGTCTGCGCTGCTGCCGTGGCTGCTGCTTCTCTCGCGGCTGATGGTCCTGCGGGGGAAGCTGCTGGGGCACCTGCTTGCCACAGAGGCTGACGAGTCTGGCAGATCAGGCGCCACAAGTGCCCTTCACACAGCATACTGGCATGTGAAGATGGCCCACGACTCTGCCAGCACACTTGCAGCACAGCTGACAGCATCCCTAGGGTCCTGTGTGCACACGGAGCCCCTGCTGGCACTACAGCAGCAGCAGGAGCGTGCACGGGTGCAGTCTGAGCTACAGCTGCAGCTGCTGCCGGCGTTGAAGCAAGCTGTGCAGGTGCTCCGGGCAGCTATGAAGCTCAGCAGGCACTACCACGAGACGGGCTTTGCATCGGGGTTTGCGGCAGGGTTTGCGGCAGGGTATGCCGCGGCTGTTGCGGCCGCAAGCGGTGTCAACGGACGGGGGGGTACAGCACCGCCTGGGCCTGTGAGCTTCGCGAGTCCGTGGGGAGTGCTGCAGCAGGGGTGTATCAGGGTGCTGCCACAGCAGCTAGAGGCAGTGGGAGTGGGACTGGCATGGCAGATGCAGCATGTGGGGTGCAGGAACCCACTCTGTGTCAATCTGTCGCTGGGTTCAGAGCTGTGGCTGATCCAACAAGCCAATGACTGTGTCAGCAGGCCGTGCCGGGACCTGAGGGGTTTAGGGGAGGTGGTCGGTGGCAGCAGTACGGATGGCAGTGGATGTGGTGTGGATGTAGGTAGGGTGGGTGGTGATGCAGGAGCCGCAGCGGGAGGTGGAGGTGATGTGTCAGGGCATGTGGGTCTGTGTGGCAGTTGCAGCAGGGCGGCTCAGGGGCTTTGATAGGAGGGCAGATGCTGTAGCAGCATGGGGAGCTGCTGCAGTTGTACATGATTAGGATTGTGGTTGAATTGTGCAGGAGGTTGGCTGTGTGTGCAGGCTGGAATCATATATGACGCACATAATTGTTTGTATCACTCAGTTGTTGATTCTCCACATAACAATCCTTGAAAGGTGCATTCTTGGGCAGATTGGACGCATTGACGGTGTATTTGCAGTGCATCGATTTGGTTCGGCCATTTGTGGTCTAAACGTTTACCCTCACTGTACATAACCACCAGGCCTGGCAACAGGACGGCTGTCTGCAGCTGCTGGGTACACCTGGTGCTTAGCTGTTCAATACATGGGCACCGGTGCGCATGTATTGCCTGTTTTTCTTTGCGTGTGTGAGTAGCTGTCATGTGCAGCCGCAGTATCAGCTGGCAGGTGGTAGTAAGTGTTGCGTGGACAAACGCTGGGCAGCTTGTGTTTGCTCTTGTCTTGAGAATGTCATGATGCAGCTTGATTTGACCGTGTGGATGCTGCATGCAGGTGGTTGTGCATGTGCTCCACTTGAGTGTCACAGTGTATGGGACATGTTGCATACATCAGCAAGGGCAGTGCCCACTTCTCTTGGTGCACACATGTTACAGTGGTAACCCTGACAGTAGCATCACATGCCCAATTGGGCCAGAGCTGCGCCCACACAAGAGATATTACAAAAGCCTGCACTGTTTGTGCAGTAGCAACTATTCAACTGCTCCCATCACAACTCCAACCCTGGCGTGATCACACTTGTGAACCATGTGCATTCTTCTCAGACCAGCACGCTGAGTTCATACAACATGCTCGACAAATGCACACAATGGTGCAATGTGTGCTGCTTCTGTGGAGGTGTGCATCAGACTGCACTGTGCAGCTTGACCAACCCCGCAACTTTCAAGTTGTGAGTGACAATTTATGCGTCATAGTCCCTCTCATTTCCCTGCAGCAGGTTGGTGCCTCCCAACAGTGCTGCCAGGGCCCAAGTGCCCAGCACCACAGGCAGCAGGGGGCCACCGCTGGACACACGGGGGTACAGCACCAGCCAGTGGCCCAAGCCAGCTGTGAACAGGGCGATGTTGAGCAGCTTGAAACGGACGTCGCTCAGCATGTTGTCCTGGGCAGCCTCCTGCAGAGAGTAATGCGGCACAGCAAACGGCCAGAAACACTGCCAGTCACTGCGCAACTTGCCCTAACCCCTTGACAGGGTGTGTGGGAGCCCTTCATTGTCTTGGACCTTACTGAAACACATTCCCAAGATCATGGTATCACGGCATGCACGCGCTCTGGAGTCAAATTCCACAGCTCCATCATGTCAGAATCACTAACGAACAGCCAGTGCATGCGTTGTGTCACCTGGCAGGTTGCTGGTGTACCTTGCTGTACATACAGCATTGCAATCGCCAGCCGCTGTTGTAACCTTTTGACATAGAAGAGTGGCAAACAAGTGGCATGCAGCCATTCCGCCACAACAGTCATCTTACCTTCAGGCTGTAGGCAGCAGGTGCCACAATCATGGACACGCCAGCACCGATCAGCTGCCACAGGACAATAGCATCGGGACCACCACCATTGGCGGCAGAGGGGCCAAACACCTGCAGCAGCACAGGGCATCACAACAAGCTGTAGTGAGAGCAGGCTTTGGCAGATGCATGGGTCAGAACTCAGCTGTCACAGCAAGCTGAGATGGCAGCTGAATTCAGCCTCTGCCCACTACAATTGCCAGCATGGCAGCCGGGCCAGCACTGCAGCTGCGATCCAACAGTACCACAGCGCCAACAATTGCTTTGCCTGTACATTACAAAACACCGTGCAAGCAAACTATCACTCAATGATTCAACTCACCCCGCCCAGGGTGAGGCCTGGTGCCACAATGTAGCCAATGCCGGCAGCCAGCAGAGATGCAGTGAGCAGGGCGTAGCCAGCGGAGAAGGAGCCGTTGACACCACTGAAGGTGTTGGCAGCATCCTTCAGCCAGCTCTGCACGGCACGGCAGAGTGAGGCAGGTGAATTGCAACTTGATTTTAGGGTGCAGGAGAGTGGGCCGACAGGCATGCTGCCTGCTGAAGTCAGATTGTCACTGCCAAACAGCCACTGCCCCCACGGACGGTTGCGGTTGCCTCCGAGGCAAAGCCTCCAGACAGACTGCACAGTCTGTAACGTCATGCGCTCAGTCAGCATTGACATGTGCAGGGTGTGTGCATGTACTGGTATTTTCTCACCTTGGCATCATTGACCGGGTTGTAGCCCTCTGGTGCGTTGGTGGAGTAGTTGACACCCGCCACGTACAGCTGCAGCAGGACACCCAAGCCCAGAGCAAGCACACCTGCAGAGAGGCAACAATATTGTTTGATTACGATCTCACAGTGAAGCAGGATCTGACAGCCTGCTGCTGACCAGCACCGGTGCATGATACTGACACGCAGGCTATGTGCAACAAACAGGGCGCCACATGAGTAACGGTGTGTTGCAAGCAAGATTTGACGCGGCGTCAAATATGGATTGCTTCTGCCCAGTACTTTCCTGCGGTACAAAATTGCAACACACATACAGTCCTATGTGATGCCCAAGCCGCATGACATTCTGTCACAGAGCTGTAGGGTGAGCTCAATCAGCACAGGTGCTACCGGGCGCTCTCGCCAATGAAGTCTGTGTCATTCAGCGGCCCCACCTGTTCCGTTGAGCACGTTGGCTCCATTGTAGCCTGCCAGGATGCTCTTTGACAGAGGGGTGAGATTCAGGCTCTGCGGCAAGTGCAGCAGCACGGACAAGGGCACCTCAGTCACTAGGGTGATTGCAAAGTCACTAGGGTGATTGCAAAGTTTGCGCCAGCTGACACCACATATCTGCACTGCAAAACATCATGGTGGGACCTCGGAAAGGCCAGACTTGTGACGGCAGTGCAGCTTTGCATGTTTGTGAGGTTGAGCCCTGACCACGCACCGCAATCCGGCAGGCACAGTAACATGGCACCCCTCCAGATTGAGATCCCAATCAGCACCAGAAATTTCAAAGAATGGCCCCGCATACTCACCAGCAGGGACAGCTGAGCAATGCTGAATGTTGACAGGCTTGCATTGAGGCGCTTGTGCAGGGTGGAGTCAAGCTCGTCAAGGTCTGCACCACTCTGCAGACAAGACACAGGGGCACAGCAGCACCTGCAGCTCAGACACCATGGGATATGTGCTGCGACAGAATGCGAGGCAGCCTTTCTGGGCCTGGCTAGTAGCAGTCCTGCACACTGCGTCCCAACCATGAAGCGCTCTAAGTGCACTCGGCTGACAAATGAACGCATGTTGCATGCACGGCGCAAGGAATATGCATTGAACCACCGCAAACCCGCACCCCAACGTCCGGCGGTTCAGCTGGGTGTTGTGCAATTCATACTCACACTCTGGACGTAGTTTGTGACTGCCGCTGCCGACAGGCCCAGGGACAGGATCTGCAGCAGGGGTATCAGCAGGCCTGGCCCTGCTGAGTCAGCACTGGACAGAAAGCTGGGCTGGAAGAAGATGCCGGCAGTCTGCAGGGAACCAAACACAGCAGGAACACAGTATGTCAGTGAGCAAGGCAAAACGCTCTGACAGCTGGATGCTGAGGAGGCAGAGCCCTGAGTGATGCAGGGTCTTGAGTGGATGAGGAAGTTCGTTTTTGAAGAGAGATGCCCTGTCATGGTAGTGAGCATCCCCTGCTTGGCCCAAGGGAAGCACTGGACTTGCAAGTTGCATTTTCCACCCCGTGATCAAAGTATGGACTATGGGGCTGAGGCGCTGTAGCTTGACACTCACCAGAGCGGGGTTGTAGGCAGACAAGCCAGCAAAGGTAGCCAGCACGACTGCATTGAGGCCGTACACGGTGGAGTTGTTGGCCACTGCCTCCTCAAAGCTGCCATTGCGCAGACCTGCAATGCATAATGAGCACAAACGACCTGATGTCACCAGTGCAGCTATCAACATCGTGCGACAGTCCGAGGCTAGGATGTAAGCATAAGTGTGCCACATCCTGCATGATCATCAGATGTGCCTCAATTGCCAAGACTCATGCGTGCTGCTGCTAATGAAGCTACTTAGATCGCCATGCTGCGCCACGCGCATACAGTGCCGCACTGAATTGCACATGGCGTGCACAGCAGCATGCCATTGTGACAATGCACAATGCACCGCCATGCTGCGCCACGCGCATACAGTGCCGCACTGAATTGCACATGTGCAGTGCACAGCCGCCATAGCCTGGTAAGGATGCAATGATGGGTGACAAACATTTGTACACAGCCTACATAGAGCCTCCCGCTCAGTGACCCTCACCCTTGCTGATCTGCTTGCCACTGCGTTGCAGGT
This sequence comes from Desmodesmus armatus, assembly GCA_007449985.2. Taxonomy (NCBI): domain Eukaryota; kingdom Viridiplantae; phylum Chlorophyta; class Chlorophyceae; order Sphaeropleales; family Scenedesmaceae; genus Desmodesmus; species Desmodesmus armatus. The sequence continues at coordinate 428,012 of VIIQ02000664.1, forward strand.
TCTGCTTGGTCTTCTGCGCAGCCTGCTTGCCACGCGCCTGCGCAGCAAAGCACAGATAACATCGTCATCAATAACAGTTTCAGACGGGATAATGACACGGGTGAGTGAGGGGAACATGGTCTATATTGTTGTGTGTGTCAGCAGAGAGTGCGCCGGGGTGTGTGTGTGTCCCCAATGAAGCAGTTCAGCTGGCCCACTGCACTTTTCAGTAGCACCGGCACTACCATCAGGCTCTGCCCAGGTTTCAGTCCCACACACACATGCCGAAGGGTGGTGCATCAATTGGGCCTCTTGTTCAACATCGTTTGACTTCTGATAACAGGCCCAAACCAGAAGGATGGCTGCATCATCTAGCACTGCCCCCTGAAGTTCTGACCCCACCTGTGCCTGCTTTGCACCACGCTTCAAGTCTGTGCCGACGCTTGTCTGATCCCTGTAGTCCTGGCGGTAGGGGCGGTCACGGTTCTCCCTGAATGCAACCACCTGCAGGCAAGAAGCGGTGGGGCGGCCAACACAAAAATGTCGTGAGCACATGGATGTTGCTGTACAGGGCGATCGAATCTTTCGAACCCGACAAAGCTGGGTCTGGAATGGAGTGTGCAAGACAATGCGCATTTCACAGCATGCGCACATCTGCTGCGCTATCTCGGCACATCTACTGCCACAAGCACCCTGCACTAAAATGCAGTCGTGCCAAATCCTGGTCACCTGGAGGGCCCCACGACCAAGCTTTGGCGCAGACACACGCAGGCTGTGCTGCTGACCATCCTGTGACAATGCACACGCAGCCACAGTGGAAGAGCAGAGCAGTAAGTGGGGCGCTTGCTTGCAGCTGCTGTTGATGCATCAACTGTACAGGAGCAGGGTCAGCAAAATGCGTTGTTTCAAGTGCTGGCTTTGCTTGCCTTCAGAAGCAAGGCAGGGCGAGAGCGCAGCGCCAGCATCTTGCGCAGGTTTGAATGTGTGGCTACGGGGTTGCTTGCTGGGCAGAAGAGCTTCGAACCAGGCAACCTATCTTATCTCAATTCGAGAAAGTGTCTGAAATGTTTCTTTGTTGTGCCTTTTTGTTCACTGGTTGCGCGCGCAATCAAGCCGTGACATCAACGACGCCAACCCGACGCTTTGCGTCATCCAACTGATCAGAGCTTCGCAGCGCTGTCGTTGGTTGAATGCAGGGATCTCAAGTGGACACTGTGGTACTTGAGTACAATATTTGATCAACTTTTCGTCACGGGCAAACAAGCCTGCACCGTGAGGCAGCCATGGTTGAGTGAGCGGCCTGCATTCCAGGCTGAAGCCCAAATGCACCAAGAGCCAGGCTTGTCTACTAATGCATTGGTGCTGTTTGTCCATCTGGATCATGCAGCGTGACACCCTACCTCGCACAGCACGCGCGCACCAGACACATTGCGTCATGATTCAACATAGGCCACCACAATGCATCAGGGTCCTGTTCCAAAAAACAGCCCCCCTCCCCACAGGTCACACCCGCAAGCGCAATTGCGTGATAGGGAAAAGATGTTCAGGCAGGCAGGAGGATGCCGCTGTCCCTCTTTGATGCCCCCACATGAACAGCGGGCTACCAGCGCACGTAGTACATGTGCCACAGTGGTGGCACCAACAGAGGCTGCTGCAGCAAACAGACGCCGCCAAACCTGTGCGCCCAGCCGCTAGGCTCAACTGCCATTGCTTGCGCACTTTACAGGTTGAATCAACTGCTTGCATTGGTTCAGCTTCCTGCTCATGATCATCTGACATAATGGTCATCAGAGAGTAATGCTTGGGTGGCGTCAGTGACTGACTGGCTGGATGACCTATCACCGATCAGTTGGATCATCCAGTACAGGGAACGGGGCAAATGGGAGGTGAATCACCCACTGCAGTTTCGATTAGCGAGCGGGTGACTCACCCACTGCAGTTTCAATATTGAATGGGTGACTCACCCACTGGCGAATCGATCGTCGAACAGCTGCAACTTGTGGTGAGATTATGATGCGCCTGGCGGCTGCTTACAGTGTTCTTGCACTGAGCAGCGGTGATGGTGATATCAATCCCTATGTCCATATGTTGCACCACTTCAGGTTTCACATCAAAATAATCATTCCACCAGTAGCTACCATATCACAACTTCGACGCACAACAACACTACTGCCTAAAATGTACAAAGATCACATCACAACGTTTGGTCCCACATACAACTTGTTGAGACATGATTGGTATAACCAGATTTCCACTTATGCCTGCTGCCAACAGAATTCCACCCATGTCAACTTCACTGATCCAATACTCAACTCTTACACATCTCACAAGCCATGACTGCCATGGCATGCATCAACATAACTCAGCCATACACACCCCATAGACAAACTTTTTACATCAAATTGCTCAATTTTCATAAAAAATGCACACATCCATCCCCATGTTTTCACTCCTCCCTACGCCTCTGCAGCAGGACATTGGCACCACCCAGCAGCGCTGCCAGGCCCCAGGTGCCCAGCACAACGGGTAGCAGGGGGCCACCCTCGTTGAAGCGAGGTGCCAACACCAGCAGATGGCCCAGGCCGGCTGTCAGCAGCACGATGTTGAGCAGCTTGAAGCGGATATCGCTCAGGACGTTGGCAGAGGCAGCCTCCTGCAGGGGTGAAAGGGCAGGCATAGTGCAGCTATCAGTGAATTGATGCTCAACGCATAAACGCAGGACGGGGCTGTGACAAGAGCGCTGGCCATGTGTCACTGGGCAGCAAGACCTGCAAGTTTGTTCCAAGTCTTGACACAATCTGTTTTGGGTCCCGAATCACAATAGTAACCGAGTCTGCAGCAACAGAACAAACAACATCCATGAACCACTGGCACCATGTACAAGACTAGCACAATTTGCGCTCGGATCATGCCCAGCCAGACAGTGCCCAGCTGTGTCCATTGCGCAAGCACAACAGTAGTCTGAGAGAGGTGCTCCCCTTGCATGCGGATACGCACACAAGTCTCACACTCAGCTCACCTTGCAGCTGTATGCCATGGGTGCCACCACCATGGACACACCCGCACCGATCAGCTGCCACACCACGAGAGCCTCTGGGCCACTGGTGTTGCCGCCAGAGCCGCCAAACACCTGCAGTGCAGCAAAAAAATACACCAATCAGCAGTGAAGGCACCCGACTGCCCAGTGCATGTTCTTATGGAAAAGTGCTGAAGCTTGTTCATTTGACAAGTGCTCAAGCTTGGTGAAGGCTTGCCGCACTAGCGACCCACAGTCACTGACACCATCACAGTCACTGACACGATCACATGATAGCTGCCACGCCCCTTCTCCACGTCTGCTGGTGACATGCCAATGCCGCACCCTGTGACACGTGTACTGTGACGCAACCCGAAGGACTTGCATGCAAGGGTTCTGCCGGCCTCAAACGAAACTCACCCCTGCGAGGGTGAGCCCGGGTGCAAAGATGTAGCCAAGTCCAGCAGCCAGCAGAGATGCGGTGAGCACAGCGTAGGAGGTGGACACGGGGCCGTCCAGTCCCTTGAAGGTGTTGGAGGCATCCTTCAGCCAGCTCTGCAGGGCACACAGCAACATACGAGCACGTTGTGATTGCCCTTTGCTTTGTCACTGGTGTCACACCAGGTAGCCGCTGCCTGTGGTGCAGCGCCATGTGACCGTCACAGACTGGCAGGCTGCCAGAAAACATGTACAAGACAACACTCAAGCCGGCTGAAGTGTGTGTGCGTCCTGATCAGTGCATGCGTCATGACTTGTGCTTGGGCCCAACCAGGCCCATGCTTTGCACAACAAGACCAACTTCACGGCGACCCCCTTTCAAGGCAGCAGGGGCCGCGCGCGCACAGGCTCACCTTTGCGTCTGCAATGGGGCTGTAGCCCTCGGGGGAGTTGCGGGCATAGTTGACACCAGCAACATACAGCTGCACCAAGCAGCCGGTACCCAGCAGCGCAGTACCTGCAGGACGACACACATAGGCAGTACTGCTCACCAACTGTCTGCCAGTACAGTGTTGAGCTGAAGGGGGTTCTGGGTATAAGCCAGTGATAGGCCCAGCTGTAAAGCAGCAAGCACAGCGCATTTGTCACACTTTGGTGGGGTAATGGCAGTAGACATGAGCTATACAGGCAGTGCCTATCTGTTTTTCACCTGTAGGGTTGTGCACATCAATGCCGTTGTATCCACCCAGGATGCTCTTGGACAGAGGGGTCAGGTTCAGGCCCTGCAGCAAGAATGGAAGGGTGCGCAGCAAGACGCACAGTACATGGGCTATGTCAGCATGGGTGAAAACAGTTACACTCCCGTTGATGCTGAAGCCAAGTACTAGTGCAGCTTGCAAGGCAACTATCCAGATGCCGGTTGGAATTGACACAACACACAAGTGACTCGCAGTGCATTTGATGTAACAAGCCGGCTGAAGTTCAGTTGGTTAAGGTAACAAAGTGCTACGTGCCAACAGCATAAAACCCAGCAGCATGTACATCACCACTCACCAGCAGTGCCAGCTGGGCCACGCTGAATGTTGACAGGCTTGCATTGAGGCGCTTGTGCAGGGTGGAGTCAAGCTCGTCAAGGTCAGCACCGCCAGCCTGTACGTAGTTGGCCACAGCAGAGGCTGACTGGCCCAGGGACAGGATCGAGTAGAGGGAGCCCAGCAGCAGGGGGCCTGCTGATGCAGAGCTGCTCAGGAAGCTGTGCTGGAAACCAACCTCGGCAGCCTGCGGAAGACAGCAAGAGCATGAGGGGGTCAGCTCTTTTGCAACAGTGAGAGCACATTCCGTGCGGGGTGAGCTTCATTTATTGGGTGCAGCTTTGCGAGTTGCAGGGCTTGACGGGGCCCTGTGCTGATAGCTAGGTGCAGCGCAAACACATGCATGCATTGGTCGCTCAGTGTCAAGGATGCAGCATGCTGGGTGCTCACCAGGCCAGGGTTGAAGGCACAAATACCCGCAGCGGTGGCCAGGGCAACGGCGTTGATGGCGTAAATTGTGGAGTTGTTGGCAACAGGCTCCTCAAAGTCAGAGTCCCTGATACCTGTAGAGGGCAACAAGCAAATACAGGTGTTGACACCGTGGAGATGGGCATAGCATATGCCTGGCCACAGGCTGCAGTCAGGGGCGGGAATATTGCAGCAGTCCTGCTGTCTGCTTGCAGGAGCACGTCTCCTGTTGCCTGCTCGCAGGAGCTTGGATGCAATGCATCAGGGCTGGTGGTACAAGGGGCTGCATTTGCCCCCAAACAGTTGCTAGCAGTAGTACTGCGTCCATAAACTTCATTGGAGTTTTACATGCACTGAAACATGTGGGAAAGCTTGCTTTCAGGTGCACACTCAGTTGCCGCAGCTGGGGTCCAGTTGACTCACCCCTGAAGACCTGCTTGCCACTGCTCTTGAGATTGTTCTTGGCCTTGCTGGCTGCCTGCTTGCCTTTCACCTGCAAGGACAGTGTTTATGCAGAGTGGGGTCAATGACACTGCTGCTCTTGGACACCATTTGGTGCACTTGCTCAGCCAGTTGGATGAAGCAACCCCCCAAGTGGCATATTCTTTCCATGTCTTGCAGTGCATTGTCTGCTGAGCGTGCGATGCATGCTGCTGTGCTGCTTGAACCCTTGTATCCCTCACCTGTGCCTGCTTGCCACGCTTCTGCACACTCAGGTCACGGTCCTCCCTGAAAGCCACCACGTTCAGCGCCCTGCGACCAGCCTTGGGCGCCACACGCATGGTGCGGCTCTGTCCATCCTGCATTGCAGAATGCACGGTACATCAAGCCATTTCTGCACGTCTGGACTGCTTCAGCCAGATTGCCAAGCAAGGGAAAGGAAATGCACCCTACCTTGAGCACCAAGGCGGGACGAGCGCTGCTGCGAAGGGCCTGCATTGTACGATTCTTTTTGGAAGTGCACGAATGGTTTTCCAGAAGCGAGAAAAGAATGTAAAAGCTGTGTATCACTGCGGGAAGTCAACAGCGGTTAAGAATACAGTGCCCAGGCCCAGATTCGGCGCAGTGCTACTGATGACGCATGTGACGTGCACCCTACAATGTTGCGACCGAGCCCGCAACAAACCCCAGAAGGCGTCGAACGGCAAACAAACCTGCGTTGCTGTAACTTTATTGTTTTTACAGCTGCACCTGCTTCGAATTGCGCGGGGCTTGGTCGAGCAGGCGGGAGCCGAAAAAATGCGGCAGGGCTGCATCTGCATTGCCGCCGGAGTTACCTCAGACAATGTCAACAGCACGTCGGAACAAGTTTGCCACGGGTCATCATGTCATCGCACGTCTGCGGTGGGCTGCAGCCAGTCGTGCACCTGAATGATTTAGATGGCAGCAGCCCCTGGAAAACCTGCAAACTGACAGCAGCGACCCTGGTGTGGCAGGCCACCCTAGTGTGGTAAGCCATCAACCTCGTGTCTATTTAGAAGCACATCAGTGATGCCCCACAGCCAGCCAGCCATCTGCTGCTGATTGCTGTCTTCCCAGGACGGGTGCACAGCTGCAGCGCTCACACTATCAGCCCAGCTCATGTGCTGAACCCATTTGCAGAGACGACCTGTCCCCTACTGTATGCTGTCATTTCTGGGCTGTGAAGCTGGCAGTGCGCAGCTGCTGAAAGTCTCACTCAGTGACTGACGTGCCGCGCAGCATCAGTTGGTAGCTCACCTGACAGGAGTCACGCCAGCTCAGCAGCGTTGCCGGCTGATATAGGTCATCTGCTGCTGTGCTGCATGGCTGCTGTAATACTGACACCACGTGTGCTCAAGGGTTGCGCCAGTCCAGGATGTTGCTGCTGAGCGTCCAGGTTCTACAGGGATACTTACATGCATGTGCACACCGTGTGCACGTGCACACTGTGTTGACTCCATGCCATGATGCTTGTGCACTGGTATACACCCACTGGCTTGAGCAGCTGGGAGGGTGCGCAGGTGGGGGCAGATTTTCAACTGAAACATGTAGGTTGTGGTGAAACACGTGTTGGGTTCGTCTTGACATGTACTCAAATGGACCGGCCGGCACTGTCACAGTGTGAGTGGGGGGTCTCGGTCTCACTTGGCAAGGTCAAAGAAGCCTTTACTGATGTGACATTTCATGAGAGTCAGCATGTCTGACGCCCACGTGTTTGGCAGGTGCACCTGCACCTCATGATCTGAGCTGCTACAGCCCCACTGTACTTCCAAAACCATGCGGTCACTAGGTTCGACTGACAATCATAGTCCGAGCGGCAGGCAACAGCCATCCTGCACTGTACTGAATTTGGCTGCTTGAGGTGCTTTAAGACTAATAGTCACCAGGTGCAACCGTTATTTGACCTGGCGTTAAACCGGGTCTCTGCCAATTAAGCACTTGATTACGACGCAGAACAAGCACAAGACAAGGAGCGAACGGTGGCTGCTGTTTGTACCAACGGAGTCCCTACGAGGGCCTGGATCGTCTTTCTCGAGTCAACGCTCTCTCACCCAGATGCTCCTACGCTCGCCATTGTGCAATAGCGGGGTTGCTGTGCAACAAAGACGCTGCAGAACAGTCTTAAGGCCAGGCCTGTGCCAGGCTGCAGCACCAATGCAGCTAGATGTTGCCATAACTGGAGCGGGACCAGCAGGGCTCTCTGCAGCAGCAGCTCTCCGCAAGGCTGACCCAAACCTCAAGGTTGGTACATCAACACTGATGGTACAGTCGTAGTGGGCCTGAAAGCGCGCCTAGCCAGCATGGAAACCACGAGGAGCGTGTAGTCACCCACCAGCAAGGTGTGGTCTGCAAACCTCCCATCCCGCCCATGAGCCTCAAACCCCATTCCATGCCCTGCTGCCAGGTCCATGTTTTCGAGAGGACCAATATGAGTCACAAGGGTGCAGCAGTGCTCGTAGGAGTCAACGGTTTGCTGGCACTAGAGGCCATTGACCAACAGATGCTGCAGGGGCTGTTGGAGAAGGCAATAAAGCTGGAGGGCTCCGGTGCGTCAGCACAGTAACCACATTTGCTATAGCAGCAGTAACGGACAGACATTACATGCAGCAGCAGCAGATCAGTAACACTTACTGCATCACAGCGAAGGTGCTGTGCTGTGCCGTGCCGGAAAGTTTGGTCGTGATGGGGCAGTGTGCAGTGCCAGAGCCATACAATGCAGTGAAACATCATTGCAGGATGGTCAACAGCAGACACCACTCATACTGGTCCGTCCTGATTCCCCATGCAGACCGCTACAACATGAACACAGGGGAGTGGATCGAGTTCACACCCATGAGCAATGACAAGTTCAAGGAGCTGTACGGGTGAGACAGCCTGGCAGGCTAGTCGTGCTCCTGCGCACCTGTGGGTGTCCCCAGCGCACACATTCAGCCAACATTCAACACTTTCCGCAGCAGCAGCAGCAACAGCATGAGGGTGACCTGCAGTAGGGCAACAGCAAGCAAGTATATTGCCGCCGCAGCAACAGCGGCAGCAGCAACAGCACGAGGGTGACCTGCAGCAGGGGACTAGCAAGAAGACCATGCTGGGGTTATTGCCAGCAGTGGTTGCTGTTGTCACCAAACACCACAGCAGCAGCTGCAGCCCTGTCTCAACAGCAGCAACCGTCTGCTGCAGCTGGGGCGCTATCTCCCTTCATGCACGCTCGGCACAGCATTTCCCTCACGCAGCCCCTGCCGACATGCCCTTGATCGCGGCCCCTACTGCCCTGAATGATGGCCGCAGGTACCACAATGCGTTGCTGGGTTGGTCGGACATCACTGGAGCACTAGCAGCAGCACTCCCAGCAGACAGCATCACCACCAGCTGCCCCATAACAGCCTTTAGGGAGCTGCCGGACGGCACTATCCAGCTCCTTGGCAGCAGTAACAGCAGCAAGAGCAAGAGCAGCAGCAGCAGTAGCCTGGCGTCTAGTAGCGCCCATGCCAGCCATAGTGAAGATCAACAGCAGCAAGGGCAGGAGCAGCAGCCAGAACAGGAGCAGGAGCCTCAAGTGGTGGCGACTTGCAAGGCACTTATTGGTGCTGATGGGTGGTTTTCATCCATAAGGCAGCAGGTGCTGGCAGACGGCCCTCCCATCTTCAAAGATTCGGTGAGCAGGCGAGAAGTGCATAGCAGCAGCGCTTTGTAATAATACATGCCGGCACAGCTTTGCAGTGGCTGGAAGCAGAGCGGTTGCATGTCTGCATGTCTCCTGTGAGGTCCTTACAGGATAATTTGGTCGCAACCTGGTATCACAACCCATCTGGCAATTTTGGTGGGAAAGGCTGGCAGATGGCAAGTGTAGCGCCAGCAGGCAGGGATGCAATAGCTGTGTGTGTTCCCCACATGCTTCATGCCAGCACGCTTCCCACTTTCCCGCCTTTTTCGTTGCTGCAGGTGGTGTTCCGTGCCCGTATCAAACGGCCAGAGGGGCATCCAGCGCAGCGCACGAAGTGGTGGGTGCCACCTGGCGGCCCCAATAACTCTGAGATGCTGGCTGTGCTGATCCCAGTGCCTGGTGGAGATTTGGTCTGGCAGTGCCATGCACCCCTGCGAATCATGCAGGAGAAGGGTTTGGGGTTTGATGCCGTGAAGGGAGAAGCTGTCTCCAGCCACGGTGACAACACAGGCAGCAGTAGCGGCAGCAACGGCAGCGGCAGCGGCAGCAGGCAGGGAGTCAAGGAGCGGTGTCTGAAAGCGTTCGAAACTTTCCCGCCGGAATTTACAGATGTTGTGCAGGCCACTCCTGCAGAGGTAAGAGGGGAGCTTTCTGCATGAGGGGTTTTTTGAGGATTGTGCTGGGCGGCTGGGTGTTGTCTAGTTATAGGCTCCTGATCAGCTGTGGGGCTCCATCAGCACACTCTTTGCATGCACATGCTGGGTCAAAGCTTGACAGCATGCTGTCACACACCTGCTAGCAGTGTGTGCAGCAGGCGCGTTGTCCGGGTGCCCTGGCTTGCAGCTGTCTTGTCGGGTGCGACTAAATGCGCTTGTGTTCTTTTTTGGCTGTGATTGAATTTGCTGTGCTGCTGCACAACGCATTTGTCATGTCCTGACACTTCTGTATGTGTGTATTGCAGGCCATCACGGAGCACGGCCTCTACCAGCGCACCCCCGACCAGATCCCTGACAGCCAGTGGGGCAAAGGCATGATCACCCTGGTTGGCGACGCTGCTCACACAGCCTATGTGGATGGCACCGGCTTAGCTCTATCACTGGGTGAGCGTGATGGCTACGCAGTGCAGTCCATGATAGGGGCAGGGAGCCGATAATGTGCCTCCTGCCAGTCTTTCTTGCATTTTGCGGTCCTGGAGCCCAGCAACATGCAGCTAGCTGCCTTTCAGGGCAAGGCTTTCAAAGCCTTATTGTGCCCTCATGCTCATGTGCACACTGCCGGTCATGGTGTGCTCTGCTGTGCTGACATGTCACTAGCAACGGCACTGCTGTGCCTTCGTTTACCTGTGCAGAGGATGCTGCCGTGCTGGGCTGGCATGTGCAGCAGCAGGGGCTGTGCGAGGCTGCGCTGCGGGCGTTTGAAGCGGAGCGCATCCCTCGAATAAAGGAGGTGTTTGGGCTTACAGACAAGCATGCTGCCAAGATGAAAGCAGGTGTGTGCACTGGCTTGCCTGAGCCTGTTGTCGCCCTAGTAGGGGTGATTTGACAGTGCCCGTCCTACATGTACTACAGTATCTGTCAGTCCAACACATGATGTGCAACCCTACTCAAGGGTTGGTCCCCTGCATACCACTGTGTCAGCAAGGTGTTGGAGCCACCTTGTGCTGTTTGACGCAGCACAAATACTCCAGGGGATTCCTGTGGTGGTTTTAAACCACTTGTTATCGCAAGCTGGAGAGATCAGAAGCTTGCCAACACTGCTGACTGCCCCAGCTTGCACAAACAAGAGGTTGGAAGCCACCACAGTAATCACCTCAGGAGTATTTGTGCTGCCTATGTAGTTTTGAACTACCAGCCCCAAGTAGGGACATGTGAAGTAGTAGTTTCAACATCACCTGTATGGACAGCACACAGCTCAGTTCAGGCACACACACACACACCAGCAGTTTGCTGGTGGCACCAAGTGCCTGCAACGCTTGCCCTGCTCTGAACATCACTGCATGTACAGTCATGCGTACACTTTGTTTCACACTGTACGTTGACGTTTTGAAGACATCAAAAACCGTGCACATGCCTTTATACAATCTCATGTCATTTGTCATGTCACAGGAGTGCCCCAGCGTGAGCTGCTTGCAGAGCGAGCAGAGCTGCTGTACGGCAAGGCAAAGTTCAAGCCGCTGCAACAGGTGAAGGCCGATGTTGAGCCCGTGCTTGCAGCTGCTGTAGCTGCTGGCGCAGCGTCAGCTTGACAGCCCTGTGGAGATGTTGGAAGCAGTGGTATTGTTGTACCTGGCTTTCCCTGACGGCTGGGGGGCTGAGCCTACTGATTGGGCAAGTCAATTGCAATTTGTTGCGCACTGGCCTGTGTGCAGCGTGTTGTGCTGCAGTCGATTGAAGTTCATATCAACACCTGGGCATCCAGCTGCCACAGTGCATGGCCGCGTGGCACTAGCAGCCAGTTGTTGTTTGACCAGTTGACACCGGCATCAAGTGTATTATTAGCTTTCAAAGTTGTGTTCAAGCATCAGCTTGAGTGTGCCTGCAGCATCAGCCTACTGTACTAGGCTAGTGGTAGGGCCCATGTGTGGCCGGTCATGCGCAGCTTGACTCGGTCCACTTGGTAGTAGAGTCAGGCTTTTCCAGTCATCCCATGTCAAAACAGCATGTGTTAGTATGAATTATGGCTGTGCGGGCGGTCAGACGCAGCCCAAAGCCTGGTCAAATTGGTAGTAGGGTCAAGTCTCTCTGTCATCTCATGTCGCAGTAGCATGTGTAATTACTTGGTGAGCAGCCAGATGGCAGTGCACAGTGTTGACATTCGTTACGGTGGTGAGCTTGTCTGATGGCTTGAAGGGGCGTGGATGGAGTTTGCTTGGTGCTGAGGGGGGGTGTGATGTGAGAAATGTGAGAGGCACAGAAGGGCTGTGGCGGCCTGCGTCAGTGACGGACAAGAGGTTGGGGTGAGGTGCAAAAGTAATGAAGCCAGAGTGCTTGAGAGGCTTGAGGCATCACATGCCATGTGATGGGTACGAGGCGCGTTTGGTACACGAAGCTGCGACCAGCACACAGGCACAGTTGCTGAGCTGCAGGCTGGGCAACATACAGTAGGCAAAGAGTGACAGACCCAGGAGGCGGTTCAGCCAGTGTTTTCAAACTGCTTTTGTTGGTAAGCCTCGATTGGTGTTGCCATTGCCCCCGCTCTCTACAGCCGGAGGATGGCCAACCTTATCAGCCTGGGTACACCAATGCAAGGGTAAGGGTTGCGAGGGTGGATGATTTGAACGGCCAGGGGGGTGGGTGGGGTTGGGGGGTGGGGTGGGGGGTTTGGCGCATTATGGTGTTAATAGAGTCCTGGCAGTGGGGAGTGGGTTACTCTTGCAGATGGGAGGGGTTGAGTCATGGCCAAGACACCTGCACGAGGGTTAACCCAACGTTGCCGCCCTTTTTAGGGCCCTCCGGGGAGTGCTGATGGCATATTGTGCAGACAGACTTGCCTGTATGAGAGCATCTGTGCTACAAACAAGACTTGCAAACTTGTCTGCCAGCAGCCCTGCGGAGAGGCCAAAAGCTGAACTTGGCAAAGTTCCGCACTGGGGTACTCCCGTCAAGTACCAAGTGGGGTGACCAACATCACAAGCACCTTGCATGGCAGCAGGTTCTTGCCCAGGACTCACAATTCTACACATTGAACCTTAAGAAGATCAGACGCCGTACTTCCGGTGCTGCTGCCGGACAACGGTCACGCGGATATCTTCTGGTCGGTTACAAGGGTACTGCTGTGACAAGGGTTACTGTGCTCCTGTGCCGGAGGCTACTAGCGCCGGAGTGTTGTACATTAACGAAGAAAGAACAGCATGCACTTGTCAATCGAAGCACTGCGTTTAAATTAGAGAAAGCCTCGCCAGCAGCTGGTCGCCAAAGCTGAAGACGAAGAGCTTCGACAGCATCATGTGCTTCTTGTTTAGCGTGTTACTGCGGCCTCGCCTTGCGTGTGGGTGCCGGCAGTCCCGCAAGATACTTTAGGAACGAAGCTTGAAGCTCGGTCGTGCCTGCCAATGAGGACCTGCGAAGGCCTGTAGTAGACATCATGACATGCCTGTTGCTCCATTCTAGCGGGTGAGTCTGCAGCAGCTGCTGCTTTTGGGTGCTGGGCAGAGGTCCACTGCTGATGGGTTGTTGGCTTCATTGCAGGTATTCCAGTGTATTCCTTGGTGCCTCTGGTAGTGCTGAAAGTTTGAGCTGTTTCAAGGTGTACAACAAGGCCTTTCCGCTACAACAGAGGCACTGGCTGAACATATCTCGAGAATGTTGCATTTTGTCGAGGCTGCAGGAAGATAGGTAAGTCGATCAGGCTTGAAAGTGCAACCAGTTATGCAAATTTGATCTTGCTTGATAGCCGTTGGCTGGAGGTGGCGTGTGGGGTGACTTTCTAATATGATCTACGTTCACTGCACTGAGCTTGATTGGAATCTGCTTGGTCACTTGCAGAGTTGATGGCATCGTGCAGCTGCTCAGTGTTGCAGACACCGCAAAGCATTTCAGCCTGCAGTTCAAGCCATGCCTGGGCGGCACCCTGTACCAAAGCCTGCAGCGACGGGAGTGCTGCACAGAGGAGGAACTGTGTGCCAAGGTGAGATACCACTAGCGCTGTTGCTGAGCATCAGGTGACTGCATTCACACTCAGGCCTCTTACATAGTCAACGCATTGGGAAGAAGTCCTTGCATGTCACACAGCGACTTTCAAACAACTATGACAGGTTGGTAAGTCACCTGGGCACACCGCACCTGACGCCCCGGAGAAATGGTTCACCATGCCACTCGTTGGTGCAAGCCCTTTGCGCCCTGGCATAGTTACTACCACCAGCTGCCACACCGTCCAAACTGCCTCACAGTGTGCACATCACCATCCTGTGTGCCTCCTTCAACGTTCCCGCCCTTTCAACCTGCAGGTGGTCACGCCGCTGCTGCATGTGCTCAAGAGCCTGCACTCACGCGGCATCATCCACAGAGACATCAAGCCCGAGAATATTTTCTTTGAGGGTGATGGCAAGCTAGTGCTGGGGGACTTTGGCCTGGCCATCGACTCCTCAAGAGACAAAGCCTGTTCCAGGGTGGGCACTAAGGACTATATGGCGCCAGAGGTGAGCTGCATGACTGGCTGCTGCTGGCTGCTCGAATCTAGGGTATGCTTGTGCTGACCGGTGCACCCATTCTGAAGCGCTCAGTGAGGTTGGCCTGCAATAACCAGCTGGTGCTGCAATTGACGAGCGGTGTCATGGCTTGATGCGGGAAGGCAACCGTTGTGACCCATCTGCCAATGCTGTCATTCTGTCGGACAGCATGCATCGCATCATTTGGTGGCTTTTCACAGATACTCAGCCTTCTCGTGAACTCGAAGTGTTGAAGCCATTGTCTGATGTTCATTGTTCTTGATGCTGCTCTCTGCAGAGCACCATGCTGTTTCGCCTCCAGTTCAACATGCTCACTTGAAGGCTTAGTCCTTGGCTGCACAACCCCATACTCCCAGTTCCCACTGTCCTGCACCCTCACCCAACTTGCGTATCATCCCTGCCTGCCACTCCAGGTTCTGGCGCAGCCATCTGCGGATACCGTGGCTCTGCGCAACATCCCTACGTCCCTGCTGACACCCTACAGCACAGCAGTCGACATCTGGGCCATAGGCACCCTTGTGCAGGAGGCCTTGACAGGCACAGTCCCTTTCTACCACCCAGAGCCAACTGCCATGGCCCTCAAAGCCCAGTTTGCTGCAGCTGACCGGCTCCCAGCGTGTGTATCTCCAGAGTGCCAGGCTTTCGTTGATGCTGCACTCCACAAGCAAGCAGCCAAAAGGCCGACTGCTGCCGAGCTGCTGCAGCACCCCTGGGTGCGGAAGCATGCGGCAGCAGCAGCTGCCGTCATTGCTGCGCGTGTCAAGTCAAAGTTCCTTGCAGAGCTGCACATCGACAGGTGCGCGCACACCCTGCAGGCCTATTGATGCACATGCATGGCGCGCTCAGCATTGCATGCTCGTAACAGCAGGGCGTTGCCGGCAGCCATGGCAGTTGCATACAGGGGCAGGGCGACCCTGCAGGGCAGCTGGACGATAGGTTCCAAAACCCTGCTGCATGGGGTTTGGTGTGCAGTAATGGTAGCAGCGTTCAAGCTGCATGGTGCACTACATCCACACTGTCCAATACAGGACCTGCTGACTGTGCTGCATGCTGCCGTCCTGTTGCCATTTGTGCTGACAGGCCCGGTCCAGCTAGTGCACCATCCAGTGCGCAAACATCGCCAGTGGCCCCGGCAGCTTGCAGCAGCCTGGCCCTAGGCAGCGCAGCTGCGGCAGCTGCTGCTGTGGGCCTAAGGGCTGCCCCTGCTGGCAAGGATGCTGCTGCAGCAGGCGGCCCTCAGTCAGAGCGCCCAGCCAGCGGTGCAGCAGGTGCGCGCGCATGTGCGGATGCTCAGTTGGGTTCGATCAGCAGCCAGGCCAGCACAGCCAGCAGCTGCTCTGAGAAGGCTGTTGCAGGAGGGAGCTGCTCTGACAGCAGCAGCTGCTGCAGCCGCTTGGGGGTGTTGCATAGCGCAGATGCGGGTGCGCCTGTACCTCGCACCATGCAGCAGCTGCAGCAGCCGCATGTGCGCATGGATCCAGTCAAAGGCAGCTGTGCGTGCAAAGTGCGCAAAGTGTCCTTTGACTGCGCAGCCCTACAGATGGAACAGTCACAGCAGCAGCAGGGGCGCCAGGGGACGTCAGTGTGTATGGCAGCGCTGAAGGCTGCAGCAGCCGCTGGTAGCAGCGCAGTGCGGGTGCCGCAGCAGCTGCGCCACCACCACCACCAGCGCGCGTCCTCTCCAGGGCTCACGGATGCAGTCGTGGGGGACAGAAACGTGAAGGTTGCTGCAGGCGCAGCAGCAGGGGCCAGCAGCACAACAGACAGCAACGCGCCTGTGGTCCAGCAGCTGCAGCTCCTGGGTGCCTTGTCAGAGCCCATGCTGACAGGCGATCTTCCCTCACTTCCCAGTGACAGCAAAGACAGCATTTGTTCAGGCATTACTGGCGGCAGCAGCGGCTGCTGCTGCTGCAACAGTCCTGCACGCAGCTCGCAGTCTGGCACGTGCAGCGCAACAGCGGCAGCAGCAGCAGCTGCCAGCTGCGCGCACCCTCACACCTGGCGCCGCGCTCCTGCATCTGCAGTGGCAGCAGCTGGCGGTGCGGCAGGTGCAGGTGCATGTGACTGCATGGTCTGCGCAGGCACCAGCACAGACGCTGCTGCGCTCTCAGCACCTGCACATGCAGGCCAGCAGGACGGAGCGCTGGCTGCAGAGCTCTCCCCAGCCTCATCCCTTGGGACGCTAGCAGCGCCAGAGAAGATGCGCAGGGCAGCGCAGCTGCAAAGCAGCCGTGGGTGCGCCGGCGCAGCTACGACTGCAGTCGAGATTCCCAGCGGGGGTGCAGGCAGGGCCACAGCCCAGCAGAAGCCTCCCCTGCTTAAGGCCGGCAGCGCAACACTGCCAGCACCACCTGCATCAGGCGCAGTCAGTCCCAAGCTGCCGTTTTTCTCGCCACCTAAGCCAGGGGTGTTGATGCAGCGGCTGCGCAGCTTTGCGCACAGCAGCAAGGACCGGAGCAGTTCAGCAAGCAGCGCCCTGCACCGCCGTTACTCATATGACCACACTGCCAGCTCTGCTGTTCCCGCTGCCAGCACGGACAGCAGCAACCCTGCGGCAGCCGTAGGCCCATCAGCCACTGCAGGCCCGACGGATGCACCTGCATGTAGCCCGCCAAGGGGCTCCAGGGTGCGCCCTGCTGCAACAGCAGGACTGTCGTCACCCCTAGCAGCGCTGAGCAAGCTGGGCGGGTTCCTGTCCCCTGCCAGCGCCTCTGTTGCGACCGCTGCGCACGGCCACAGCAGCAGCTGCTGCACAGCTCCTGAAACCCAGGATCCTGCAGGGGGTGCGGGCAAGCCAGCATCTGGGAGCCATGCGGCGCAGCCTACCAGGGGTTGTGAGGGCGCCACAGCAGCATTGCTGCTGGGGCTCGCGAGGTCTGCCGGTCCTGGTGCTGGGGCTGCAGGACTCGACATGGCGTGCTGGGCTGGCCAGAGGGGTCTGGATGGTACAGCCAGTAGGTGCGAGCCGGTGCATGGCTGCAGGCGCGCAAAAGGGGTTTGCATGAAGGTAAGCAAACGCTGTGCTGAACCCACAAGCTGATGGTGTCCATGTCATTCGTACACTGCTTCAGGTGATTGAGTTCAGTGCCCTCCCTTGTTGGATCCAAGTAACCCCAGCACCAGCCTGCGTGTTCACTTCAGTGCTTTCTCGCACCATGCTCTGGCTTGACTTGTTGTTGCACCCTGCGCTGCTTGCTTTGTTGGCTGTGTCCCTATGCAGGCTCTGAGCCAGGTGCTGAGGCAGCAACAGCACGCTTGAAGTGGCAATACAATCACACCTGCTGTAGGGTGGCCTTCTAGGTCACCGATGATCTGGCCAGAAAAGCTGCTCACATGTAAGCAGGCCATCGGATGGCCTGGCGTGTCAATTTGTGCGTTTGTGTTGCCCAGGCGAAGATTCATGGGCTGGCGCCATGGCTGTACACCAAACGCAGTCAGCTAGATGATATGAACATGCGTTTGTTTTGAGGGTTGGGTGGTGTCGACAGTGGTTTATCGCTTGAAGACATATTTTTGGCTTGAAAAGGCAGGGCAGGCAGGGCAGTTTGCTCAGCCTGATCCTGAACCTGCCTACTTGGCAGAACCCAACAGTCATTTGAGTGCGTATTGGGCAGACGTGGTTGTGGGACCTGAGCAGTGTCAGCGGCTTGTTTGCTTTCACAGGTTTTTCCAGGAAGAAAGAGGAGTCGGAGTTGTTTACTGCACGCTCTGCATTGCATGTGCCTGTTTTGTTGAAGCTGCACATTATTACAGGTACTGACAGAGTGCATGCGTGCGAGGGGTTGCCTGTAGTCACACAGGCAGGGAGTATGACACAGCGCACTTCAGCTTGAGACCTCTGTACGTGCGCGTGTCGTGAAGATTGCTCGTGTCGTTGAGCACGTGTTCGAATGTGTCTGTTTGTGTGTCAGTGAGGAGTGCTGAGTAGTGCTGGGCCACCCCAGCAGCGCAGCTCTGGAGTGGCTCAGATAGGGCCTGCATGCCTGGTGCCCCTCTTTCTGTTATGGACAGATGCTGCTGTCTGGGACTTGTTTGGGCATTATGCCGCTGGTGTGACAGCAGATGTGCTTTGCATGGTGCGTGCACCACAAAGACAAGCCAGCCGTGAAAGGAATTTTTTTTGTTTCAAACAGGATAATCCAAGCATGCGCATGTGCTGAT
Organism: Desmodesmus armatus; assembly: GCA_007449985.2. Lineage (NCBI taxonomy): Eukaryota > Viridiplantae > Chlorophyta > Chlorophyceae > Sphaeropleales > Scenedesmaceae > Desmodesmus > Desmodesmus armatus. The sequence goes on from VIIQ02000664.1 coordinate 446,395, forward strand.
CATGCGGATGCAGTTGCTGTAGCAGCAAGCGTTCCGTGCGCATCAACAGCAGCGTTGACGACTGTCCTGCACACTGCCTGCACGCCAAGCGAAGGCCATAGTTGTCGCTAGCTCAAACTGTGAGCTTCGTGCTTCCAAGGTCAGTTGTTGCGTGTTTGTTGCGATCAGTACCAGGGTTCATGTGCCGCGGCATGGTCCTCCCCTGCGTGGCACTTCTGCGCATGTACTGGATGCACCAGTTGTGCTGGGCTCGTGTCAGCAACTGTCCCATCTGACTTCTTCTTGCCTTGGAGTTTGCGTTGCCTGCCTTCGCTCAGTTTGTTTATGCTTTTGTGTGGGGCGCATGGCAGGCCGACTGATGCATGCTGTTGGTTTCGCCGCCAGGCAACACGCATGATGGTTGGATTTGGACAGCGGGGCCGTGGGCAATTAGGGTGTTGTGTTTGGTGCAGTCAGGTCAAGCCGGCCGTAGCTGGCTGTGGTTATCTGCTTGCTTGCTAGCGTCACATCCATAAGTTCCCAGTGCCCCCTCTGCAGTACGGTCCTGTTGTATCTGTGCCTGTGATACTCAGCACAGGTGGCCGAAATGTCCAATAGGGCGCGTCCGCATGCCGCTTCTGGTGCGCAGTTGTTTGCAAGTCTGGATGGAATAACCACAGAAGCAGCAGACTGTGGTGCGTGTGTAGTATGGTGTGCGTCCCGCGCTTGGCAGCAGGGCCACTGCCATGGTGGCAGGTTTGAAAGTTGATGTGTGCCAGGATGTGCCGTATGCTATGAAAGCTGCTGCCTGCATGCAGCTGTTACGGCGCCCAGGGGTTGTTTGAGGAACTCATGCTGTGGAACTTGCTCTGTGCCGATGCTTATGCCAGACTCTTTGTGCATATCTGCTTCCCTGCGTCACGCACAGTCCCTACTGCAACCCTTGCCACCTATACGGCACTGCAGCCGTTTGTACAGCGCCCAGCACGCCAGTCATGAAGCCATGTGCCTTTGCACATGTTGTAGACAAGACAGTGTCCATGCACGCGCTGGCATGCCCTGCAGTGCTCATGCATGGAGTGTGCATGCAGCTGCGGTCACTTGGCCGCTGGCATGTATGCAGCTGCTAGGCTGCGTCTGTCTGCGCCCCGTGGTGGCGCTGTTCGAACCCAGTCGATGGGGCCGCAACCAAGGTGGGCGGGCAGCAGTGTACATTCCTGCAGTAAGCAGGAGCAAAGAAGCATGGTTAGTCATGCAGGGTGCGCTGTTGGCCGCGCTCACGGAGACGGCACCAATGCTGTACGTGGGGGTGGGCACTACTTTGTGTGTGCAGGCCTGATGACTGGATCAGGCTGAGAGTGCCACCCGTTCTTGTTCAGGAGACATTACAGGATCGCGTGGTACGGCAAGCAGAGCGCCCGCTGGTTATTGTTTTTCAGGGTTACAGTCAGGGGGCTACCTGTGGGCTACAGGAGGGCTGCTGTTGATCAGAGTGCACTCTGCACTTTGTTGGTGGGCTGCTCTTATGCTTTGATCATTGGTTTGCAGACATGTTGCAGCACTGGTGCTTGCTTTTCAAAGTGACGCCCAGGTGTCCAACTGCCTGCCCAACACTCACCGTCCCTGTGCAGATGCGGCCACAATCGTGTTGTCACGTCATTTTAGTGCCTCTCATGCAGGACTGCTAATGTTGATACTTCCAGGTTCCTTACTTGTGTGTGTGACAATTGGATGCAGGTGTGTGTATTTGCGGGTGTGTTGTGAATCGGCAGTGCTTGGAAGGTTCGGCAGGGCAAGTGTTGCAGCTCATTGACTGGTGGTGCTGTGGAAGGGGCGGACTGTGCTGATGATTCGTGTTTCTTATGCCTTTTCCCTTGTGTGCTGAGAGTGAAATACGCAGACATATGCTGCTGGCAATTTCGGCAGCTGTCGTGTGCCATTGCAGCGTTTGAATCACGGTACTGCACTAGGCATGCATGTTTCCTGCCATGTCTTCCTATGCAGCGGCAGCACTTGTGCCAGCTTGTTGCAGAGAAGAAACAGCGCACGCCCTGCTGCTGCTAGGGCCCGTGTTGCGGCTGTCAGCACCTTGGCTGTCACAGTCGGCAGGCCCAGCACAAGCATGGCGTGCCTTTTGTCTGATTTGCTATCGTTGGCAGATGTCATTGACCATGCACGCTCCATACACGGAGCGGCTGTCACTCTGATTGATCAGCACAGGCAGGCAGTACGAGGGAGTTGATGGTGTCATGCCTGTCGGTATTCGCACACGGTGTAGGCATTGTCAACTGCCATGCAGACATGCACACTCCAAATAGGGTGCTGCTGCCAACTCCCAGGCAAGCGTGACTGTTACTGTTACTGTTGTTATGTTACATGGTATGTTACAACATGCTTGCCTGGAGCCCAGACCCAGGTACTGCGGGTGTCAATGCTAGACATGCAGGCTAGCCTGTTCTTTCCAGTCCATGTTTGGCAGGCAGCCTGCAGGTCGGATGTACTACAGCGCATGTGGCGCACACAACCCTGCGCTGCGCACCCGACACGGTGATCACCTACGCACTGATGGGCGTTTGACTGTACTTAGTACAAGTGTGGCTTCCTTGTGTGTGTGTGTGCGTGTGTGTGCATGGTTGCAAATGTATGTGCCTCTGCTGTGTGGCTCGTGCTTCACATGGCAGACTGGCTTCTGATAGTCCCTGTTGTTACGTTGGGTCGCTGAGTAGACCTCGGTTGATGCACTGTTATTGCTGCGTTTCAAACACCCACTTGCCCCAACTACCCGCCTGTTGTGTGCATACAGAATCGTCCATGCGTCCGCCATCAAGAGTTGCTGTTCGTGTTCGCGTGATACTCAGGTCTTACTATTTGTGTACTGGTGTTGTTTGTGGTTGAACTTGTGTCGCCTAGCAGCGACTGCCAGGTTGTTTGCAGCAGTTTCTGGTAGTGATTACTTGTCGTTTTTACTTCTGTTGGGGTGTCTGGTTTCTGTGGTGTGGTGTTGTCTGTATATGTCAGAGTTTGAGTTGCCTGTGTATATGTTGCTGTTGTGTGCCCAGGAATGCGTGATGTGTTGCCAGGCCCCTAGGGTTTCTGTAGGCCCTGCTAGAAGCCCTCACGCATTGAAGGCTTGGGCATGGTTATGAAACCTGTTGGCGCAGGAAGGCCGCATCCTCTAGGGCGTGCCGTGTCTGTTTGTGGAAGGTTTTTTGGTTTGACAGGGTTTGCGACTCCTACTGTGGAAGGGTTTGGCATGTATACGTACCGTCTGATGTGCCAGGGTTTTTCCTTGTTAATGGTTGGGCTACATCACCAGCATCTCAGGTCTTCAGGCCTGTCTTGGGTGCATTTCTGGCATAGGGTGAAAGAAATTTGTTGGCTGCGTCAGTGCACATGTGTACTGGAGTTGCAGCGCAGTGGCTGGTTGGAACGTATGCTGCAGCGCACACACAGGATCACATGCATGCCTCTGAAATGTATCCCTGTCTGCTGTTGGTGCCGGTTGTTCTGTTGGTGTCACTATTTCACTTTTATCCTGGCAGTGGCGAGGGCTGCTGTCCCTGTTGCATACAGCACGTGCTTGTTTGGACCTGACCATGTTCAACACAGTCTTGTGCAGGGCCTCCAAGGCGTTCTGTGTGCCAGGAGGTTATCAAACATGTGCGCAGCTGGTTGTGAAGCAGTTACACTGGTTTGATAGTGTTTATGTGTGCTGGCTGTTGCTGGCATGCTGATGTCAGGGTGTGGTTGGGTCCTTCGCTTTGTTATGCCAATCACTGTTGAATCGCGGTTGACAAGATGTTGCCACATCAGGGCAATGCGCGCGTTGCCAGGTGCACAACTGGTGGTTGGCGCGGTTTGGCCAACAAACTTTGATTGAGAGGCTTCAATGCAGAAGGGTTTAGGTCTGGTAAAGGAGCTGAATGCGGTGCTGATCCACAGCTCAGTAGCCTCCCTTCTTTTGCAGGTTTTGCACCTCAAGCCCTGGGAGTTTGCATTTTCTCAGCCTAGTGTGCACTGCAGACCAGCTTGGCAGGGGGTGGCTAAGGCATGTGAGAAGCACCTTGCGTCAAATATGCAGAATTTGAAGGCTGCTACTGCGCTACGGCCGCAGCAGGACAGGCACAGGATGCTTCGCGACTGCTTTACATGTGTCCAAGCTGAATGGGTCAGCCATTGAGTGTTGTCTGGGTGGTGTGCTACACTAGTAGTGCGGGGATTGGCAGTCCCATGTTGGATGGTGGACTGGACTGCATGCATGTTAGAATTCTTGACCGTGTTGCTTTGGTTGCGGCTTCGGCAGTTACCAGGCTTTGCACAACCCAGAGAGTGAGCACATGCAGTGTCGACCTGCACTGTAGTGTGGTTGCTTCAAGTGAGACTTAGCGCATTTGGTCTGAGCGGCTACCGAGTGGCTTTCAGAGGGTCTTACTGTCATGCACCAGAGGAGAGGAACCATTCCTACAACAGCAACTGCAGCGCTTGCTCCAATTGCCACATTTTGTTTCCATGCATTAGTTTGAACACCCTCTGCTTTGCTTGCTTGTGGGACTCACCACCACCTTTTGACATGCTGTTGCAGCCTTTTGGGCAGCAGAAGGCAGCAAGATTGCAGCAAGCCAGTGCTGTTTTACTTTTGCCTGTGCCAACAGCTGCATGGATGTTGTAGTAGCTGACGCGCCAGCCGCTGGTTACTAAGTGTGCCCACTGCTTTGCTGATTGGTTGTGAGGTCACCACGAGGAAAGACTGGCAAGGCTGTACGGTGTGCTGGTTGCAGCCTTGTTGAAGGGAGTGTGCCTTTGCAGCAGTTTCGAAGTTGGCTGGGTTTGTTGTGTCTGGGTAGGATATCCTACAGTCAATCGATTGACTGTGCCGTATGGGCTGTGTTTGTAATATGGTGCTTGCTGCCTGGACTGTGTGCTCTGCCTGCGTCAGTCGATGCTTCCGTTTGAAACAACAAATTGTTGTGATTTACTGCTGTCCAAGCTAGTTCCAGTCACATCCTGCTACGAGACATGAACATGAACATGAGTGCTGGTCACATCTAGTTGCACCTTGTGCATGGTGACTGGTTATTCGGCACAGCTGCATACGGTTTGCACACGTTATGTTGTGCGTGCATGAGTTAGTATTTACTCGAGCATTCACAGCGTACACAGGCCTGAGTTGCGTTACGCGCACAGCCTGTTGTATTGGCCACAGTGCGGACTGCACTGTTTGGGCTGTTTGCAGTGTCATTATACAAGAGTACATTTGTACTATTGTGTCGTGCGCATCTTTACTGCAACCTGTTGCATAGTCATGCGCTAGAGCATCGGTAATGACATGCTTTGACTGACGTACGTTTATTTGCGCCCTTGCAACATTGGGCATACTAAAGCGTCCTGTTTGCTTCTGACGATGGACAGACCGAAAGGCAGGAGCGCTAGGATAAGGAGGGTTGTCGGTGTCCTGTAACAAGTCACATACCCCATTGAGTCTGTTCATTTGTGAGCTTTGACGCTCAGAGACCCCGCTTACTGTGCTAGTGATTCAGCAGTGTTTCACTCAGCTTACAGCTGTTTCAGTCAGCTTCAGCAGAGCCTGAATCTCATCAGGTTACGAGCCCTTCTACGGGTCTCAACGTACACGTTGACTGCGGCACTCCGCTTGCTGCAGCGTCAACAGAGAAGTGGTCAAGCAGGACCGGCTACAATACGCGTTTCTACTGACGAAACGCTGGATTTACGTTACAGGCGCAGCTCACGCTGCCCAGAAGCCAGGTCAGGAGAAGACCGGCTACACAAGAAACGACAAGTCATCCAGGCAAGGATCGACAAGTGTAACGACAAGAAACGTCGTACAGGCGAAGCAAGCAAGCTTCCAGCTACCCCGAAGAGGTACAGCTACCACAAGCAGCAGTGCATGGCCTTGGCAGGCTACTGCAAGGCAGGCTGCAGGAAACGACTACTTTGAGCCAGGTACACCACGTCAGTAAAGGAGCAGTACTGGGGACGCCCAGCTGCAGCTACTACAACTGACAAGTACAAGCGCAAGTACACGCCCAAAGGGAAGACAAGTGGTACAAGTGGTGCAACAGTACACCCTCAAGAAGAAGAAGCCCAAGCACATCCCTGTGCAAGCCCAAGACTGACAAGGAGCAAGCCGCTCAAGACATCCGACAAGACTGACAAGCACACCTTCTACGAGCTACAAGAAGACTAGGCAACACAAGCCTACCGAGTGCAAGCCACCTGCAACTGCAAGTGAAGAAAGTACATCAAGAGCTTCAAGCTGTCAAGTTGACAAGCAACCACCAAGAAGACAAGGACTACCATCCCGAAGCACCAAGCACAAGTGATCTACACCAGGCCAGACTACGGTGCAAGAACAAGCCCCTGACCACAGTACAAGCGCAAGAGTACCTACCACAAGATGCTCTACTGGAACGACGTGGAGCAACGGCTTCAATTGACCAAGCCCAAGATGAAGCCCGAGCAAGGAGGTGACTTCAAGAGACTGAAGGCTGACAACGCCAAGTACAAGCCCTCTTCCAATGTGACAACAGCGATATTACTGTTGTGGCCCAGTCTACCCTGACTACCGCTCAAGATACCAAGCTGCCTACCTTTGACAAGCAAGTACAAGTCAACACAAGAGCGACTTCAGAGGAGAAGAACGTCTACACACGGTGAAGCAACCCTGCTTCAGGCTACACACTAGCCAGAGTATGTCGCACAGGTGCTGACAGGAATGAGTCACACCGGATACACGTGCCGACAGGTGACAGGTGACAGCTTTTGGAAGCTGTTGGCATGTAAGTGCTTTGTGTTACCACGTTCTACTGAAGACTGCACCAAGAGGAGCAACACGTGAAGAGGAGCAACATACAAGCGTACTGAGGAGTAAAGCTACACGTACTGAGGAGTAAAGCTACACACACTGAGGAGTAAAGCTACACACAGTGAGAAGTACAGCTACGAGGAGAATGGCTACACACTCACTTCTACCTGCTACCTACCACCTACTGAGGATAAGACACCGAGGGAGCAATTACCAGAAGGAGGACATCTACTACCCGGCTACCTGCCCAGTGTTTTGCTTTGCAGGTCCCATCACTGGTGAAGGCTTATGGAATGGAAGTTATTGGGTACTTAGGACTTTATCCCAATGCGACCTTTTTCGTTTCAAGCTGAGTACGTGGTTGTTTTACCACATGACCGATGTTTTTGACTGTCAGCAAGCAAGAAGACTTGTTTCTGACTGATGCCATCTTAGGCATGGCATGTTTCCAGTTGTGAGGTGAACTTCATTGGATGTTGGCCCTGTTCGATACAGACCGCCACTACAGCAATCATGGTGTTTCACACCTTTGGTTTTGCTTGGACCTCCAGTTGCGCTATGATCCTCAGTTTAGTTTGAAGCACTTGGAGTGCTGTAGCAGGCTGTTCCTGGCGAGGGAGTGTTGTGATTTACTGCTGTCCAAGCTAGTTCCAGTCACATCCTGCTACGAGACATGAACATGAACATGAGTGCTGGTCACATCTAGTTGCACCTTGTGCATGGTGACTGGTTATTCGGCACAGCTGCATACGGTTTGCACACGTTATGTTGTGCGTGCATGAGTTAGTATTTACTCGAGCATTCACAGCGTACACAGGCCTGAGTTGCGTTACGCGCACAGCCTGTTGTATTGGCCACAGTGCGGACTGCACTGTTTGGGCTGTTTGCAGTGTCATTATACAAGAGTACATTTGTACTATTGTGTCGTGCGCATCTTTACTGCAACCTGTTGCATAGTCATGCGCTAGAGCATCGGTAATGACATGCTTTGACTGACGTACGTTTATTTGCGCCCTTGCAACATTGGGCATACTAAAGCGTCCTGTTTGCTTCTGACGATGGACAGACCGAAAGGCAGGAGCGCTAGGATAAGGAGGGTTGTCGGTGTCCTGTAACAAGTCACATACCCCATTGAGTCTGTTCATTTGTGAGCTTTGACGCTCAGAGACCCCGCTTACTGTGCTAGTGATTCAGCAGTGTTTCACTCAGCTTACAGCTGTTTCAGTCAGCTTCAGCAGAGCCTGAATCTCATCACAAATGGCACACACCAGCCCACTATTGCAAGGTTTTGATGCCGACTGGCCCTGTTTGACGAGTTTGCTGTAGCGAAGCGCGTGCGAGTTAGTGTCGTTGTAGGGCTGGTGAGGAACACTGCAAGCTGCGTTTGGCACATGCGTGTCTGCAGGCCAGCAAGGGCAGCCTTTCCCTGCTTGCCTGCAGCTGGAAAGTCCCTGGGGCTTCGACAGTAGGGATTGATCGATGCGACACGGCTGCGACTGCCTGTTCCACTGCGAACATGCAGGATATCCCACAAGTAGCGAACAACAGCTCAGCATACCATTATATATTCATGTGGTTGCACAGCCGAAAAATTCAGCGACCTAGCCTGCGTGGACCAGGCAGCAGGTGTGCATAGGAAGCTTTGTGTTGTGAGCTTACAGAGTAGCTTCAAACCAGTAGTTTCGCAGTTTTACAAGGCTCATCAGCTATGCAGCACACATGCAGTGTCCTCAACGCAGGACATGCTGTGTACAAGCTCGGAAGTATTTGCTACAAGTTGTCTAAAAGCGGTGTTTGAGAAAGCCTTTTCGTGGGATTGACTTGGAGGCGCGGCCAAGGCGCATGTCCTCATTGGGCGTGTCCTTGTGGAGGCAACTAGGCAGGTCCATACCGTATGATGCAACAAAAGTATATGGGCGCTCTTTTGCATTTGCTCAACCCAAAAGCGGAGCTCACTTGTGACTTGAGCCGCGTGGTACTTCTTAACTTTGGCTTCTTACTTTGGCTAACTTCTCCATGAACATGGAATTTAGGCCCAGGCCACTGAATGATGTCATATCAGGAGGCCTGCGCTGACCTGGTTGTCGAGCCTCTCCAATCATCACACACATAATCAAAACATCGGTATAAGCTCAGGTACAATGGCTCGCTCAGTCTGCCTGGTGGCTCTGGCACTGTTTGCTTTTGCAGCAGTGGTGTCTGCCCAGGATCGATCCTATATCCAGGACGTCGACACCGACGTCGTCACTCAGACCAGTAATGGCGCTTGCGGAGCCAACACTGTGTGAGTTCCTAGATTTAAGAGGAGCTGTGCCTATATACCACTTGCCGTTTTCGCCAAGTGTCTCGGCAGTATGAGTAAGTAAGCTGTATATATTCATATACCTACAAATGACATTTCATCGTGTGTAATGCAGGTCCGGGGGTATTGCTTTGGCATTGCAAAACAGCCCAACCCTGTCCAACTTCAGGACCCTGGTGGCAGCAGCGGGCGCTCAGCTTGGCGCCCAGAGGCCCAAAGGTACGTAAATAAAGCCAATCGTATCGTTGCAGAAGCCGCATGGTTCAAGCGCTGCTGTTAGTGGCCAACAGGAAGTGCCACTAGTCAGTAATTCAGTAATTGGAGTCACTGAGTGGTTCAACAGCATCATGCCGGGTGCAGTGGGGCAAAAAGTAACTTGGCACAGCCAATAACCTTGACTTTGCTTGTGGTGCAGCCAGCAGCAGGCAGCAAGCTAGAGCTAGGGGCTGCCAGCATGTTTCAGTAGCAGGCACACACCTGTAACAGCACACCTGTATGAACACGAGTCCTGTGCTGAGGGCAAGATAGGGCCGTTTGACCAAACTGGGGTCGACTGCTGCACTGCCAGGCTCCACACAAGCAGCTGCAAAAGCCCAACTGTCAGTGTCTGGGGGGACACTGCCTTGCTGCACACGCAATGCAGCGCTGGCCAGGGGAGATAGCTGATGTACAGGAAAGAATGCAGTAAAGAGACGAATTTGGGGCAGCGCACAGCAGCAGCTGCAGCGCAGGCAGATCAACCTGTCGATCAAGCAGCAGCTGGCCAACGACCTGCACACTCACACCACGCACTGCCACCAACAGGCGCCCAAGACACTTGAACGTTTGCACAGCACCCACGTTCCCCCTTACAGTTCGAATCCTGGAAGTCAAGGTTGTTAGGCGATGTGGACGGATGACCAATAGCCAGCAGCAGCTAGAGCCCCCGAGCAAAGTCCCAGGGTATCAGATATATCAAGTAGTTTTGCTTGATGCAGCGCAGGTCCCGCCACACGCGCCCTGAAACTAGACAAGTTACTTTTTGCCCCACTGCACTCTCCAGTGAGAACCGGTCAAAGTTAGGGTTTAGCCAAGTGTACCCTGTACCCTGGTAGTGGCTGACAAGTGCCGCACACTGCACCTGCTGCTGCCATCTTTTGCGCTGCGCTGAGGAATTGCTGCGAGAGCATGTCAGGGGCACCAAGTACGCCCAGGAAAAGACGTGGGTGAGGGTGTTGGGGTGCATGTTATGCGTCATGTTTCTGGGGCAAGCTGGGCCAGACTTTGCCAAGGCGCACCATGCCCTGAAGGGCATTCTTGACTCTCTCAATCAGCAGCTGCCAGAGGACGAGCAACAGTTCATTGGTAGCAAGGATTTCAACTACTTGCGCACCTGGTGGGGTCATTGGATTGAGAACGGGAGTGTGGACGATGCACACAGGTCTGGCCGTAGTCGCAAATGCAACGAGAAGGAGGCTCTTGAAGCAGCTCAGATTTGCAAGGAGGGGAAGCTTGTTGAGGAGAAAGTGAAGGGCAACACAGTCATGCACAGGGTACACTTCACCAGCCTGGGAGAGGCCATCAGGGAGAGCCCCCGTTTGAAGGAAATTATGACCAACAACGGCCTCAAGTTTTCAGACCAGCTGCTGCATGCCATGCACGACGCTGACCCCTCCCTTGTGCGCCGCAAGCTGTTCTTCAAGCACTCCTTCACAACACAGGAATTGCAGGAGCGTGTGGACTACGCCAAGCACTGTTTGGGCATTCATGAGGATTGGCCAGCATTCTTGAACCACACCATATACATTGATGAGTCTTCATTCACTGTCGACAGGTACACTGAGTCTGATGTTTTTGTCTGGTGTGACAAGCATGACCTCAACTTCTCTGATGTGGTGCCGAGGAAGCTGAAAAAGGGCCACAAGCATGTCACTGTGAAGTTCATTGTTGCAGTGACCGCCCACCCCGCCTTTGCGCACAGAGGGGGTGTGGTGTATATGGAGTTCACCACTGGAACCACCAAGATCCAACGGCACATCAACACAAGGCTGGATGGCAATGCGGTAGAGCGGGACATGGAGTACGAGGTGAGCCTGTTACATTGGGGAAATTGTGTGATTGCCGTAACCGTCAGTGTGACCCTGGCAGTTGGGAACTAACCACTTCAGCAGCTGCAAATAGGGCACATCAAAGGAACCCCAGCGCACTAGCGCTGTACTATATGAGCGTGTCAGCACAAGGGTGTAGCCCATTGCCGCAGACTCAAGGGCGGCAGCAATGCAGTCAGCATTACCAAGATCCTCTGTGTGCACCCGCACCAGCCGACCACCTTGCTGCACTGCTGCCATGTTCTGCATCATGTCGCGCCGCAACACCACCCATGTGCTGTGGTGGTACTTAGCAACCCAATGGCACCTCCCATCCACCTGCACAAAGTACCCCTGCTGCATGTGGAAGAAGTCCATGGGCCACGGCCAAAAAGCCGGCACCACCTGAAGGCTGAACTCCCTGTCCACCCCCCACCTCCTCAACAGGTCCATGAAGCTCAGCTCACAGGCTGGTAGCACACGCATGCCCTGCTGCCTCCATGCCTCCTCACTGTACATACAGAAGGCACACCACAGATCACAGGGGTCCCGCACTGTTGTGCTAGTTGCCACCCGCAGGTGGGGGGTGCCACGGGGATACCCTTGGAGCCGCCAATGCAACTGGTACTCTCCTGAGTAGTGGCCAACTGGCAGGGAGGTGCCATCAGGGAACCACAGCTCAGCCCCATCACTGCCATACTTCTCAACCCTGAGCCCCTCCCCCCGCATGGCACGTAGCGCCCTGAACTTCCACTGAGGCATCTTCCCCGTGCCCCGCCTCCTTTTTGCTTCCCTGCAGATTCAAGACGGCAGCCGCAAGGCAGGGAAGATGACCAGGGAGGAATTTGAGAACAACCTCTACCACATAGTCAAGGAGTGGAACAAAGTAACAAAGCTTGCTATCTTCTGGTTGTCTTATGACAATGACGCCGTCCAGGCAACTGCCACGTGGGAAGTGGTGGTGAACCCCAATGACCCCACCGACACGATTGACGTCCGTGTCAATGGCTGTAAGCTGCCTCTGCCCTCCTACAGCCATGACTTGAACAGGCCTATTGAGCACCTGTTTGGTACTGTGAAGCACCACCTCAGGTGCCAGCTGTATGAGGATTGGAGCCTCCTTGATGACCACACCAAGTTGCAGGACATGGTGCGCAAGGTCTTTTACAATCTGCCTACGTATGGCTGGGCTCAGCATGTGGAGAAGGATGTGGCAGGGCTTCCTCAGCTGTGGCAGATGCTGAAGACCCCACAGGTTGTTTCTTACTTGGATGAGAAGCACCGTGTGTGTGTGTGGGGGCTGGGGGCGATTACCCCAACGCCTATGCTCGTTGAGTGGGGTGAGGGGCACACTAGGGCACATCTGCAGCACATTTGCAGCTGCACCCAGCTGCTGCTGCTTTCTTGGGTGTGCATGCATGCAAGGTGTTGCTGCTGCTGCGCACTACTCCTGTGCACTGTGCTGGGCTTGCCTCAGCCTGTTATGTGCAAGCTTTGCTTGCCTTCTCGACAGGCGTGTATGGGCCCATGGTGTGTGTTTTACTAGTCTTGGGTATACTGCCTCCTGGCATGAGGCAGCAGCCTGCTGTTGGTGCTGGCATGCATGCCCAGTCCACGCGCTGCGCGCGCGCGCGTTGGCGCAGCTGCTGTACTGTCATTTTTTCAGAGTACGTGCGTGTGGTTGAGCACCTGCTGCTGTGAGAGATTGGGGATCCCAGCAGCTGCATTCCCAGCACTGCAAATGTGCTCAATTCCTTTCAACCCACCTGGCACGAGGCATCTGCACTGCTTCCTGGTAGTGCTGCTGCTGTCTGTGCTGCGCAGTGGCAGTTGGCGATCTGCAGGCAGTACATAGCAGTACTGGGCACAGGTCAGCACAGCCCCTGGCTGACAGGGTGCTGATGTGTTTATCACGGTAACTAGAGTGGTTTTTCTGCATTTGTTTAGAATGGGCAACATGCTTGTATGTGCATGCCAGGCTGACAGGTGTGAACAGCATGGCAGCTGTTCAGTGTTTCAAAGTGCATGCTGTTACGCAGCACGCACGCAATTCGCAATTGCAATTCATAGGTCTGCCATGATTGCGTGTTGCAGATGCATCCTGCTGCCGTTTGCGCACACACAGCCCAACCTCGGACACAATCTGCAACGTGCCCTTCCTGTGGACTGCACTTCCAGCCTTGATTACGCGCAGCTGGTTCTAATCAATCTCATCAAAACAACCCTACGTTCACGCAGCAGATCAACGCACCTGGCAGGACGTGCTGTTCCGCAGCTGAATCACCCCCGTCACTTCGATAATTCTGCACACAAGCAGCGGCGTCAAAAGGCCAGGCAAACAGTGGCAAATTGTTCAGCTTCCAGTGCACTCTGGGCACAAGCAAAGGCACGGGACGCGTTCAGCACTGGGGCATTGCTGCTGCAGATCCTCTAGCAGCAGCACTGGCTTGCAATCATGGAGCAGGAGGGCACCCTCGACCCAGGTGTGCAGAAAGGACTCTTCAGGGGATACACATCTATGGTGGAGTCCTGCTAGATCCATGCAGCCTGAGCATTTGCCAGCCTCTCCTTGGTGAAAGTGCGCACTCTCCAGTGAGAACCGGTCAAAGTTAGGGTTTAGCCAAGTGTACCCTGTACCCTGGTAGTGGCTGACAAGTGCCGCACACTGCACCTGCTGCTGCCATCTTTTGCGCTGCGCTGAGGAATTGCTGCGAGAGCATGTCAGGGGCACCAAGTACGCCCAGGAAAAGACGTGGGTGAGGGTGTGGGGTGCATGTTATGCGTCATGTTTCTGGGGCAAGCTGGGCCAGACTTTGCCAAGGCGCACCATGCCCTGAAGGGCATTCTTGACTCTCTCAATCAGCAGCTGCCAGAGGACGAGCAACAGTTCATTGGTAGCAAGGATTTCAACTACTTGCGCACCTGGTGGGGTCATTGGATTGAGAACGGGAGTGTGGACGATGCACACAGGTCTGGCCGTAGTCGCAAATGCAACGAGAAGGAGGCTCTTGAAGCAGCTCAGATTTGCAAGGAGGGGAAGCTTGTTGAGGAGAAAGTGAAGGGCAACACAGTCATGCACAGGGTACACTTCACCAGCCTGGGAGAGGCCATCAGGGAGAGCCCCCGTTTGAAGGAAATTATGACCAACAACGGCCTCAAGTTTTCAGACCAGCTGCTGCATGCCATGCACGACGCTGACCCCTCCCTTGTGCGCCGCAAGCTGTTCTTCAAGCACTCCTTCACAACACAGGAATTGCAGGAGCGTGTGGACTACGCCAAGCACTGTTTGGGCATTCATGAGGATTGGCCAGCATTCTTGAACCACACCATATACATTGATGAGTCTTCATTCACTGTCGACAGGTACACTGAGTCTGATGTTTGTCTGGTGTGACAAGCATGACCTCAACTTCTCTGATGTGGTGCCGAGGAAGCTGAAAAAGGGCCACAAGCATGTCACTGTGAAGTTCATTGTTGCAGTGACCGCCCACCCCGCCTTTGCGCACAGAGGGGGTGTGGTGTATATGGAGTTCACCACTGGAACCACCAAGATCCAACGGCACATCAACACAAGGCTGGATGGCAATGCGGTAGAGCGGGACATGGAGTACGAGGTGAGCCTGTTACATTGGGGAAAGTGTGATTGCCGTAACCGTCAGTGTGACCCTGGCAGTTGGGAACTAACCACTTCAGCAGCTGCAAATAGGGCACATCAAAGGAACCCCAGCGCACTAGCGCTGTACTATATGAGCGTGTCAGCACAAGGGTGTAGCCCATTGCCGCAGACTCAAGGGCGCAGCAATGCAGTCAGCATTACCAAGATCCTCTGTGTGCACCCGCACCAGCGACCACCTTGCTGCACTGCTGCCATGTTCTGTATCATGTCGCGCCGCAACACCACCCATGTGCTGTGGTGGTACTTAGAACCCAATGGCACCTCCCATCCACCTGCACAAAAGTACCCCTGCTGCATGTGGAGAAGTCCATGGGCCACGGCCAAAAAGCCGGCACCACTGAAGGCTGAACTCCCTGTCACCCCCC